>ML797561.1:0-62133 GCA_009831015.1 Picea engelmannii
AAAGGGTGAACAGAAGGATACTGCAGCCACCACAGCTTTGGCCAAAGCACCTTCTATCCAACAGAAGCAGGTCGACAAGGTTGCAGCAAAGCACGAAGATTCCTTCTGCACACAGTCATCTAAAATAGCCAGACTGGTTAAAAGGGTCCAAACCATCCATCCATAGGTTCGTGACAGATTTCCACAAACTAAGCAGCGCGACTTCTCCATCAAGACAAGCAGCTCACCAAGATTCAGATTCAGTAATCGTTTTCCCCTCTCCCCTGGGAACTCAACGCAATGGAGAACATTGCTTACTAAGGAGGGAGGATTGATCCAGGTGGATATCCATGGCCACCCACCTTCTCCAACTGGCCTAAAACATGTTTCTGGCAATTTTGGTAATTTACTATCTTTAGCAGTTTTTAACTTCCGGGGCCATTTTGAGGCCCTAAACGATGTTTTTTGAGAAAATGGGGAGCAACATGGATCATAGATCGATGTTGCTCACCCAAAAGTTGTATTTCTCGGATAGATCTTTCCAACGAGCTATTGAGCGCCCCAAACGGAGATTGTATGCAAAAGTTACGCCCCTGGGAAGTTGATGCACCAACTTACCCAAACGGGGCCCACATGACTTTTGGCGCTTCATCTCCTAGGGTTAGGTTTTTGGATGTCTAGTACTTTTGGCATTCCCGTCTATTGTAAAAAGGGCCTTCCGAGCCTCATTGTAATCATCTTCTCATGGATGCGAGTAGCCATCACATCTCTTCTCAGAGATAAGCTACCACCATTCTAGCGAGTCTTTCACTCTGTACTTTTACAGTCTCTGTACATTTATTTCATTAATAGAAATCGTGTATTACTGTATCTCTGTGTTTATGGTTGCATCTCTGATATATTTCTGTTATATTACCGGATATACGCGATATCTCTTTGTATTTCGTTGTTATATCTCCGCTCTCATTTCGTGCCGAAAATAATCCGGATCACATGGGGAATGAAGGAAATTCATATGGGAAAAAATAATAGTTTTTTATAGTTATTTTTTGGGAAAACAAGGGAAAAAATAATGTGGGAGATTGAAGGAAATGATAGTGGACATGTGTGGTAACTAGTTGGAGTGGTAAATTTGTGAAGAAGTAGGCTGTTAGGCCTGTAGAGTGATATTATGTGTAAGAAATCACCCTACAATATTGAGTTGTTGTTGTGATATTTTCATGTTGTAGTTGACATCCCTGTAGTCCCACACAAGAGAGATTCACAGATAATCTATGATGGAGCCTTGGAGGGAAGTGGGACGGAATAAGGGATTGTGTGCAATGAAGGGGGAACCTACTCCCTGGGTTGTACAATTTTAGGGGAAGAGAGATGGTGGATTGGGAGTTGTAGGAAAAATAGGAATTTGTGGACTATGTTGGGATGTGAGTGGATAGAAGAGAGACACTCATTTCTCGTGGATTCTTATCCTGAGCTTGGGGGTAATTTTTTTTTAGATTTGGATAAAAAAATCTACTACTAGGTGGAACATCCATCCTTTTCATCTGGTCGCACATCTGTTTTAAAAGATAAGTGTTTTCCTCTATTACATTGTGCTTATTTATGGATATTTTTGTTGTACATATACTCCATCCTTGGATGAATTATGTGTTGTTGTGTATATGTTTATTTGGACGCATTCATAATGTTAATAGATGCATGTTAAATATTTATTGTGTTGCATTTGATTGTGGAAATTCATTGTTGTGTTCTTACTCCAAGTTTTAAGTATTTATACGTTGTTCTCTGAATGTAAATTTTGCTAAATTCATGTTTTAAAAATGTTGTCATCTACATGAGAATTTTTAGCATGCATACTTTTGATTTAATTGGGTATCATGAAATTTTAAATTGTTTGGTTTAGTAGTGCAAAACATTATAGAGTGGTATCAGAGCTTCTAGTTCAACATCGATCTTGTATGGGCCAAGACCAACATGAATTTTGGGTAAATTCATTTTGGTGAAGTTTGATTTGGGTTGAATTTGGGAAAATTGTTGAACCCAGAGTGAAATCCCCAAATTTATGGACAAATTCAAGTCTAAATTTTCCTCAAAACCAGCGAAGAGATGATTGATGGCATTGATATATAGTTCACATAGTTCAATTTGGCCTGGGAGATGGTGACTGAATATTTTGGAGAATCAATGGCTCACATCGTTTATACATTAAATATCAATGAACAAGATTCATTTGTAGGATTGGACAAGTTTGACAAAGTTTAACTAATAAATGCTTGAGATCTATTTTGATATTGAGATCAATGGTCTAGATTCATTCTAGATTTGAATCTTATAAGAGTCGAAAATATTTGTAAACAAGTTCAATTTTCCAAGAGAAATCATCGATCGTTGATGGAGCGATAAAGGTTTGATGAAATCCGTCAACAAGTTTAATTCATGAAGAGAAATTGACGATCTTCGATGGAGTGATAAGGGTTTGACAAAATTCGCGAACACATTTAGTTCGATAAGAGAAATCATCAATTGTTGATAAAGAGATCGGGGTTCGGTGAAATTCATGAAAAATTTTAGTTCACCAAGAGAAATCGTTGATGATTAGGGTTCGATGAAATTTGTTGATAAATTTGTTTCATCGAAGATGTCATCCATTGTCGATGAAGGGAAAAAGAAGAGTATAGTGTGAAAAATTTAGGACATGACAAACGGCTATCATCCATGTGTCATGCCATGTTAGCTAAGTTACCACATCAACATACATGTGTCATGCTATGTCAACCAAGATGCCACATGGACATCCATGTGTCATTCCATGTCAACCAAGATGCCACATCGACATCCATGTGTCATGCCATGTCAACCAAGATGCCACATCGACATCCATGTGTCATGCCATGCCATCCAAGGAATTCACCGATTGTTGATGAAGTTGGGGAATAGACAAGCCACATTGTATTCGGCTGGGTGATCATTGGCGGAGATTCATTTACAAATTTGAAAAAGTATAGTGAATCGATGGTTGAGATCACTTTGATTTGATATTGACGACCTAGATTCATCCTAAATTTGATGAAAAAATTATAAAGTATCAGGGTTCAAAGAAATTCATGGAAAAATTTGGTTTCCAAGGAAAATTTCCAATCGTCGATGCAAAGGAAATCATCGATCGTCAACTATCAAGGTTCAAAAAACTTCGTGGACAAAAATTGTCAATCGTTGATGCATTGGAAATTGTAGATCATCAATGATAAGGGTTCGGCAAAATTCGTGGACAAAATTGGTTGCCAAGGAAAATTGTTGATTGTGAATGAAAAATAAAGTTGATCATTGATGAAGGAAAGGAGGATGATGACATGGTTGAATCAGGGGATGATAGATGTACATGATCAACCACATGCTATACAATTACATCTATATTACTACGTCAACAAGAAAAGACATTTTACAAAAAATGGTTTGGAGACAAAAACTTGTTTTGGCCATAACAATAGCATTTCAATACAAAATCAGATGAAATTTTATGTGTGTGTCTACAGTGATGAGATATACAAGAATTCTAGTGAGGTCCACTAACAAATTATTCTTTAAATTTCTGAGAAATGTAAATTAGTGACTTTTGAATATTAGGGTCATGCTCAACAATTGAGGCCCACATAAAAGTGAAATTTTTATAGGGATTCCAAAAGGAAAGAATGAAGATACACGCTTGTCCTCCTGGATAAATTTAGAAGGAGTTGGTGTGGGGATGCTCAAACATGGAAAAATTTACTATTCCCGGGCATGTTTTAGGGATTTTTGAAAACTTCGGAGGAGAAAAAGGGACCCTAGATCACCAATTCATAAAAAAGTATTTAGTTGACATTTTTTTATACATATAAACCTGAGAAAATTTGTCTTGAGGCAGTTTTTCTCGATTTGGGAGATAGCCATTTTTGGCTAAAATTTCAGTCTGAAAAACGTGTAAAAGCATAGTCGTCAATTCTCGATTTACACAAAATTTGGCTAAAGAAATGGATTCTGAATCCAAGAATTGATGTGTGTTAAAAATCATAAATAATATATGTGCTTAGTATTAAAACAAAATGTGGCTCTTGACATATTTTCTTCTACAGATAGTAGAAAACAGTCTCTCGGAAAATCTACATTAGTAAAAACATGTCGCAATTGAGTATAAATGACAAATCCCATAAATATATAGATTCTCTCTCATAACTCAAAATGAGACATGAGTACAACCATAATAAATATTATTCAGAGTAGAATTCATATAAAAAATTAGAATAGGATTTGAATGCATCCATACTCCTGATAAATTCAATTGAAAGGATGACCTATAATCTAATTAATGAAAATTTTATAATATGCTTAACTCAAACAAGTAATTTTTGCATGCACATTCTTGTAGAATTATAAGTACAAGAAAAATGGATTTGGTTCCTACATCGGGACTAGATATATGGAGGATTCTCAAGGATACTACAACCATGAGGAGGAGGTCATAGGTCTACATGTAAACATGAGAAATATAGAGACTGAATCCAATGGACTTAAGGGACGAGTGGACACTGTAGATTTGGATGAGACTATGTGAATATTGGAAAAATAATTTAGAGATATAGAGAAGAAAATGAAAGGATGATGAGATCTTAGGAGTAGCTTCTACAGAGTCTAAATATGTTGCATGGATAAGTAAATAAATATTTTGGCACAAAACAAGTAGCCAATGTAAGACAAATCAAAGCATCCATATCTCATGATAGGAGGGATGACCATGAGGGATATAGGAGAAAAAATAGTGTTATTAGACAAAATAATTCACAAGGCAACTTGACTAGAAGATAACATGGACACTCAAGGTCAGAGATTATCCCAAGTATGTCCCCTATCTGAATAAAGAGGAGGAGGTTTGAAGTAGATGATTTGAAAAGAGATCTTAGGAATATTAATCCTCCTACTTTTGATGGCGATCAAAAGAAATATGAATATGTAAAAGAATGGTCATTGGGGATGAGAAAATATTTCCAATTGCACAATTATTCATCAAATGTAGAAGTTATAATAACAACGTAGCATCTTCAAGGAAAAACATCTATGTAGTGGGATCGACTCAAACAATTTAAGCACATTGATGAGAAGATTATCACATGGAGGGAGTTCAAAAAGTATTTTAAGAATAAATAGTTGATCTGGATTTATGAGCGGAACGAAATGAAACTACAGATTTATAATCTTAACATAAAGAAATAGTGAACAATAACAGAGATACAGTAAAAATTGACTTCTATTAAATAAGAAATATGTTGAAAACTATAAAATGCAGACTGAAAACAAGCTTGCTAGAATGGTGTAAGCTTATCTATGAGAAGATATGTGACGAATATGATCATTCAAAATAATATGAGTACAATGAGGCTCTGAAGGCATTTTTACAATAAAACTGAATGCCAAAACCATAGACATCCAAAAATCTAACCCTAGGAGATGAAGTGCCAAAAGTGTTTTGAGCGAGTTGGAAAAGGTGGGTGGCCACTAATATCCACATGAATCAATCATCCCTCCTTAGGAAGCAATGGTCTCCATTTCATTGATTTCCCCCATTAGATCATGAATTTTTTGTTGAATTTGGCCCCGGGTGAGCCACTTTCCTTGGTGCAGGAGCTGCTCTTCTTTGACAACCCGATAAAGCTGGATCCTATGCTGGAAAATTCCCTTGAACTGTGTGTCCACAATTTAATCATTGGATGCATTTTCCATGGAGTCAAGTTTGATCTCTGTTGGCGTCAACTATTTTTCTATCTCCAAGGTTTCCAATAATGGTGGAAAATAAGGTCGAAGGAGGTCCACATTGAACACTGGGTGCATGTTGATTTTGGAGCCTGATTATCTTCTTGATTCAAAGGTCCTTGTTTTCAGCCATGTTTATACCGCATGAAGACTTTACACCCCGAAATAATGTACACTCCTTCATGCAGGGGAGTACAGGGGGGGATATCCCCCCAGTTGGGAGGTTCGGGGGCAAGTGGGCCCTTGACGAGGGTTTGGGGGCGAAGCACCCAAAGGAAAATTTTCCTTCTAAATATATATTGTAATTCGATAGTAAATCTAGACCATTCATTATAAGGTCACATATCTTATGGTAGATGTCAAGTTAGGGTTTGTTTTCCTAGAAGGAAACCCTCTTTTATGAGGGAAATGTATTGCGTCTATGTATGATTGCAAATATTGTATTCTGAGTGAGGAGACTATGAGAGAAAGAAGAGAAAGTTATAGTGGGTGTGATGTAGGTTGTATCCCTTACTTTGGTGTGTTGTAGGTTGTATCCCTTACTTTGGTGTGTTGTAGGTTTTATCCCTTCATTTGTTGGATAATAATAAAGGAAGGACCTGGAAATTTCTCTGGTGGACGTAGCCTACACTAGGTGAACCCCGTATATATGTGTCTCTATTGTATTGTGTATCATCTGTGTTTTATTTTATTGCTTTGTGATTATATTTTTCTAACAACTAGTATCAGAGTGAAAGGTAACTCGCAGGAAAAAAGGGTTCCTAGTTCGAGTGGGAGAAATGGAAGAAAATGGAAAGTTTAGGGTTGAGAAATTTAATTTCCAAAACTACTAGTTATAGAAGATGTATATGGATGATTATTTATATCAGAAGGATCTATGCCTACCATTTTGTGGAATAACAAGGAAGCCGATGTCGATGAAGGACGAAGAATGGGAGGTTATTAACAGAAAGGGACTAGAAACGATACACCTGAGCATGGTAGCGTCAATGGCTTTCAATATTTTGAAATAAAAGACAATGAAAGAGTTGATGGAAGCAATGGATAAAATATATGAAAAACCCTCAACATTGTTGGATTGCTGAGAGGGGGGGTGAATCAGTAATAGATAAATTGTATCCTTTTTAACCATAATATGCAATCGTTATATTTCTTTATGATCAATGTAGCATTATCATCCAATAGTTGCAGAGTAAATAAACAATGAACAAATGAGAAATCATACACATACACAGTACACCAATGTTCTTACGTGGAAAACCAAAGCGGGAGAAAACCACGAAATTATTTTTCTTATATGTCTTTAAGAATTACATTCATTGGAAACACCAACTTTCTTTGTTTTCCAGCTGCAATTGGAAGGAGGCTCCAACCCCATAGATTCTCAGGCTACAACCAAAGGGAAGCTCCAAATCCCCAACTCTCTAGCTACAACCCCCTATGTTCTCTGGCTACAACCACCTATCCTTGCCCCGTCCAACCTCCCTGACGTAGAAGTAGAATGATGGAACCATTGTCACACTATCACTGTGAGATATAACACTATAAACCTGTACCAATCTATGCCACTGAACTGTAGTGAACCTATACTATTGTCCTGCAATCAACCTGTACCTGAACTGAGCATGTATAAAAACATTACAACAGGTACGCAACCTGTAGTTCTGCAACATGCATATGTGTGTGCCCTATCTATACAACAACTCACGTATGCACACAACCTATATGTTATGCAGCCTATGTATTCCTTCTGAGACTAGGGTTTTCTTTCTTATGAAAACTTATGACCCTCTGCAACCTCTTTCACATAGATCTACAACCTGTCATTGTATCCAGACTGTATTTGTACATTGTGCATGCATCCTCATACATAACCTTTACCCAAAGAATTTATATCTCTCTCTAGTCATGTGACATTAAATCCTTTATGATATTCATCCTCTCAATACTTCAACCACTTCTCAAATACAAGTTCTCAACCATGTATCACAAGAACCCTTAACCATATTCCAAGAAATATAAGATGTGCCTCAATACTAACAAATGATAAATATTGATTATATTGGTACTATATTTTTGTAGATCTAACTTATACAGAAGGCCTGAGGAAGTCACTATTCTCTCTAGGTAAAATCCTTAAATTTCCATAACCATTTCTCATGTATACAACAAAATCCAACTACTCATAGAAATGAGACATACCTTTTGAACTAGTGGATAGATATTTGATGTATCTAATCACTGTAGACCTTCTTGAGAACTTGCTCTCATAATCTAGAGACTTTGCATCTTCATATTCTCAAGTTTCTATGGCTTTACCCTCATGTACGCACCCTAATATACTGTCATCATGTGTACATACACACCCGGATATTATACTGTTAGCCCGTGTACGCCTCAGAACTTAGATTTTTTTTTTATTCTCTGTAATTTTGAAACTTCTGTCGTCAACCCTTCGTGCTACCTCAAACTTTTGCAACTTCTTATATATCAATGAGTACCTGAAATAAGCCTTACATAATAATAGATATTCAATGTGGTCAATTATGATTAAATGAGAGACCCTTGCCTCTTATTTATACTTTCATGTAGCTTCCTCAAGGGGTTACCTTCTAACCATCTTAACCCACTTTCTTTATTTTAGGTCTAACCCACTTCTAACCACTTGTCCACTTAACTTGACTACTTTCCACGAATAGTAAGTTCTCCACTAAATTTATTATTTAAATAATTTATTTTGCAACCACACTTTGAATTATCCATAAATAGTAAATTCGCCACTATATTAATTATTTAAATAATTTCTTCTTTGCACCCAATTTGACTTCTTTGACCTTTTAGGGGCTTCTAGACAACTCATGAGGGTTCTCCAACTTCACATGGCCATAACTCTCTAACCATGAGGAGTTATGTGACGTTCCACATACCACTGGAAATGGCACGACATGTAGCATCCATGTAGAATAGTCTTACTTGCAAATATATTAAAACTCATACCATTATACATAAAACAAAATTGGGTCCATTACCCAAACCTTTGTGCTACCAAACTTCTTCAAGGGTTGACATCAATGACAACCAACCCAAATAATAAACACGCATCCAATAAGGTATTTCTAATGAAGAGATTATTTAATATGAATATGTCAGAAGGTGGGTCTGTTGCAGATCATTTACATTAATTTAATACAGTTACTAATCAACTAATTTCTGTAAAAGTGGACTTTGATGATGAGGTTAGGGATCTTCTAATCTTGTGCTCATTGCCATAAATATGGAATGGCTTGTTCATGGATGTAAGTAACTCTATGTATGGTTCAAACAATTTAAAATTTGATGATGTTTTTGGTGTTATCCTTAGTGAGGAAATGCGATGGAAAAGCACAGGTGAGACATTAGGTAATGTGTTAAACATGGAGAATGGGGGAAGACAAAAGGATAGAGGAAAGGGCTAAGGGAACCGCAGGAATTATAGGAAGGGAATATCCAAATCCATATTTGGAAAGATAGATTGTTGGAATTGTGGGAAGAAAGGACATATGAAGAAATACTGTAGAGATCCAAAGAAACAAAGAGATGGACAACAAGAGAAAAATCATGAAGCAAATGTAACAAGTGATGTGTTACAAGATGCTTTGATTCTTTCTATAGATAATATTTATGAGTCTTGGGTAGTAGATTTAGGGGAGTCATTTCATGCCACACCCCAAATTTTTCTAGATTATGTTCAAGGTGATTTTGGACAGGTTCATTTGGGTAATGATGCACCATGAAAAAATTGTTGGAATGGGAAAGGTAAAAATAAAGAAAAGGAATGGAAACCAATGGTTGTTGAAAGATGTAAGACATGTTCCAAATCTAAGGAAAATTATAATTTCAACACGACAGTTCAAAATTGAAGGTTGTATATCCATATTTACAGATAAGATGTGGAAGGTCAGCAAAGGATCATTGGTGATAGAAAAACAAGAGAAGGTAGGTACATTGTATTTATGTACTGGTAATACTGACTCTTCTATCTCTTTATCTTCTACAGGAGTCGATACAACACTGTGGCATCATAGGAATGGACACATGAGTGAGAAGGGGATGCAAATACTTCACAAAATAAATTGGTCCAAGATCTTAAACAAATTGATTTTGATTTATGTGAGAATTGTGTTTATGGAAAACATAAGAGTCAAATTTCTCAGAGTCTGAAAAGAAAAGAAGTGTGAAAGTTTAGATATTGTGAATATAGATGTATGGGGACCAACTCAGGTATCATCTCTTGGTGTCTCTCATTATTATTCTACATTTATTGATGATGAAACTAGAAAAACTTGGGTTTATTGCATTTGACAAAAATATGATGTTTTTGATACTTTTAAGAAATGGAAAGATTTGGTTGAGAATGAGACAGGAAAAAGGTTGAAGTGTCTCAGATCACAAAATGGAGGTGAATATTGCAGCAAGGATTTTGATGACTATTTTTCATACCATGGGATTCATATAGAGAATATAGTTTCAGGAAAACCACAAGAAAATGGTGTCTCGGAAAGGATGAACAGAAATCATGGAGTGTGCAAGGAGTATGCGATTGCATGTTGGTTTGCCCTTACAGTTCTAGGAAGATAATGTTGTTTACTTAATAAACATAGAACCTTAAACCTCTTTGCATGGTGGAATTCCATAGGAGGCATGGACAGGTAAAAAAGCAAACTATTATTTTTTGAAGACTTTCGGTTGTGAAGCATTTGTCCATATTGATAAAGAAAATAGAACAAAGCTTCAGGAAAAATGCAATAAGTGTACCTTTATTGGATACAATGTTATTGATTTTGGTTATCAGTTATGGGATTATGAAAATCACAAAATCATTAGGATTAGAGATGTCATATTCAATGATAAGGTCATGTACAAAGATCAGCTGTAGGGAAAGATATAAGAAAAATAAAAACTAGAATACCCAGTGCTTGATGAGATCATTGAAAAACAAATCCCGAAGGAACCAGAAAATCAAAATGTACATAAATAGGAGAAGCATGTACCTAAAACTCCTGCAAGTGTTGTTAGAATATCTACCAGGTTAAGTATACCCCCTTAACGATACTCTCCTTCATTGTATTATTTATTGTTGATTGATTCTGGTGAACTAGAATGTTATGAAGAGGCAATGTAGGTAGACACAAAAAATAAGTGGGATAAAGGCATGAAAGAGGAAATGGATTCCTTGGTAAATAACCAGACTTGGCACTTGGTTTAATTGCCTGCAGGAAAAATAACATTGTAGAATAAATGGGTTTACAAGTTGAAGGAAGAAGATGGAGGAAAAAAGTGGTACAAGGCTAGACTTGTTGTAAAGGGGTTTGCACAAAAGAAAGATATATATTTTTATGAAATATTTTCTCCTGTTGTTAAAATGACTTCAATTAGGACTATTTTAAGTCTTGTGGCAGTAGAATATTTACATCTTGAACAATTATATGTAAAAACAACTTTTCTCCATGGGGATTTGGAGGAAGAGATTTATATGCAACAACCACAAGGGTATGAGGTCAAAGGGAAGAATAATTTGGTATGCAGGTTGAAAAATATATTGTATGGCCTAAAGAAATATCCAAGGAAGTGGCATTTAAAGTTTGACGGGTTTATGACAGAACAAGGTTATATTAGATGCCATTCTGATCACTATGTTTATTTTAAAAGGCTAGAAAATGGAAGCTATATTATCTTTCTATTGTATGTAGATGACATGCTTGTTACAGGGTATAATATGCAAGATATAAATGTGTTCAAGAATAAATTAGGTAATTCATTTGCGATGAAGGATTTTGGTGTTGCAATGAAAATCCTTGGTATGAGAATAACAAGAGACAGGAAAAATCGCAAATTGACATTGTCTCAGGGTGAGTACATAGAGAAGGTGTTGGAGAGGTTTAGAATGCAAAATTCAAAACCAGTTAGTACACCTTTGGCCAGCCATTTAAAATTAACTGAGGAAATGTGTCCCAAGACAGAGGAGGAGATAGAATACATGTCCATGCTCCCTTATTCATCAGCAGTTGGAAGCTTGATGTATGCGATGGTTTGCACAAGACAAGATATTTCACTTGTAGTGGGAGTTGTGAGTAGGTATATCAACAATCCAGGTAAATAAAATTGGGAGGAAGTAAAGTGGATTCTCAGGTATTTGAGAGGTACTGCTACTCATGCATTATGTTTTGAAGGTTCAGACACTATTCTACAGGTATATGTTGATTCAGATATGGCAGGTGATAAATATAGCAGGAGGAGCACTAGAGGGTATGCTTTTATTGTAGGTGGAACAAAAATAAGTTGGATTTAGAAACTGCAAAAGGTTGTTTCACTTTCAACAACATAGGTAGAGTATGTTGCTGCTACAGAGGATAGTAAAGAGATGATTTGGTTACAGATTTTTATGGAGAAATTGGGAAAGAAGCAAGAGAATAGTAGGTTGTACTATGATAGTGAGAGTTCCATTCATATTGCAAATAACTCAGCCTTCCATTCAAATACTAAGAATATACAACTTAGGTACCATTTCATATGATCTATCTTGGAATATGGACATTTGAAGTTGGAAAAGATACACACTAGCTAGAATCCTGCAGACATGTTAACAAAGGGAGTAACCAAGGAGAAACTGACTTCCTTCTCAGTTTTAGTTGGTCTTCAAGCATGAATATGAAGATAAGAAATTTTTTGGGTCTAAGAAGGATCATAGTTCAACAGATACAACAATGGTGGAGTTGTTGAGATTAGTCTTCAAGTGGGAGATTGTTGGTTGTGGAGCCTGATTATCTTCCTAATTCAGAGGCCTTTGTTTTCAATCATGTTTATACCCCATGAAGACTTTACACCCTAGAAGAATGTACACTCCTTCACGTGGGGGCGGGGGGGGGTCTGAGGGGGCTATCCCCCTGGCTGGGGGTCCGGTGGCAAGAAATACCCTGGCGAGGATTCGGGGGGAATCCCCCGAAGGAAAAATTGCATTGTAAATATATATTGTAATTTCATAGTAAATATGGACTGTTCATTATAAGGTCACAGATATGGTGGTAGAATTTATGTTAGGGTTTTTTCCCTAGGAGGAATCCCTCTTTTATGAGGGAAATGTATTGCAACTATGTATGATTGTGAATATTGTATTTTGAGTGAGGAGTTTATGAGAGAAAGAAGAGGAAGTTATAACAGTTGTGTTGTAGGTTGTATTCCTTACTTTGTTGGATAATAATAAAGGAAGGACCTGGTAATTTCTCTGGTGGACGTAGCCCACACTGGGTGAACCACATATATCTGTGTCTCTATTGTATTGTGTATTTTCTATGTTTTATTTCTGCATTTGTTTTATTTTATTGCTCTGTGATCATGTTTTTCTAACAGTGCAAGCCAAGGAAGGGGGGCAGGTTAAGCTCAAAATATTTTTCACCCAAAACCTTGGTAATGGTGTAAGGCCCATAAAAAAGTGTATGAAGCTTCTGATAAGGCCCTATAAGGAGTTCTTTCTACAAGTGCAGCCAAACTTTGTCTCCCACTTGAAACTAGTGTGGCACCCAGTGTTGATCATGGCGTTACTTGTATTTGGCATTGGAATTCTATAAAATATCCTAAATCTATTGGAAGATGTGTTGGATCTTCTCAATGAACCAGGTGGCTTTGTCAGCTATAGTTGGATCATGCAACGAGTCTACCTGGGTGGATGCAAGGGGTAGTGCAACATCCATGGGACCCAATGGTTGAAATCCCAACCCCACCTAAAAGGGATAGTGGTTGGTTGAGCTGTGTATGGCTATGTTGTAGTTGTGTTGAACATAGGGACGAATCTCATCCTAGGTGTGAGGGTGGTTTTAATTGTACATGTGTAGGATGTGCACAATCATCCGATTGATGACCTTGGTTTGGCCATCTGTTGGGGGGTGGAAGGCAGTGGTCTTGGTGATCTTGGTGTCCAACAGTGACCAGAGGCTCGACCAGAATGTGTTGAGGAACTATCTATCCCGATCTAAGATAATGGTTTTTGGGATCCCAAAGTGTACCCACACTTGTTCAAATAAAATCTTGGGAGTGTCCTCCACCATGATGTTCTTCTTGTAGGTGTCTAAAATAGTCATCTTGGAAAATCAATCAACAACCACAAAAACACAGTCGTTTCTGTGCCTGGTGGAAGGGAGGCCCAAAATGTAGTCCATTGAGATGGATTCCCAGGGCCTGTCAGGAGTAGGAAGAGGAGTGTACATGCCTTGTTTCTTGATGGTAGATTTGGAAATAGCGCAGACATTGTAGGACCAGATATAATTGCTGACATTCTATCGAGGTTTCGACCAGCAACAATTTTGTTGCAAAACTGCCACTATATTTTCCACACCAAAGTGTCCTACCACCTGAATATAGTGGGCTTCCCAAATAATCTTCACTAGCTCTCTTGATGGAATGCATAGATGTTCCTAGTCAGCACAACAACCCATCCTGAAAATGGAAAGTATTGACAATTGTGTTGGTGCACAGCATTTGGTAGGTGTTGGCGAAGTTGAGATCCATATCATAGAGGTGGGGCCACTAGAAGGTCTCATGGCACAAGAGTCTAGAACTACGGTGAGTTTCGTGACTGGATGTCAACTAAGGAAATCAACGAATCAGTTGGTACTTCCTGTTTTATACTTGGTGTTGAGTTGGAACTGCATAAAGTATATGGACCGCTTCTAATGACATTCATTCTGCAATTTTCCTTGTGTCTGCCTAAACTAAAGTGGCTTATGATCAGTGTGAATGACTTTCTCCTTCCCTGGTAGTGGCATAATAGATTACATTTATTTGTCATAAGTAGGGTACTTACGGATGACATCTAATAGTTTCTCACTATAATAGGCCATAGGGTGGTCGTGTTGAGCAAGGACTATGCCCACAACATACTATGAAGCATTTGGATTGATATCAAAGGGCTATTGTAGGTCAGATAATGAGAGCACTGGTGATGAAAACAAGAATTTATTTATGTCATCGAATGCTTTCTATTGGGATAGGACCCACACAAATTTTTCCTTACCACCACCTATGGTTATTTGACTAAGGGCTCATGCAATATGGGAGAATCCCAACACGAACCTGTGATAGAAATTAGGAAGGCCTAAGAATATCTGAAGCTCAATGAGTGTGGTTGGGGTTTTCCAGTCACTGATGAATTGGATCTTGGATGGATCAGCATGCACACCATGCACATCAACAATGTATCCTAGGTATCATACCCCATCCATACCAAAGGAACATTTTTCCAAGTTGGAATATAGCTTGTACTTCTGCAGAGTGTGAAAAACTTGTTGAATATGATGCAAGTGTTCTACCCAAGTCTTGATGTAGATCATGATGTCATCTAGATACACCACCACAAAATAATTAGTGAAATTCCACAGTATATCATCCATCAACCTCATGAAATTTGTTAGGGAATTCATCAAACCAAAGGGCATGACAAGCCATTCAAAAAGACCTTCTTTTGACTTGAAGACAATTTTCCATACATTTGTTTGTTCTATTGAGAACTCATGGTAACCAAACTTTATATCAATCTTACTGAAGTATTTGGCTCCCTTGAGATGACCAAGGAGATCGTTGATTTGGGGAATCGGGTACCGGTTCCTGACTATGATTTTTTTAGGGCGCAGTAATCAATGCAGAGTCATGAGGTCCCATCTTTCTTCTACACCAATAAAATTGGGCTTCCATAAGGCGATGAGCTGGGACAGATGTTACCCTTGTGGAGTAGTTCTTGGATCTGACATTTGATATCCTCATTTTCTAGTAGAGAGCGATGATAGATTGGCTCATTTAGTAGCGGTGCTCCGGGGGTCAGATCGATAGGATGCTTGACCTAACAGTGCAGAGGTACTCCAGTAGGTGATGAGAATATGTCTTTGTATTCTTCCACAACCTTATCCACTTTTGTCTGTTGCTTGGAGAGGTTGGACGCAGAGGCCATGGATGTGGCTGCAGCCTTTCTCTCACTCTGAGAGATTATCATGAAGAAAAAAAACTTCCCGGTCTGAGAAATGGCCTTCCTGCATTACTTGGCAGAGATCAAGGAAATAACACTAGGTGGGACTAACTTGGGTATCATATACAATTTCTTGTTCAAAGTAATAATAACACAGTGAGGCCTAGAATCATATAAAACATGACGTTTCCATAAATAAGGTTGGCCCAAAACAACATCACAACCTTCAAGGGGAGCATCATCACATAATACTTCATCTTTGAATGACTTGATGTTTTATGATAGGAAACACTGTTGGTTGATGCAAAGATCACTTCCTTGACGGAGCCATCCAATGGAGTAGGGCTGTGGGTGCGGAAAAGTCGGCAGGGCCAGTTGCTTAATGACCATTGTTGATATGAGTTTCTTATAGCTACCACTCTCAAGTATAAAGTGTAGTGGATTTCCTTTCACCCACATTTGTGAATGAAAGAGGCACTCACATTCCTCTGTCTCATTCAGGTTAACTAGGTTGGATCTTGGTGGTAGAAACGATGACACTGGGTTCCACGTCAATGATATGTCTCCCACTCTATGGTTTTGACTTAGATTCAGAACCCACATATGATTCAAAGGATTTTACTTCATCCGCTAATGATAGCTTTGAGCAGAAATCAAAAGTGTTATGCCAGGGGCTCTTATGGAAGTCGCACCACTTCCTAATATCTTTCTTTGTCTTCCCATTATCCTTCATTACTTGTGGATTGGACTGGTTTTCATGAGGTTTCCCATATTTTATCTATCCTTTGTTCTATGGGTTAGGACTTCCCTTTCCCTAATTTTGATGTGAGGGGTCCTAAGACCAAAACTGCCACATCTTTTGTTTAATATTATGCTTGATTTTGACGACATATCGATAGGCCACACCCAAGGATGAGATGTCCAAAAACTCCATTTCTATATGGATGTATCTATGCAGAACACCGCGGTACTTGAGAAATAGATGTCGCTCAGTATATTTTATACCCAACTTGGTGCGCAAGGTATGGAAGAAATTGGTGAACTTTGGGATTGTTTGGTCTCTTTCCTACTGCAATGTGTTCCATCTTGTATACAAGTCATAATAACTTCTAACAGGGTAGTATTGTTCCTTAATATCATCCCTGAAGGAATCCAAAGTGGGTGCCACTGCAAATAATGTGGATCTTCTGTCTCATTTTGCTCATAGAAAGTCTCCCACCAATATTTGGCATAGGGGATGTCCTTGAGGAGCACAAATATAATATTTTCTCTCTCGAAAAAGTTGTGGACAGAAAAATACCCTTTTAGAAGGTTTAACCATTTATCTACGACATCTTCATCTATTTGACCTTCAAATATAGAAATATAAAAACTGATTTGTACCATGAAGTGGGTGGCGCTTCCTCTTGAGGTGGATGTGTCACTTGTCAGTAGTCGTCAAAGGATTTGTGTGAATTTTTCCATCATCTCATTCCTCTGTCGTTCAAGGGCTTCCTCGAGCAACATTTTGAAAGGATCTCTTGTATCATCATATTTCTTTTGTATCGACATGGGCAGTTTCTTGGTCATGTGAGATAATTTTTCCTCAATAGAAACAATCTTGAGACCTAACTCTCTATACCCTAACCATGTCAGGGACATGCATTAAAAAACAACAAGGAGAAAATCTCTCTGGTACCACTGATCCATATTTATGAGCAGAACGAAATGAAACCACAGATTTATAATGTTAACACACAGACATAGTAAAAAATAACATAGATACAGTAAAAATTGACTTCTATTAAAGAATAAATATGTTGAAAACTGTAAAATGCAAACTAAAAAGAATCTTGCTAGAATGGTGGCAGGTTATCTCTAAGAAGAGATGTGACGACTACGCTTATTCGAAAGAAGATGAGTACAATGAGGATCTGAAGGAATTTTAACAATAGAGATTAATTCCAAAACCCTAGACATCCAAAAACCTAACGATAGGATATGAAGCACCAAAATTCATGTGGGCCCCGTTGGGGTAAGTTCGTACATTAATTTCCTGGGTGATCTGGATTATTTTCAGCATGAAATGAGAGTGGAGGTATAATAAATAAATGCACAGAGATATAAAAAATATTCAATAATATAATAGAAATGTATCATAGATGCAACCATAAACATAGATATACAGTAATACAATTTCTATTAATGAAATAAATGTACAGAGACTGTAAAAATATAGAGTGAAAGACTCGCTAGAATGGTGGCAACTTATCTCTGAGAAGAGATGTGATGACTACTCACATTCGCAAGAAGATGATTACAATGAAGCTCTGAAGGCCTTTTTACAATAAATGGGAATGCCAAAATCCCTAGACATCCAAAAACCTAACCCTAGGAGATGAAGCGCCAAAAGTCATGTGGGCCCCGTTTGGGTAAGTTAGTACATCAACTTCCTGGGGTCGTAACGTTTGCATACGATTTCCGTTTTAGGCGTATGATAGCTCGTTGGAAAGGTATCGTCAATGATATTCATTTTGGGGGCTCAATAACACCTTTGAATAACATTGAGAACCTCAATCTCGAAAAACCTTCATTTAGGCCCTCAAAATGGCCCCGTAAGTTAAAACCTGCTAAAAATAGTAAATTGCCAAAATTGCCAGAAAGTTGTTTTGAGATAGCTGGAAAAGGTGGGTGGCCACCGATATCCACTTGCATCAATCCTCCCTCCTTAGGAATCAATGGTCTCCATTGCGTTGAGTTCCCGGGGTAGAGGGAAAAATGTTTGTTGAATCTGCATCTTGGTGCGCTGCTTGTCTTGCTGGAGACGTCACGCTACTCAGTTTGTGGAAATTTGTCATGAACCTATTGAGGTTGAGGCTGTTCAACAAGTCAAAATACATGAGAGGATGATATACATAAGGAATCTTTGTGCTTTGTTGCAACCTTGTCGACTTGCCTCTGTTTGATAGAAGGTGCTTGGGGCGAGACTGTAGTGATTGCAGTGTCCTTCTGTTCCCCTTTTGAACAGATTGTGAAGAAGTTGAATTTTGCAGTATGAGATACTACCTTGCGACACTTTTTTGGTGGAACAGTAGTCGGAACTACCTCTTGTATTCTGTAGAGATGACCCCCCAAAGTAAAAATGACACTACAGGGTTGAGACTCATAAACAACATGGCGTCTCCACATATATGGTTGGCCCAAGAGAACATCATAGACATCCAATGGGGAAACATCACATAATACCTCATCCTTGAAGGGTTAGATGCCGTATGAAAATTGACATTGTTGGCTGACACAAATATCTCGTCCTTGCTAAAGACACCCGATGTTGTATGGCTGCGGGTGTGGTGTTGTCGACAATCCCAACTGTTTGATGACCTTTACTGAGATGAGGTATTTATGGCTTCCACTATCAAAAATAAAATGAAGCGGTGTCCCCTTCACCCACATCTGTGAATGAAAAAGGCACTCCCCCTCTTCAGGATTTGTTGGTTCTTCTGGTTGATTTTTTGCGGTCGCGACAATAGTAGTGGGGTTCGCGTCAACGATCTATCCTTTAACATTATTTTCAGAATCAGATTCTGAATTGGGGTTCGGCTCTTTTTCTTTTATCTCAGACACCAGTGACTGTTTTGAGTGACATTCATCGGTGTTGTGCCAGGGGATTTTGTGGAAATCACACCATTTTCCAGTGTCCTTCTTTGTCTTCCCGTGACCCTTCTTTTCCAGTGAATTGGACTGGTTTTCGAGAGACTGTTTGTTAGGGCTGTCTCTTTTATACTTTGGTTGTTGCAGATTTGCAAACCCAAAATCCTGTTTGTTCTGGTGCTTAAACTTCTGCTCAATTTTGACAACATATCGATAAGCAGCACTGGGTGATGAGATGTCCAAAAAATCCATTTTAGTTTGCATGTATCTGTGTAGAGTCCCATGGTATTTCAGAACCAAATGTAGCTCAGAGTCTTTGATACCCATCATGGTGAGCAAGGTATGGAAGCTATTGGCGAACTTTGGAATTGCTTGAACCCTTTCTTGCCGCAGTGTGGTCCATCTCATGTACTGGTCCTCACAGTTTCCAACAGGGTAATACTGTTCCTTTACCACATCCACAAAAACATCCCAAGTGGGATTGGCCCCATATATTCCAGAATCCTCTGTGGAGCTTAGCTCTCAGTAAGTTTCCCACTAATTTTTTACACGAGGGAGAGATTTAAGCACTGCAAAGGTGATCTTTTCTTTGTCGGAAAAATTGTGAACAAAGAAATAACCGTCCAGCAGAGTTAACCATTTTTCTAGGGCTTTTGCATCTATCTGTCCTTCAAATACAAGAATATCAAAATTAACTTGTACCTTGAAAGGTGATGTGCCTCCAAAGTGGCCTCTTGATGAATATGCGCCTGTTGCTATAGACATGCATTGAAGGATGTGGGAAAAATTCTCCATCATTTCATCCCTTTATCACGTGAGAGCTTGCTCAAGCAACAGATTGATAGGATTGCCTGCTCCGTCGTTTTTCTTTTCTTCCGCCATTGAGGGTTTCTTGGGTGTGCGAGAGCGATTGTCTTCAAGAGAGACAAGCTCGAGACCCAACTTTCTATACTCAGACCTCGTCGGGGACATGCACTGAAAAAATGATCAAGAGCAGCCTGCTTTGATACCACTGATCCAGATTATTTTTGGCACGAAATGAAAGTGGAGGTATAATAAAGAAATGCACAGAGATATCGCAAATATTCAATAATATAATAGAAATGTATCAGAGATGCAACCATAAACATAGATATACAGTAATACAATTTCTATTAATGAAATAAATGTACAGAGACTCTAAAAATACAGAGTGAAAGACTCGCTAGAATGGTGGCAGCTTATCTCTGAGAAGAGATGTGAAGGCTACTCGCATTGGCAAGAAGATGATTACAATGAGGCTCTGAAGGCCTTTTTACAATACATGGGAATTCCAAAATTCCTAGACATCCAAAAACCTAACCCTAGGAGATGAAGCGCCAAAAGTCATCTGGGCCCCGTTTGGGTAAGTTAGTACATCAACTTCCCGGAGTCGTAACTTTTGCATACGATCTCTATTTTAGGCGTATGATAGCTCGTTGGAAAGGTATCACCGATTAGATTTATTTTGGGGGATCAATCATTTTTTTTATTATCATTGAGAACCTTGATCTCTAAAATCCTTCATTTAGGCCCTCAAAATGGCCCCAGAAGTTAAAACCCGCTAAAATAGTAAATTGCCAAAATTGTCAAAAAGTTGTTTTGAGCTAGTTGGAAAAGGTGGGTGGCCACCGATATCCACCTGGATCAATCCTACCTCCTTAGGAAGAAATGGCCTCCATTGCTTTGAGTTCCTGAGGGAGAGGGAAAATCATTTGTTGAATCTGCATCTTGGTGTGCTGCTTGTCTTGCTGGACACGTCGCGCTGCTCAGTTTGTGGAAATCTGTCATGAACCTGTTGAGGTTGAGGTTGTTCAAAAAGTCAAGATACATGAGAGGACGATGTGCAGAAGGAATCTTTGTGCTTTTCTGCAACCTTTTCGACCTGCTTCTGTTTGATAGAAGGTGCTTGGGGCAAGACTGTAGTGGTTACAGTGTCCTTCTGTTCCCCTTTTGAACATATTGTGAAGAAGCTGAATTTTGCAGTATGAGATACTACCTTGTGAAACTTTTTTGGTGGAACAGTAGTTGGAACTACCTATGGTATTCTGTAGAGATGACCCCCCAAAGTAACAATGACACTATGGGGTCGAGGCTCATAAACAACATGGCATCTCCGCATATATGGTTGGCCCAAGAGAACATCATAGACATCCAGTGGGGAAACATCACATAATAGCTCATCCTTGAAGGGTTGGATGAAGTATGACAATCGACATTGTTGGATGACACAGAGATCTCGTCCTTGCCGAAGCCACCTGATGTTGTATGGTTGCGGGTGTGGTGTTGTCGAAAATCCCAACTATTTGATGACCTCTGTTGAGATGAGGTTTTTCTGGATTCCACTATGAATAATAAAATGCAGCGGGGTCCACTTCACCCACATCTGTGAATGAAAAAGGTGCTCCCCCTCTTCAGGATCTGTTGGTTCTTCTAGTTGAATTGTTGCGGTCGTGACAATAATAGCGGGGTTTGTGTCAATGATCTGTCCTTTACCATTATTTTCAGAATCAGATTCTGAATTGGGGTTCGACTCTTTGTCTTTGATCTCGGCCACCAATGACTATTTTGAGCGACATTCATCGGTGTTGTGCCAAGGGATTTTGTGTAAATCGCACAATTTTCCAGCGTCCTTCTTTGTCTTCCCATGACCCTTCTTTTCCTATGTCTTGGACTAGTTTTCGGGAGATTGCTTGTTAAGGATGTCTTTTTCATACTTTGGTTGTTGTGGATTTGTAGACCCGAAATCCCATTGGTTATGGTGCTTAAATTTATTCTCCATTTTGATAGCATATCGATAAGAAACACCAAGTGATGAGATGTCCAGAAAATCCATTTCAGTTTGGATGTATCTGTGTAGAGCCCCATGGTATTTGAGAACTAAATGTCGCTTAGATTATTTGATACCCAACTTGGTGCGCAAGGTATGGAAGGTATTGGTGAACTCTATAACTTCTTTGACCCTCTCTTGCCACAGTGTGGTCCATCTCATGTACCGGTCCTCATAGTTTCCAACAGGGTAATACTGTTCATTTACCGAATCCACCAAAAAATCCCAAGTGGGATCGACCCCATATATTCCAGACTCCTATGTGGAACCTTGCTCCCAGTAAGTTTCCCACCAATGTTTTACATGAGGGAGAGCTTTAAGGAGTGCCAAGGTGATCTTTTCTTTGTCGGAAAAATTGTGAACAGAAAAATAACCTTCCAGCAGAGTTAACCATTTTTATAGGGTTTCTGCATCTATTTGTCCTTCAAATACAGGAATATCAAAATTAACTTGTACCTTGAAAGGAGAGGTGCCTCCAAATTGGTCTCTTGATGAAGATGCACCTGTTGCTATCGGTAGGCATTGAAGGATGTGGGAAAAATTCTCCATCATTTCATCCCTTTGTCGCGTGAGAGCTTTATCAAGCAACAAATTGATAAGATCGCCTGCTCCATCGTTTTTCTTTTCTTCCGCCATTGAGGGTTTCTTGGGTGTGTGAGAGATATTGTCTTCAAGAGAGACAATATTGAGACCCAACTTGCTATACTCAGACCACGTCGGGGACATGCACTGAAAAAACGATCAAGAGCAGCCTTCTCTGATACCACTGATCCAGATTATTTTTGGCATGAAATGAGAGTGGAGGTATAATAAAGAAATGCACAGAGATATCGTAAATATTCAATAATATAATACAAATGTATCAGAGATGCAACCATAAACACAGATATACAGTAATACAATTTCTATTAATGAAATAAATGTACAGATATTGTAAAAATACAGACTGAAAGACTCGCTAGAATGGTGGCAGCTTATCTCTGAGAAGAGATGTGATGGCTACTTGCATTCGCAAGAAGATGATTACAATGAGGCTCTGAAGGCATTTTTACAATAAACAAGAATGCCAAAATTCCTAGACATCCAAAAAGCTAACCCTAGGAGATGAAGCGCCAAAAGTCAAGTGGGCCGCGTTTGGGTAAGTTAGTACATCAACTTCCCGGGGTCGTAACTTTTGCATATGATCTCCGTCTTAGGTGTATGATAGCTCCTTGGAAAGGTATCATCGAGCATATTCATTTTGGGGGCTCAATCATGCCTTTTCCTATCATTGAGAACCTGGATCTTGAAAAACCTTCATTTGGGCTCTGGAAGTTAAAACATGCAAAAAATAGTAAATTTCCAAAATTGCCAGAAAGTTGTTTTGAGCTAGTTGGAAAAGGTGGGTGGCCACCGATATCCACTTGGATCAATCCTCCCTTGTTAGGAAACAATGGTCTCCATTGCATTGAGTTCCCGGGGGAGAGGGAAAAGTGTTTGTTGAATCTGCATCTTGGTGCACTACTTGTCTTGCTGGAGACGTCGCGTTGCTTAGTTTGTGGAGATCTGTCACGAACCTGTTGAGGTTGAGGATGTTCAACAAGTAAATATACATGATAGGACGATGTGAAGAAGGAATATTTTTGATTTGTTGCAACCTTGTCGACCTACTTCTGTTTGATAGAAGGTGCTTGGGGCGAGACTGTAGTGGTTGCAGTGTCCTTCTGTTCCCCTTTTGAACAGATTGTGAAGAAGCTGAATTTTGCAGTATGAGATACTACCTTGTGACACTTTTTTGGTGGAACAGTAGTCGGAACTAACTCTGGTAATATGTAGAGATGACCCCCCAAAGTAACAATAACACTACGGGGTCGAGACTCATAAACAACATGGCATCTCCGCATATATGGTTGGCCCAAGAGAACATCATAGACATCCAGTGGGGCAACATCACATTATACTACAAGATCTTCGTGTCAGCCAACAATGTCGATTGTCATATCACATTATACCTCATCCTTGAAGGGTTGGATGTGATATGACAATCGACATTGTTGGCTGACTCAAAGATCTCATCCTTGCCGAAGCCACCCGATGTTGTATTATTGTGGGTGTGGTGTTGTCGACAATCCCAACTGTTTGACGACCTCTGCTGAGATGAGGTTTTTCTAGCTTCCACTATCAAAAATAAAATGCAGCGGGGTCCCCTTCACCCACATCTGTGAATGAAAAAGGTGCTCCCCCTCTTCAGGATCTGTTGGTTCTTTTGGTTGAATTGTTGCGGTCGCGATAATATCAGTGGGTTCTGCATCAATGATCTATCCTTTACCATTATTTTCAGAATCAGATTTTGAATTGGGGTTCGGCTCTTTGTCTTTGATCTCAGCCACCAATGATTGTTTTGAGCGACATTCATCGGTGTTGTGCTAGCGGCTTTTGTGGAAATCGAACCATTTTTCAGTGTCCTTCTTTGTCTTCTCGTGACCCTTCTTTTCCTATGTCTTGGACTGGTTTTCGGGAGACTATTTGTTAGGGTTGTCTTTTTCATACTTTGGTTGTTGCGGATTTGCAGACCTGAAATCCCGTTTGTTCTGGTGCTTAAGTTTCTTCTTGATTTTGACAGCATATCAATAAGAAGCACTGAGTGATGAGATGTACAAAAATCCATTTCATTTTGGATGTATCTATGTAGAGCCCCACGGTATTTCAGAACCAAATGTCACTCAGAGTCTTTGATACCCAGCTTGGTGCGCAAGGTATGGAAGGTATTGGTGAACTCTAGAACTGCTTGGCCCCTCTCTTGTCACAGTGTGGTTTATCTCATGTATTGGTCCTGATAGTTTCCAATAGGGTAATACTATTCCTTTACCACATCCACAAAAAAATCCCAAGTGGGATCGACCCCATAGATTCCAGACTCCTCTGTGGAAATTTGCCCCCAGTAAGTTTCCCACCAATGTTTGAAATGAGGGAGAGCTTTAAGGAGTGTGAAGGTGATCTTTTCTTTGTCGAAAAAATTGTGAACAGAGAAATAACCTTCCAGCAGAGTTAACCATTTTTCTAGGGTTTCTGCATCTATCTGTCCTTCAAATACAGGAATATGAAAATTAACTTGTACATTGAAAGGCAAGGTGCCTCCAAAGTGGTCGCTTGATGAAGATGCACCTGTTTCTATCGGCAGGCATTGAAGGGTGTGGGAAAAATTCTCCATCATTTCATCCCTCTGTCACGTGAGTGCTTGCTCAAGCAACAGATTGATAGGATCACCTGCTCTGTCATTTTTCTTTTCTTCTGCCATTGAGGGTTTATTGGGTGTACGAGAGCGATTGTCTTCAATACAGACAAGCTCGAGACCCAACTTTCTATACTCAGACCTCGTCGGGGACATGCACTGAAGTGCCAAAAGTCAAGTGGGCCCCGTTTGGGTAAGTTAGTACATCAACTTCCCGGGGTCGTAACTTTTGCATACAATCTCTGTTTTAGGCGTATGATAGCTCGTTCGAAAGGTATCGTCGAGGAGATTAATTTTGGGGGCTCAATAATGCCTTAAACTATCATTGGGAACCTTGATCTTGAAAAGCCTTCATTTAGGCCCTCAAAATGGCCCCGGATGTTAAAACCTCCTAAAAATAATAAATTGCCATAATTGCTAGAATGTTGTTTTGAGCTAGTTGTAAAAGGTGGGTGGCCACCGATATACACCTGGATCAATAATCCCTCCTTAGGAAGTAATGGTGTCCATTGTGTTGAGCTCACGGGGGAGATGGAAAATCGTTTGTTGAATATGCATCTTGGTGCACTGCTTGTCTTTCTGGAGACGTCGCATTGCTCAATTGTGGAAATCAGTCACGAACTTGTTGAGGTTGAGGTTGTTCAACAAGTCGAGATACATGAGAGGACGACGTGCAGAAGGAATCTTTGTCATTTACTACAACTTTGTCAACCTGCTTCTATTTGATAGAAGGTGCTTGGGGTGAGACTGTAGTGGTTGAAGTATCCTTCTATTACCCTTTTGAACAGAATGTGAAGAAGCTGAATTTGGTAGTATGAGATACTACCTTGCGACACTTTTTTGGTGGAAAAGTAGTCGAAACTACCTCTAGTATTTTGTAGAGATGACCCCCCAAAGTAAAAATGACACGATGGGGTCGAGACTCATAAACAACATGGCATCTCCACATATATGGTTGGCCCAAGAGAACATCATAGACATCTGATGGGGAAAAATCACATAATACCTCATCCTTGAAGGGTTGGATATCGTATGACAATCGACATTGTTGGCTGACACGGAGATGTCATCCTTACCGAAGCCACTTGATGTTGTATGGTCACGGGTGTGGTGTTGTCAATAATCCCAATTGTTTGATGACCTCTATTGAGATGAGGTTTTTCTGGCTTCCGCTATCAACAATAAAATGCAGCGGGGTCCCCTTCACCCACATCTGTGAATGAAAAAGGTGCTCCCCCTATTCAGGATCTGTTGGTTCTTCTGGTTTAATTGTTTCGGTCGCGACAATATCAGTGGGTTCTGCATCAATGATCTATCCTTTACCATTATTTTCAGAATCAGATTCTGAATTGGGTTTCGGCTCTTTGTCTTTGATCTCATCCACCAATGACTATTTTGACCGACATTCATCGGTGTTGTGCTAGGGGATTTTGTGGAAATCACACCATTTTTCAGTGTCCTTCTTTGTCTTCCCATGACCCTTATTTTCCTATGTCTTGGACTGGTTTTATGGATATTATTTGTTAGGGTTGTCTTTTTCATACTTTGGTTGTTGCAGATTTGCAGACCTGAAATACCATTTTTTCTGGTGCTTAAGTTTCTGCTCGATTTTGACAGCATATCAATAAGCAGCACTGAGTGATGAGATGTACAAAAAATCCATTTCATTTTGGATGTATCTGTGTAGAGCCCCACGGTATTTCAGAACCAAATGTCACTCAGAGTCTTTGATACCCAGCTTGGTGCGCAAGGTATGGAAGGTATTGGTGAACTCTAGAATTGCTTGGCCCCTCTCTTGTCACAGTGTGGTTTATCTCATGTATTGGTCCTGATAGTTTCCAATAGGGTAATACTATTCCTTTACCACATCCACAAAAAAATCCCAAGTGGGATCGACCCCATAGATTCCAGACTCCTCTGTGGAAATTTGCCCCCAGTAAGTTTCCCACCAATGTTTGAAATGAGGGAGAGCTTTAAGGAGTGTGAAGGTGATCTTTTCTTTGTCGAAAAAATTGTGAACAGAGAAATAACCTTCCAGCAGAGTTAACCATTTTTCTAGGGTTTCTGCATCTATCTGTCCTTCAAATACAGGAATATGAAAATTAACTTGTACATTGAAAGGCAAGGTGCCTCCAAAGTGGTCGCTTGATGAAGATGCACCTGTTTCTATCGGCAGGCATTGAAGGGTGTGGGAAAAATTCTCCATCATTTCATCCCTCTGTCACGTGAGTGCTTGCTCAAGCAACAGATTGATAGGATCACCTGCTCTGTCATTTTTCTTTTCTTCTGCCATTGAGGGTTTATTGGGTGTACGAGAGCGATTGTCTTCAATACAGACAAGCTCGAGACCCAACTTTCTATACTCAGACCTCGTCGGGGACATGCACTGAAGTGCCAAAAGTCAAGTGGGCCCCGTTTGGGTAAGTTAGTACATCAACTTCCCGGGGTCGTAACTTTTGCATACAATCTCTGTTTTAGGCGTATGATAGCTCGTTCGAAAGGTATCGTCGAGGAGATTAATTTTGGGGGCTCAATAATGCCTTAAACTATCATTGGGAACCTTGATCTTGAAAAGCCTTCATTTAGGCCCTCAAAATGGCCCCGGATGTTAAAACCTCCTAAAAATAATAAATTGCCATAATTGCTAGAATGTTGTTTTGAGCTAGTTGTAAAAGGTGGGTGGCCACCGATATACACCTGGATCAATAATCCCTCCTTAGGAAGTAATGGTGTCCATTGTGTTGAGCTCACGGGGGAGATGGAAAATCGTTTGTTGAATATGCATCTTGGTGCACTGCTTGTCTTTCTGGAGACGTCGCATTGCTCAATTGTGGAAATCAGTCACGAACTTGTTGAGGTTGAGGTTGTTCAACAAGTCGAGATACATGAGAGGACGACGTGCAGAAGGAATCTTTGTCATTTACTACAACTTTGTCAACCTGCTTCTATTTGATAGAAGGTGCTTGGGGTGAGACTGTAGTGGTTGAAGTATCCTTCTATTACCCTTTTGAACAGAATGTGAAGAAGCTGAATTTGGTAGTATGAGATACTACCTTGCGACACTTTTTTGGTGGAAAAGTAGTCGAAACTACCTCTAGTATTTTGTAGAGATGACCCCCCAAAGTAAAAATGACACGATGGGGTCGAGACTCATAAACAACATGGCATCTCCACATGAATGGTTGGCCCAAGAGAACATCATAGACATCTGGTGGGGAAAAATCACATAATACCTCATCCTTGAAGGGTTGGATATCGTATGACAATCGACATTGTTGGCTGACACGGCGATCTCATCCTTACCGAAGCCACTTGACGTTGTATGGTCGCGGGTGTGGTGTTGTCAATAATCCCAATTGTTTGATGACCTCTACTGAGATGAGGTTTTTCTGGCTTCCGCTATCAACAATAAAATGCAGCGGGGTCCCCTTCACCCACATCTGTGAATGAAAAAGGTGCTCCCCCTATTCAGGATCTGTTGGTTCTTCTGGTTTAATTGTTTCGGTCGTGACAATATCAGTGGGTTCTGCATCAATGATCTATCCTTTACCATTATTTTCAGAATCAGATTATGAATTGGGGTTCGGCTCTTTGTCTTTGATCTCAGCCACCAATGACTATTTTGAGTGACATTCATCGGTGTTGTGCTAGGGAATTTTGTGGAAATCACACCATTTTTCAGTGTCCTTCTTTGTCTTCCCATGACCCTTATTTTCCTATGTCTTGGACTGGTTTTCAGGATATTATTTGTTAGGGTTGTCTTTTTCATACTTTGGTTGTTGCAGATTTGTAGACCTGAAATACCGTTTTTTCTGCTGCTTAAGTTTCTGCTCGATTTTGACAGCATATCAATAAGCAGCACTGAGTGATGAGATGTACAAAAAATCCATTTCATTTTGGATGTATCTGTGTAGAGCCCCACGGTATTTCAGAACCAAATGTCACTCAGAGTATTTGATACCTAGCTTGGTGCGCAAGGTATGGAAGGTATTGGTGAACTCTAGAACTGCTTGGCCCCTCTCTTGCCGCAGTGTGGTCTATCTCATGTACTGGTCCTGATAGTTGCCAACAGGGTAATACTATTCCTTTACCACATCCACAAAACAATCCCAAGTGGGATCGACCCCATAGATTCCAGACTCCTCTGTGGAACTTTTCCCCCAGTAAGTTTCCCACCAATGTTTGACATGAGGGAGAGATTTAAGGAGTGCAAAGGTGATCTTTTCTTTGTCGGAAAAATTGTGAACAGAGAAATAACCTTCCAGCAGAGTTAACCATTTTTCTAGGGTTTCTGCATCTATCTGTCCTTCAAATACAAGAATATCAAAATTAACTTGTGCCTTGAAAGGCAAGGTGCCTCCAAAGTGGTTGCTTGATGAAGATGCGCCTGTTTTGATTGGCAAGCATTGAAGGATGTGGGAAAAATTCTCCATCATTTCATCCATCTGTCGCGTGAGAGCTTGCTCAAGAAACAGATTGATAGGATCACCTGCTCCGTCATTTTTCTTTTCTTCCGCCATTGAGGGTTTATTGGGTGTGCGAGAGCGATTGTCTTCAAGAGAGACAAGCTCGAGACCCAACTTTTTATACTCAGACCTCGTCGGGGACATGCACTGAAAAAATGATCAAGAGTAACCCGCTCTGATACCACTGATCCGGATTATTTTCGGCACGAAATGAGAGTGGAGGTATAATAAAGAAATGCATAGAGATATCGCAAATATTCAATAATATAATAGAAATGTATCAGAGATGCAACCATAATAACAGATATACAGTAATACAATTTCTATTAATGAAATAAATGTACAGAGACTGTAAAAATATAGAGTGAAAGACTCGCTAGAATGGTGGCAGCTTATCTCTGAGAAGAGATGTGACGGCTACTTGCATTCACAAGAAGATGATTACAATGAGGCTCGGAATGTATTTTTACAATAAACGGGAATGCCAAAAGTCCTAGACATCGAAAAACCTAACCCTAGGAGATGAAGCGCCAAAATTCATGTGGGCCCCATTTGGGTAAGTTAGTACATCAACTTCCCGGGGTTGTAACTTTTGCATACGATCTTCGTTTTAGGTGTATGATAGCTCCTTGGAAAGGTATCGTCGAGGAGATTCATTTTAGGGGATCAATCATGGCTTTGGCTATCATTGAGAACCTCAATCTAAAAAAACCTTCATTTGGGCCCTCGAAATGGCCCCGGAAGTTAAAACCTGCTAAAAATAGTAAATTGCCAAAATTGCCAGAAAGCTATTTTGAGCTAGTTGGAAAAGGTGGGTGGCCACCGATATCCACCTGGATCAATCCTCCCTCCTTAGGAAGCAATGGTCTACATTGTGTTGATTTCCTAGGGGAGAGGGAAAAGCATTTGTTGAATATGCATCTTGGTGCGCTGCTTGTCTTCCTGGAGATGTTGCACTGCTCAGTTTGTGGAAATCTGTCACAAACCTGTTGAGGTTGAGGCTATTCAACAAGTTGAGATACATGAGAGGACAATGTGCAAAAGGAATATTTGTGCTTTTCTGCAACCTTTTCGACCTGATTTTGTTTGATAGAAGGTGCTTGGGGCGAGACTATAGTGGTTGTAGTGTCCTTCTGTTCCCCTTTTGAACAGATTGTGAAGAAGCTGAATTTTGTAGTATGAGATACTACCTTGCGACACTTTTTTGGTGGAAAAGTAGTCATAACTACATCTAGTATTCTGTAGATATGACCCCTCAAAGTAATAATGACACTATGGGGTTGGGACTCATAAACAACATGGCGTCTCCACATATATGGTTGGACCAAGAGAACATCATAGACATCCAGTGGGGAAACATCACATAATACCTCATCGTTGAAGGTTTGGATGCCGTATGACAATTGACATTGTTGGCTAACACAGAGATCTCGTCCTTGTCGAAGCCACCCGATGTTGTATGGCTGCGGGTGTGGTGTTGTCGACAATCCCGACTGTTTGATGACATATGCTAAGATGAGTTTTTTATGTCTTCCACTATCAACAATAAAATGCAGTGGGGTCCACTTCATCCACATATGTGAATGAAAAAGGTGATCCCCCTCTTCAGGATCCGTTGGTTCTTATGGTTGAATTGTTGCGGTCGCGAAAATAGCAGTTGGGTCCACGTCAATGATCTGTCCTTTACCATTATTTTCAAAATCAGATTTTGAATTGGGGTTCGACTCTTTGTCTTCGATATCGACCACCAATGACTGTTTTGAGCGACATTAATCGGTGTTGTGCCAGGGGATTTTGTGGAAATTGCACCATTTTTTGGTGTCCTTCTTTGTCTTTCCATGACCCTTCTTCTCTTGTGTCTTGGACTGGTTTTCGGGAGATTATTTGTTAGGGCTGTATTTTTCATACTTTGGTTGTTTCGGATTTGCAGACCCGAAATCCCATTTGTTCTGGTGCTTAAATTTCTGCTCGATTTTGACAGCATATTGATAAGCAACACCGAGTGATGAGATGTCTAGAAAATCCATTTCAGTTTTGATGTATCTATGTAGAGCCCCACGGTATTTCATAACCAAATGTCGCTCAGAGTCTTTGATACCCATCTTGGTGCGCAAGGTATGGATATCCTAAGTTCACTTCGAATTTTTGGAGGGGATTGTTTAAGGTATTTGGGACTAACTTCATGTTATATCCTTAATATCCACCCTACAGGATAGAGAGGAATTCATTAGTGGATAGAATCCTTAATGAAACTTTTTCCTATGGTTTGACCCTTTCCAGAGAAGTTTTGGAGGGCCTCACGTGGCACCTAGCATGCAACAAACGATGCCTCACTAGAAAATAGTGTCTCAACAAGAGAGGTTGAGCCGGATTTAGGAGCAGAATGAACTGATTAAATGACTGAATACATTAAACACAGAGATAGGAAGAATAAATCAAATATCCAGTGAACAATATCTTCTATGAAAAAATGAAATATGCTGAAACTATTAAACTATAGAACTGAAACTTGCTCGAATGGTGGTAGCTATCTCTGAGAAGATATCTGGCTCTACGCACATCCGTCTGAGCATAATGGATTCCAATGAGGCTCTATAGGTCCTTTACATATTACTCATGAATTCCAAAACCCTAGACAACCAAAAATCTAACCCTAGAAGGTGAAACGCCAAAAGTCATGTGGGCCCTATGGGTAAGTTGGTGTAATTTGGTACCTCAACTTCCTAGGGTCCCAACTTTTTCATATGACCTATGTTTTATGCACATGATAGCCCATTGGAAAGGTCTTTCAGAGAAATACACATTCCTCCATTAGATTCTGACTTCGTCTACAATATGACTATGGCGAGTCAAGAAAACAATGTTTAGGGCTCCAAAACAGTCGTAGTAGTACAACAAGATCTGCTGACATGAAAACATACAAAATAAGTGAGTTGGATTAGGTGAGAGGCCACCTGTATCCACATGGAGAATATGTGAATCTTCATACAACCCCAGAAGTGTAGAACTCACAATTATAAAGTAGTACAGAAAGATATCTTGAATAAAAAATGAGCACAAGGAGCCAGTTGGAATAGGTGGGTGGCCACCAATATCCACCTAGATCAATCCTCCCCCCTTAGGAAGTAATGGTCTCCATTGCATTGAGTTCCTTCATTAGGTGAGGAAACTTCTGTTGGATTTGGCCTTGGGTGAGCCACTTTCCTTGGTGTAGACGTTCCCTTGCCTTGACAACCTAATAAAGCTGGATCTGTTGTTGGCGAGTGCCCTTGATCTGTGTCTCCACTATCTCATCGAGGGATGCTTGTTCCATGTAGTCAGGGTTTAGCTCTATTGGTTTCATTTGTTCGATGATCTTAGAGGTGTCCAATAATGGTGGAAAATATGGCTGAAGGAGGTCCACATTGAATATTGGATGCAAACCAAGGAAGGGTGGAGTTTCGAGCTCAAAATAATTTATACCCATAGCCTTGGTGATAGTGTAAGGCCCATAAAGAAGTGGGAGAAGATTCTGATGGGGCCTAGTGAGATGCTCCTTCTGTAAATTTAACCAGAATTTGTCGCCAACCTAAAACTAGTGTGGTAACCTGTGTTTATCATGGCGTTGCTTGTACTTAGCATTGGATTTCTACAAAATATCCTAGACCTATTGGCGGATGTGCTAAATCTGTTCAATTAATATGGTGGCTTTGTCAACCGCATATTGATCAGGGGAAGAGTCTTTCTGTGTGGTGGAAAGAGGAAGTGAAACATCAATGGGTCCCAAGTTTTGGAATCCCAAACCCACCTGAAATGGGCTATGGCTGGTGGAACTATGGAGATCCCTATTGTAACTGTGTTGTACATATGGGAGAATCTCGCCCCATGTACAGGGATTCTTATAATTGTACATGCATAGGATGTGCACAATCATCTGATTGACGACCTCAGTATTTCCATCGGTTTGGGTGTGGAAAGAAGTGGATTCTGTGAGCTTGATGTCTAACAGAGACTAGAGACTCAACCAAAAGGCGTTGAGGAACCTACTTTCTTGGTCGGAAATGATGGTTTGTGGTATCCCAAAGTGAACCCAAACTTGTTCAAAGAAGATCTTGGAAGTATTTACCACTATGAAATTCTTCTTATAGGCTATGAGGATGGCCATGTTTGAAAACCGATCAACAACCACAAACACACAGTCATTTCCGTGTGTGGTGGACGAAAAACCAGACATGTAATCCATGGAGACAAATTACCACGACTTCTCTGGAATAAGAAGAAGGGTGTATGATCCTTGCTTCTTGGTGGTCATCTTGGAAATGGTGTAGGTAGTGCAATATATGATATAATTGTTGACGTCCTGTCAAAGTTTTGGCCAATAAAAATGGTTCTGAAGAACGACCAAAATTTTCCTTATGCCAAAATGTCCCACCACCCGACAGTAGTGGGCTTCCCAAATCACCTTTGTACGCTCTCTTGTAGGAACACAAAGATGGCCCAGGTGGCATAAGAGTCCTTACTGAATGTGAAAATCAGTGACAGTGGCACCTGTACCCAAGAGTTGATATGTGGTGGCAAAGTCTGGATTTTACTGGTAAAGTTGGGGCCACTCTGATGTTTCATGTCCACAAGAATGAAGCACAGTGGTAAGTGCAGCCACTGGAGGTCGAATGAGGCAGTCAGTGACACGATTGGAGATACTTGTCTTATACTTTATGTTGAGATGGAATTGATACAGTTAGGTGGACCACTTCTGATGGAGGTCATTATGCAATTTCTCCTATGTCTGTTTGAACTGCAGAGGCTTGTGATATGTGTGTATGATTGTCTCTGTCCCCGGAATGTATTGTTTACATTGACGACAGGCTTGTACAATGGAATACATTTCCTTATCATAGGTGGGGTATTTCCAGACAGTATCGGAGAGTGTCTCACTATGGTATGCCACCGGATGCCCATGCTGAGTGAGAACTGCACCCACAACATAGTCATATGCATCAGTCTCAATATTGAATGGTTGTTATAGATCAGGCAAGGAGAGGACTGGAGATGAGAAAAAACAATGTTTCAGATCTTTGAATCCTCGTTGTTTCTCATTCCCCCATACGAACTTTTCCCTACCACCACCGTTGGTCACCTGGTTGAGGGCCCATGCAATATGGTAGAATCCCAACACGAACCGTCGGTAAAAATTGGCGAGTCCTAAGAATCTCTGAAGATTGGTCAGTGTGGTTGGGGCTGGCCAGTCATGGATGACTTGGATCTTAGTTGGATCAACATGTACCCCATGCTCATCAACAATGTAGCCCAGGAATTGCACCCTGTTCATGCCAAAAGAGCATTTTTCCAAGTTGGCATAAATATTGTGTTGTCCCAGAGTGCTCAAAACCTGTTGAATATGTCACATGTTGTCCTCCCATGTTCTTCTGAAGATTAGGATGTCATCCAAATATAATACCACAAAGGAGTTGGTGAATGGTCTCAATACATCGTCCATCAACCACATGAATGTGGTTGTTGCATTTGTTAAGCAAAAGGGAATGACTAGCCATTCGTAGAGACCTTATTTAGAATTGAAGGTTATCTTCCAGACATCAGTTGCTTCGATGGGAACCTGGTGGTAGCCAGACTTCATGTTAATATTGCTAAAGAAATTTTCCCCCTTGAGTTGGTCAAGAAGGTCATCAATACTGGGAATGGGGTAGCGGTTCTTGACTGTGATTTTTTTTAAGGCTCTGTAATCAATGTAGAGTCGCCAAATCTTGTCCTTCTTCTACAGCATTACAATCAGGCTTCTGTAAGGGGAGGAGTTAGGTATGATGTGACCTTTTGAAGCAACTCTTGTATTTGACACAACACCGATACACTAGTCCATTAGGTAGAGGTGCGTCGGGGGTCAGATCAATCAGATGCTTGACTTGGAAATATGTCAGTACCCCTATAGGTGAGACAAATATGTCTTTGTATTCTTCCACGATCTCATCCACTTTCTTCTGCTGCAAAGAGAGGTGTTGTGTATAGGCCACAGACGTGGTAGCGACCTTCTACTTACAATGAGCATGGATCACAAAGAAGATGAACTTCTCGGTCTGTGAAATGAGCTTAATGAATTGGTTAGAAAAGATTAAAGAAATAGAAGTAGGTAGTGCCACCTTTGGAATCCTGTACAATTGTTTGCCCAAAGTAATAATAACACTGCGGGGTATAGACTCATACACAACATGATGCTTCCACAAATATGGTTTTCCTAAAATAACATCAAAAACTTCAGGGGGACCAATATCACACAATAACTCATCTTTGAAAGGCTTGATGTCGTAGGGAAGACAAAATTGTTGGCTGACATGGAGATCTCTTCCTTGACGAAGATAGTCGATGGTGTAGAGATGCAGGTGCAGTTTCATTGGTAGATTCAACCCCTTGACGACCTCTGCTGAAATTAGGTTCTTCTGACTATTTTTGTTGACAATGAAATGAATCAGAGCCACCTTGACAACCCAATAAATATGGATCTGTTGTTGGTGATTTCCCTTGATCTGTGTCTCCACTATCTGATCGAGGGATGCTTGTTCCATGTAGTCAGGGTTTAGCTCTATTGGTTTCATTTGTTCGATGATCTTAGAGGTGTCCAATAATGGTGGAAAATATGGCTGAAGGAGGTCCACATTGAATATTGGATGCAAACCAAGGAAGGGTAGAGTTTTGAGCTCAAAATAATTTATACCCATAGCCTTGGTGATAGTGTAAGGCCCATAAAGAAGTGGGAGAAGATTTTGATGGGGCCTAGTGAGATGCTCCTTCTGCAAATTTAACCAGAATTTGTCGCCAACCTAAAAATAGTGTGGTAACCTGTGTTTATCATGGCGTTGCTTGTACTTAGCATTGGATTTCTACAAAATATCCTAGACCTGTTGGCGGATGTGCTAAATCTGTTCAATTAATATGGTGGCTTTATCAACCGCATACTGATCAGGGGAAGAGTCTTTCTGTGTGGTGGAAAGAGGAAGTGAAACATCAATGGGTCCCAAGTTTTGGAATCCCAAACCCACCTGAAATGGGCTATGGCTGGTGGAACTATGGAGATCCCTATTGTAACTGTGTTGTACATATGGGAGAATCTCTCCCCATGTACAGGGATTCTTATAATTGTACATGCATAGGATGTGCACAATCATCCGATTGACGACCTCAGTTTTTCCATCGGTTTGGGTGTGGAAAGAAGTGGATTCTGTGAGCTTGATGTCTAACAGATACTAGAGACTCGACCAAAAGGTGTTGAGGAACCTACTTTATTGGTCGGAAATGATGGTTTGTGGTATCCCAAAGTGAACCCAAACTTGTTCAAAGAAGAGATTGGAAGTATTTACCACTGTGAAATTCTTCTTATAGGCTATGAGGATGGCCATCTTTGAAAACCGATCAACAACCACAAACACACAGTCATTTCCGTGTGTGGTGGACGAAAAACCAGACATGTAATCCATGGAGACAAATTACCACGACTTCTCTGGAATAAGAAGAGGGGTGTATAATCCTTGCTTCTTGATGGTCAGCTTGGAAATGGTGTAGGTAGTGCAATATATGATATACTTGTTGACGTCCTGTCAAAGTTTTGGCCAATAAAAATGGTTCTGAAGAACGACCACAATTTTCCTTATGTCAAAATGTCCCACCACCCGACAGTAGTGGGCTTCCCAAATCACCTTTGTACGCTCTCTTGTAGGAACATAAAGATGGCCCAGGTGGCATAAGAGTCCTTACTGAATGTGAAAATAAGTGACAGTGGCGCCTGTACCCAAGAGTTGATATGTGTTGGCAAAGTCTGGATTTTACTCTTAAATTTGGGGCCACTTTGATGTTTCATGTCCACATGAATGAAGCACAGTGGTAAGTGAAACCACTGGAGGTCGAATGAGGTATTCAGTGACACGATTGGAGATACTTGTCTTATACTTGATGTTGAGATGGAATTGATACAGGTAGGTGGACCACTTCTGATGGAGGTCATTATGCAATTTCTCCTATGTTTGTATGAACTGCAGAGGCTTGTGATATGTGTGTATGATTGTCTCTGTCCCCAGAATGTATTGTTTACATTGACGACAGGCTTGTACAATGGAATACATTTCCTTATCATAGGTGGGGTATTTCCAGACAGTATCGGAGAGTGTCTCACTATGGTATGCCACTGAATGCCCATGCTGAGTGAGAACTGCACCCACAACATAGTCATATGCATCAATATGAATATTGAATGGTTGTTATAGATCAGGTAAGGAGAGGACTAGAGATGAGAAAAAATAATGTTTCAGATCTTTGAATGCTCGTTGTTTCTCCTCCCCCCATATGAACTTTTCCCTACCACCACCCTTGGTCACCTGGCTGAGGGCCCATGCAATATGGTAGAATCCCAACACGAACCGTCGGTAAAAATTGGCGAGTCCCAAGACGCTCTGAAGATTGGTCAGTGTGGTTGGGGTTGGCCAGTCATGGATGACTTGGATCTTAGTTGGATCAACATGTACTCAATTCTCATCAACAATGTAGCCCAGGAATTGCACCCTGTTCATGCCAAAAGAGCATTTTTCCAAGTTGGCATAAATATTGTGTTGTCCCAGAGTGCTCAAAACCTGTTGAATATGTCACATGTTGTCCTCTCATGTTCTTCTGAAGATGAGGATGTCATCCAATTATAATACCACAAAGGAGTTGGTGAAGGGTCTCAATACATCGTCCATCAACCACATGAATGTGGTTGTTGCATTTGTTAAGAAAAAGGGAATGACTAGCCATTCGTAGAGACCTTATTTAGAATTGAAGGTTATCTTCCAGACATCAGTTGCTTCGATGGGAACCTGGTGGTAGCCAGACTTCATGTTAATATTGCTAAAGAAATTTTCCCCCTTGAGTTGGTCAAGAGGTCATCAATACTGGGAATGGGGTAGCGGTTCTTGACTGTGAATTTTTTTAAGGCTCTGTAATCAATGTAGAGTCGCCAAATCTTGTCCTTCTTCTACAACAGTACAATCAGGCTTCTGTAAGGGGAGGATTTAGGTATGATGTGACCTTTTAAAGCAACTCTTGTATTTGACACAACACCGATATACTAGTCCATTAGGTAGAGGTGCGTCGGGGGCCAGATCAATCAGATTATTGACTTGGAAATATGTCAGTACCCCTATAGGTGAGACGAATATGTCTTTGTATTCTTCCACAATCTCGTCCACTTGCTTCTACTGCAAAGAGAGGTGTTGTGTATAGGCCACAGATGTGGTAGCGACCTTCTACTTATAATGAGCATGGATCACAAAGAAGATGAACTTCTCGGTCTGTGAAATGAGCTTAATGCATTGCTTAGAAAAGATTAAAGAAATAGAAGTAGGTAGTGCCACCTTTGGGATCCTGTACAATTGTTTTCCCAAAGTAATAATAACACTGCGGGGTATAGACTCATACACAACATGATGCTTCCACAAATGTGGTTTTCCTAAAATAACATCAAAAACTTCAGGGGGACCAATATCACACAATACCTCATATTTGAAAGGCTTGATGTCGTAGGGAAGAAAAAATTGTTGGTTTACATGGAGATCTCTTCCTTGACGTAGCTAGTCGATGGTGTAGAGATGCAGGTGCGGTTTCATTGGTAGGTTCAACCCCTTGACGACCTCTACTGAAATTAGGTTCTTCTGACTATTTTTGTTGACAATGAAATTAATCAGAGCCACCTTGACAACCCAATAAAGATGGATTTGTTGTTGGTGAGTACCCTTGATCTGTGTCTCCACTATCTGATCGAGGGATGCTTGTTACATGTAGTCAGGGTTTAGCTCTGTTGGTTTCATTTGTTCGATGATCTTAGAGGTGTCCAATAATGGTGGAAAATATGGATGAAGGAGGTCCACATTGAATATTGGATGCAAACCAAGGAAGGGTGGAGTTTTGAGCTCAAAATAATTTATACCGATAGCCTTGGTGATAGTGTAAGGCCCATAAAGAAGTGGGAGAAGATTCTGATGGGGCCTAGTGAGATGCTCCTTCTGCAAATTTAACCAGAATTTGTCGCCAACCTAAAACTAGTGTGGTAACCTGTGTTTATCATGGCGTTGCTTGTACTTAGCATTGGATTTCTACAAAATATCCTAGACCTGTTGGCGGATGTGCTAAATCTGTTCAATTAATATGGTGGCTTTGTCAACCGCATACTGATCAGGGGAAGAGTCTTTCTGTGTGGTGGAAAGAGGAAGTGAAACATCAATGGGTCCCAAGTTTTGGAATCCCAAACCCACCTGAAATGGGCTATGGCTGGTGGAGCTATGGAGATCCCTATTGTAACTGTGTTGTACATATGGGAGAATCTCGCCCCATGTACATGGATTCTTATAATTGTACATGCATAGGATGTGCACAATCATCCGATTGACGACCTCATTTTTTCCATCGGTTTGGGTGTGGAAAGAAGTGGATTCTGTGAGCTTGATGTCTAACAGAGACTAGAGAATCGACCAAAAGGTGTCGAGGAACCTACTTTCTTGGTCGGAAATGATGGTTTGTGGTATCCCAAAGTGAACCCAAACTTATTCAAAGAAGAGCTTGGAAGTATGTACCACTTTGAAATTCTTCTTATAGGCTATGAGGATGGACATCTTTGAAAACCAATCAACAACCACAAACACATAGTCATTTCCGTGTGTGGTGGACGAAAAACCAGACATGTAATCCATGGAGACAAATTACCATGACTTCTCTGGAATAAGAAGAGGGGTGTATAATCCTTGCTTCTTGATGGTTAGCTTGGAAATGGTGTAGGTAGTGCAATATATGATATATTTGTTGACGTCCTGTCAAAGTTTTGGCCAATAAAAATGGTTCTGAAGAACGACCACAATTTTCCTTATGCCAAAATGTCCCACCACCCGACAGTAGTGGGCTTCCCAAATCACCTTTGTACGCTCTCTTGTAGGAACACAAAGATGGCCCAGGTGGCATAAGAGTCCTTACTGAATGTGAAAATCAGTGACAGTGGCGCCTGTACCCAAGAGTTGATATGTGGTGGCAAAGTCTGGATTTTACTGGTAAAGTTGGGGCCACTTTGATGTTTCATGTCCACATGAATGAAGCACAGTGGTAAGTGTAGCCACTGGAGGTCGAATGAGGCAGTCAGTGACACGATTGGAGATACTTGTCTTATACTTGATGTTGAGATGGAATTGATACAGGTAGGTGGACCACTTCTGATGGAGGTCATTATGCAATTTCTCCTATGTCTGTATGAATTGCAGAGGCTTGTGATATGTGTGTATGATTGTCTCTGTCCCCAGAATGTATTGTTTACATTGACGACAGGCTTGTACAATGGAATACATTTCCTTATCATAGGTGGGGTATTTCCAGACAGTATCGGAGAGTGTCTCACTATGGTATGCCACCGGATGCCCATGCTGAGTGAGAACTGCACCCACAACATAGTCATATGCATCAGTCTCAATATTGAATGGTTGTTATAGATCAGGCAAGGAGAGGACTGGAGATGAGAAAAAACAATGTTTCAGATCTTTGAATCCTCGTTGTTTCTCATTCCCCCATACGAACTTTTCCCTACCACCACCGTTGGTCACCTGGTTGAGGGCCCATGCAATATGGTAGAATCCCAACACGAACCGTCGGTAAAAATTGGCGAGTCCTAAGAATCTCTGAAGATTGGTCAGTGTGGTTGGGGCTGGCCAGTCATGGATGACTTGGATCTTAGTTGGATCAACATGTACCCCATGCTCATCAACAATGTAGCCCAGGAATTGCACCCTGTTCATGCCAAAAGAGCATTTTTCCAAGTTGGCATAAATATTGTGTTGTCCCAGAGTGCTCAAAACCTGTTGAATATGTCACATGTTGTCCTCCCATGTTCTTCTGAAGATTAGGATGTCATCCAAATATAATACCACAAAGGAGTTGGTGAATGGTCTCAATACATCGTCCATCAACCACATGAATGTGGTTGTTGCATTTGTTAAGCAAAAGGGAATGACTAGCCATTCGTAGAGACCTTATTTAGAATTGAAGGTTATCTTCCAGACATCAGTTGCTTCGATGGGAACCTGGTGGTAGCCAAACTTCATGTTAATATTGCTAAATAAAGTTTCCCCCTTGAGTTGGTCAAGAAGGTCATCAATACTAGGAATGGGGTAGCGGTTCTTGACTGTGATTTTTTTTAAGGCTCTGTAATCAATGTAGAGTCGCCAAATCTTGTCCTTCTTCTACAACAGTACAATCAGGCTTCTGTAAGGGGAGGAGTTAGGTATGATGTGACCTTTTGAAGCAACTCTTGTATTTGACACAACACTGATATACTAGTCCATTAGGTAGAGGTGTGTCGGGGGTCAGATCAATCAGATGCTTGACTTGGAAATATGTCAGTACCCCTATAGGTGAGACGAATATGTCTTTGTATTATTCCACGATCTTGTCCACTTGCTTCTGCTGCAAAGAGAGGTGTTGTGTATAGGCCACAGACGTGGTAGTGACCTTCTACTTACAATGAGCATGGATCACAAAGAAGATGAACTTCTCGGTCTGTGAAATGAGCTTAATGCATTGCTTAGAAAAGATTAAAGAAATAGAAGTAGGTAGTGCCACCTTTTGGATCCTGTACAATTGTTTGCCCAAAGTAATAATAACACTGTGGGGTATAGACTCATACACAACATGATGCTTCCACAAATATGGTTTTCCTAAAATAACATCAAAAACTTCAGGGGGACCAATATCACACAATACCTCATCTTTGAAAGGCTTGATGTCGTAGGGAAGACAAAATTGTTGGCTGACATGGAGATCTCTTCCTTGATGAAGCTAGTCGATGGTATAGAGATGCAGGTACGGTTTCATTGGTAGGTTCAACCCCTTGACGACCTCTACTGAAATTAGGTTCTTCTAACTATTTTTGTTGACAATGAAATGAATCAGAGCCACCTTGACCCACATCTGCGAGTGAAAGAGGTGTTCCCCTTCCTCTAATTCTTCAGAATCGCTTGGTCGGACTTTGGTGGTAGCGACCATGGCACTAGGTTCATCATCGATAATTCGTTTCCCTCCTTCATGATTTGAATTTGAATAAGAATCTCCCTCTGACTCGGAAGCCTTCATATCTTCCATGAGGGACTGCTTGGAGAGACATTTGTCGGTTTTGTTCCAAGGAATTTTATGGTACTCACACCATTTTCCTGTGTCCTTCTTCGTCCTCTCGTTGCCCTTATTGTGTTGCATCTTGGACGGATTATCCTGGGGGTGGCCATCTCAAATCGGTCCCATATTGTCTGGGTTAGGGTTGCCTTTTCCCTGCTTCGCCTGTGAGGGGTTTGCAGATCCAAACTCTCGTCCTTTCTATTTAAATTTTTGCTCTATCTTGACAACGCATCTATAAGTTGTGCCCAATGAGGCAATGTCTAGGAACTCCATTTCTATTTGAATGTATCTATGAAAACAACCACGGTATTTGAGCACCAAATGATGCTCATAATATTTGATACCTAATTTGGTGCGTAGGGTATGGAAAATATTGGTGAACTCTGGTACTGTTTGGTCCCTTTCTTGACGTAGGGTGGTCCATCTGGTGTATTGGTCCTCATATCTTCCGACATGGTAGTATTTTTCTTTAATGGCATCCCGGAAGGAATCCCATGTAGGGGCCACCACAAAAATTGCATATTCCTCCATGACCTTTTGCTCAGAGTAAGCATCCCACCAATATTTAACATGGGGAACGGACTTGAGGAGTGAAAACGTGATATTTTCCTAATTGGAAAAATTGTGGACCGAAAAATATCCTTCGAGTAGATTCAACCATTTATCTACAACATCTACATCTATCAGTCCTTCAAATAATGGAATATCAAAATTCACCTGTACCTTGAAGGGGGTTGCATGGCCACCTGATGAATATGCTTCTCTTGTGGGAAACCGTCGAAGGATCTGCATGAAGTTGTCCATCATTTCGTTCCTTTGTCACGCGAGGGCTTCCTCGAGCAACATTTTAATAGGATCTCCTACTCCATCATATTTCTTTTCATCTCCCATGGGTTTTTGTCGAGCTCCGCATGACCGATCTAGTAATGGATCGATTGGTTCGAGTCCCTACTTCTTGTACGCATCCCTTGTCGGGGACATGCATGAACAAAAATGAATGAAGAGAAGACCACTCTGATACCACTGATATGGATTTAGGAGCGGAACAAACTGATTAATAGAATGAATATAGTAAACACAGAGATAGGAAGAATAACACAAATATCTAGTGAGCAATATCTTCAATTAAATAATGAAATAGGATGAAACTCTAAAACTGCAGAACCAAAACTTGCTCGAATGGTGGTAGCTATCTCTGAGAAGAGATGTGGCTGCTACACACATCCATCTCAGCAGAATGGATTCCAATGAGGCTCCAGAGGGCCTTTAGATATTACTCATGAATGCCAAAACCCTAGACATCCAAAAACCTGACCCTAGAAGGTGAAACGCCAAAAGTCATGTGGGCCCTATGGGTAAGTTGGTGTAATTTGGTACCACAACTTCCTAGTGTCATAAGTTTTGTAGTCAACCTCCGTTTTAGGCGCATGATAGCCCTTTGGAAAGGTATTTAAGAGAAATACACATTCTGTCATTAGACTTTGACTCCTTCTATAGTCTGACTATGGAGAGTCAAGAAAACAATGTTTAGGGCTCCAAAACAACCCTGGAAGTACAAAAATATGTGTTGACATGAAAACATACAAAATAAACCAGTTGGATTAGGTGAGAGGCCACCTGTATCCACCTGGAGAATGTGTGAGGCTTCAGACAACCCAAGAAGTGTAGAACTCACAATTATAAAGCAATACAAAAATACTTGTTGAATAAAAATGGACACAAGGAGCTAGTTGGAATAGGTGGGTGACCACCAATATCCACCTTGATCAGAGGCACTGCCAAACTTCTAGAAAAGGGGATTTGTGAGGCGAGAGGAAATATGTGTGTTGGATCTTAGTGGTAATATCCTAGGAACTCACATAATTCAATTTTCTACTAGCCTCTAGAATATCTAGAAGCCTCTCCTAAGCCTCCTCCAAGAGCTACATAACAAAGGAAATCCTTGGAAAATAGGAGGAAGAATTCAAGAGCAAGGTTATGCTGACAAATTGCAAAGGTATTGAACCGTTGTATCTAGAAGTAATTGAAGACTAGCATGACCAAAGAGATGCAATGAGAGGCAAGGAGAAATGAGATTGAAGAATCTTGCATCGACACTTGAGGTATGTATGATTGATGTGATTTCTTGTGTTTAATAAATAGATCATTTGGTTTTCCCCTTGAATATTTTTCAATTGATATATAAATGTTTAGATATGATATTGTAGATTATATATCAGATTATATTAAAGATAGATCTATGATTTTAACACTAGAAAGACAAGTAGAATGATATATTTTTGTCTTTGGTGTACAAGGAGCAGGTTGTAGAAGCTAGAGATGGAAATTCAGGACTGCAACAGCTAGGGAGCGTTGCAAGGAAAGGAAATGGTGAAAATGAAGACTCATATGGAGGTGGATTCTTTTTTTTCTGAGATGGACCTTGCGATCCCCTAAGTTTTTACTATTATAGGGTTGGGGAGATCCTGAAGAGTGACATCTTGCAAGGACAGTGGCACGTCCAAGAGCATGACTTCTCCCATAACCAAACATTCCCCTAGGGGGGTTTCCCTCGGGGGGAAATGTGGACCTTCTAGGAAGTATGTTCCCAAAGCTAGTCCCAAGGAAGAAACCCCCAGGAATAGATATATACACAAAAAAAAAACCTTCCCATGGTGAAACGTTTTCCCCAAGGGACGTACGCCAAGGAGTGGTGTCCTAACCCAAGGAAATTTAAAACCTCTAGATGTACTACTACCCCCAGTATGACTAGGGACAACCCCAAAACCATAGGCATACCCCATCCAAAATTTACACCAGCATTAGATGATGCTAGGACACTCATCATATTGGTGGAGGTTGAAGGAGTTCCACTTCCCATGTGAAACTAAAGCTTGACCCCCCACTAGAAAATAATCTAGAAGTGGGAATGGATATAGAAGGAATGGGCGTAGGGATGCTAGGTATACTAAAGGGTGGAGATGTTACCACAGTTGGCATCCCCCAGATCGAGGAACAAAATTGAAATGGTATGGATGGTTTAGGTCTAATGGAGCTAAGGGTTGGAAATTTTGACATTACTGGGATGCCCCCAAGGGAATTACCCCCTGTGCCACTTGGGGATGGGATTGCAGGCTCGAATAAACTAGAAGAAACACTGGGTCCATACATGGTGGGAGGATGAAAAAAAAAATAGAAAGGCTCATTGAAAATCTTCGTTAATTGGAAAAGTAAAGGGGCGTCTGGATTAGTTAAAGGTGGATTGAAATTTGGTGGAGGATGTTCATCTACCACCTCTAATTCAACCAAAATAGTCTCGTCAAAACAAATGCACTTTGAAGTATTTTTCACTTATGTCACACTACTTTAGAGTTGGTTCCACCTCCGCAATATTCTCAAGTCCTCATAATCGACGAGACTGGCATGGTACTTCAACCATGATGAATAAGCTATGTCACTAATAAAGACAAATAAACCTATGACCAACCTAGAATCAGACTCAAATAGCACACACTTAATCAAATATAATAAAACAACAAGCAAACCAATTGGCTTAGGGGACTTCCAAAACCCAATCTTATGGGGGGGTTAAGTCCCCCATAATATTATCTAGTGAAGGTGTGAGGAGAAGTTAGAATGATCTATGTGAAATAACCTTGACTAGTGAAAGTATCCTTTATTAAGGTGGAAACCCTCTAGGGGAATTGAGACCATGAAAGAAAGTCTACCCCAGGTACCATAGGAACATTCCACCTATAGTCACCAATTTGGATCTCTAGGAAAGGTCACTAAGGCTACCACCTAACAATCAATGGTCACGGGAACAGTCGTAAGTATGAATGCATGTAAGGGAAGGGTAGATAAGCTTGAAGCTATGAAGGTGTTAACCAACAGAACCTCCATATACATAATGATCGAAGTGGTACTGCAAACACCAAAACAAGGAGAGATGGGTATTCTCCCTACTTTCCCCGATGCAACCTTGTTCTTGAATCTCGTGTAAAGGAGCTTCTTGACACACTGGTTGCAAGAATGGGTTTACATGCTCTTTAACGACTTCTAGGTTGATTTGTTTGGCCTTGGAGAGTTTACTCTCCAATCCTAATCCAAGGCCCTAAACCTATCTAGTGTTGGTTTTCTATCAAAGGAAAACATCTAATTAATTTTAGTTTGAGTGCTGCTTTTAGGCTATTGCTTAGGTCCAAAAACAATGGATGAAACTTTAATGGTGTGATGACTCTTGATCCAACCAAGAAATTAAAGTATGATGATGAAAGTCATTCACTTAGTTGAATTCTAGTTATGGGAGGGAGAGTGTTTTCTTTCCTTTTTCTTTGCAATCTTTATAAAGTGAGTCCTCACACACACCAATCAACCAATCAAGCACGCCAGATATGAAACCAACCAATGCTTCTAATGAACTTTTACACTAATACTTCAAAAGCAAACTAAGCATGCAACAATTTTTTTTTTCTTTATTATGTTTTTCCAATTGAAATGTAACAATTCATGATCTAAGTAATAAATACAAATGCAAAAGTAAAACCATCAAATTATCAAGAAAAGGGTAGTGTGATATTGGTAATGATGCCTCCTGGCACACTCCAATGTTTACACGGGATATCAACCCAAAAAATCATAAGGAAATGGTCTTAACAATGTAAAACCAAATTTAAAAAGGAAACTCAACCAAATGCAACAATCAATCACCTAAAATTTCAATTTCAGACCTCAAAGTTCACAAGTGTATTTATGAAAAGAGGTCTTAAAATGCTCCAAAAGAGATGATCACAAAAAAAAAAAAAATGTTTTATTTTTTATGTCATGCAAAACATAAAAAATAAGTTCTAAAGGTTCTTCTCCCTAACAATAGGGACCCTATTTTTCACAACAAAAATCCAAGAAAACATTTCGTAAGAAAAAGACCTTTTTTGCACCCTACAAGCCCTTTTTTGTGGACCCTACAAGGGTCCTTGCGGGTTTCCTTCACTGGACGAGTGAGGATCCTCACTTGTTGTCCATACAGTGATCAATGAGGATTAGTAGTGGGACTTGCACATATTTTTCATGCCTCGTGGCACATAGGCCTGTCAACCTGCGAGAGGGCCTCGTGGGACAGAAGTAGTGTAACATGCGAGCTCTGTAAATTTTTTTTTTGAAATAAAAGGTTTTATCCAGATATTTATATCTGTATGAGATCTATTAGATATATTGGTTTTTACCTCTGAATCTCTGAATGTAATACAACAATATGAAACTCACAAAACAAAGGAAGAGAAATGAAAAGAGATTCAAATATAATGGAGTTCTCCCCAACAGATTCGCTAATCTGTTATGGGAAAAATGCTCATAGGGATCTCACTGAATATATCAGTAAGATATCCCTAGGATCAACCTAGTTATTATAGATAGGAAGGGGTATAGTTCCTATTGGGTTCCTATAAACAAGCAATAGAATCACATTCAAAGAGCTAAGTAGAGGGCTTACCTTTTCCTAAAAGTTTTCCTTAGCGTCTCTTGGTTGTTGTAGTCCTAAAGTTCCAGCTCCAACCTCTACAACCTACTTCCAGCACATCAAATACAAGAAAAAACCACTATGCTTTCTTCCCAATGTTAGTATCTTATATCTAGCTTGAAACTAATCTGATCTATAATCTATAAGATCATATATGAACATTTATACATCAATTCACAAATATTCAAGGGGAAAATAAAATGATCTATTGATTAAAAACAACAACTTACATCAAGCATACATACCTCAATTTTTTATGCAAGCTTCTTCAATCGCCTTGATCCTTGCCTCTCCTTGTAGCTCTTTGGTCATGCTAGGATTCATTTACTTCTAGCTACAATGGATAAATACCTCTATAGTTTGGCAGCATAACCTTTCTCTTGAATTCTTCCTCCTCTTATACAAGGCTTTCCTTTGTTATATACCTCTCGGAGGAGGCTTAAGAGAGGCTTATATATATTCTAAAGGCCACTAGAAACTCGAATGATGTGATTTCCTAGGATATTATCACTAATATCCAAATCATCTCTCACCCCTCACCTCATAACTCCCCTTTTCTAGAATTTTGGGAGTTCCTCGCTTGTTGAGACACTATTGTCTAGTGAGGCCTTGCTTGTTGTATGCTAGGTGTCATGCGAGGTCCTCCAAAAATTATCTAGAAAGGGTAAAACCTCAGGCAAAAGTTTAATTAAGGATTCTATCCACTAATGGATTCCTCTTTGTCCCCTAGGCTAGAGATTAAGGCTATAACACTTGAATTTTAGTACAACATATCATCCAGAGTCAGATGGGAAAACAAAAAGGACTAACCAGTTAATTGAAGATATGTTAAGGATGTCTGTTACAGAAAATTCATCCAAGTGGGAAGACTACCTTCATATAGTTGAGTTTTATTATAATAATGGGTATCGAGAATCATTGAATATGAGCTCGTTTGAAGCTTTATATGGAAGGAAATGCAACATGCCAATAAGTTGGGACAACCCAGTATATAGAGAAGTTATTGGGATAGAATTACTAAAGGAAATGGAAGAGAAGATAGAAAATATCAGGAATAATTGAAAGGTATCGCAGGATAGGAAAAATAGTTATGTAGATAAAATTAGGACATACATCGGATTTAAAGTGGGAAAGCATGTGTTTCTAAAAGTGAAGGCTAAAAGGAGATCACTAAGATTGTGAAGCTTCCCAAATTTGGCAGTGAAATATTGTGGGCCATTTGAAGTTTTAGAGAAGATAGGGCCAATTGCATACATGGTTTCCTTTCCTTCATCCATGAGAATTCATAAGGTATTTCATGTATATTTATTGAAAAAATGTGTGCTTGATCCTAACCATGTAATGTATTACATTGTGATCCAGGTAGAGCACGAATGGGACATTCGAGTGGAACTAGTGCACATCCTCGACCAGAAATTAAAAATTCTTTGAAACAAAGCCACTATCCTAGTAAAGATTATATGGATGTACTATGGTCCTAGATATTCCATTCAGGATCATGAGAATACCATGTATAAGGATTACCCACAAATGTTTTCATATTTTGAATAAAATTGATTGTACATTTGTATATAAGTGTGCAAGGCTCCATTTTGGCAGCTAGATTTCATGGAGACACATCTTGGAGAGTTCATGTCCAAACCATAATAGATCATTGGAAGGAAAGTGGCACAACCTAAGATACTACAAATAAGATAAGGGAGTACACTTCCTTGGGTTGTGAAAGTTAATGGCAGCACACAATTATTGGTTGGAAATGTTGCGGGAGTTGTGAACTTGCAAAATTACCAAGTACTATGATGTAAATTTTGTATATCTATACCAGTATGATGTTGTGCACCAAGGATGGTGCAAATTATATGGGGAGGGGAAATTAAAATCCCTGTATTTAATCTCCATTTTAGTAATCTATAATCTGAATATGATATATGTCTGTGGGCCCAACTATGTAATATGTAAGCATTGTATATCGTAATAATAAAGAAAATTTATCATTAGCTACAAACAAACACACACAAAGTAATGCGGGCTATGTTTCCACAAGAGAAGGGAAGGATATAAAAGGGTGTCGGGCTCTTTTGGTCACTTGGGTGAGAAAAAAAATCCCTTTAGTTGCCTTGTTAGACCAACAAGACACCATATGAAGTGATTAGTTGATTAGTGAATCAACAAGAAAGTAAATGAAAAAATAAATAACCAATAAATGAAGCTAAACTAAGCATTTATAAACTCAAAGAGATGCATGAAATTGACACAATAAATAACTACCCAAATGGAAAGTGATCCTTGAATTTAGAACACCAAAGGAGAAAAGTGGGACTTATGAATCCCCTATTCTTCCTTGGGAGGGTTCTTGAGTACCCAAAAAATAGAGCTTTACTATCCTATCTATGACTAACAATAGTGAAGAAATTATTGGTCAATACTTTCAAGAGGTGATAATATTACCACTTGCTATGGTTTCTCAAGTATCTCTCATGAGAATATATGGCTTCTCTTAGCGCACATGTGCAACATAACAATACAATGAATTCATTCCATTTTCAACATACCATGGCCATGTATTTGTAGGACCATAGAAATATATTAAATAGCATGTTCTAAGTGTGAATGAGGGATCTTTGGAGGTACTTCCCATCCTTTCAGTAGTCTCAAGGTGAGATTTCAGACCGATCTTGAGGTCTTGTCGTGGTACACTTCAACTTGGAAGTGGTTGCGGCACGATCAATTTCATAAATGCGTTGTTTCCACATTAGCATGGGTTTCTTCGGTGAAAGTCATGCGAGATGCAAAGTTTTCACATTTAATGTTGTGTTGATCCACGTAAATGTGCACATGATGGCTTTGGTGGAAGTGCACAAAATTTCATGGGTTTTTCTATCTTGTTGAACATGTTTTGTAAATGATAGAAGTATGTGAATTGTTGTTTTGTGTTGATATTTTCTTAAACCATTGTATGTATTTATAAGAAAAAAAAATCGGTGATAATAAATGCCTCCTGATGTGTGAGGTTAGGAGCATATGGATAGATGAAATAAATCATTGTTTCTTTTGTTGATAAGAGAGATGTAGTTTCTATTAGAGAGAATTATAGGAGTGATCCATTGGATGAAAATGGGATTATGATCTGAACCAAGTATTCTCTGGAAAATAAAATGTTTGTAAAAATGTGGTGGGCACGCCCCATGCTCGTGTCATAAAATAATAAAGTGATAATGGAAACCGAAACAATTGACGAAGTGGGTAACTGTAGTGCCCTCGGGGGCATTGAAAAACAACTTATGATGGTTTTGATGACTAAACTGGCTCTGGATCAAGGGATGGATAACTTGGAGGGTTTGATGGCATATCAAATTTAGAGGTCTTCGACTGTTACTAAAAAATACTATAGTCTCATAGTAATACCCACCGTAATATGAAACTTTGTTGGAGTCGAGTGTTATGGGGGTCAATGACTTCAGAAAGAAATGAGGACTCTTTTTTTGCCTTCCGAGACTCCTAATTAATGATGCAATGAGATCCATGATACCGCCACCTTCCTAGAACCTTATGTTGATGTTGGCAAGGAAGGAGGCATGACTGCAAGAATAAAAGGGCTTCTTCACATCGATTCGATCACAATGGTGTTAGGAACTGTGTGGGGGGGGGGAATGGACTGGTAACATGGATGAAGTTCAGGATGTATCGAATTCAATATTTTCCCTTGGTTGGGGGAATGTGGAATGAGAAAAGAAACCATAAAACATGATTTGGTTTCAGGGGGACAACCATATATTGGGTAAACTATGTTGAATGGGTGAGACGACAAAAAAGGGTGTACGATAGGTCAAAATACAAAAGTTTGGGAAAATGGTGTATGTGATAGTAGGTATTCTATCCATGATAAGGATTACTTGTAGATATGGTGATGAAAGTGAAATTATACAAAGAAGGGTGACATGGGTTGTTGTGTTGCAAAAACAACTGCCATCGGCTAGAGCCAACATCTACAAAATTGCTAAAAATGAAGAGGTAGTTTATACAATTACCAAGTGAATAAAAAATGATTGGGTTGATGATACACACACATAAATGGGTTCCCTAGTGAAGTATGTCTTGGCTTTCATGGGGTGCAATTCATTTGATGTAGATGATGAAGGGTGGGGGCCCCATGGGTGGGTTTCTGTACCAGGTAGATTAATGTAGGATGATATTGCAAATAGGCATATGATGTCGGGTAATGTGGAGGGATAATGAAAATATGTAAGTGCATTTATTGTAACCAAGAAAACATGGAGCGAGAGTCCATAATGGGAAGGTTAGTAAGATGATGATAAATAAGTATGTGGTTCTTACTTTGGGGTGCAAGGGTATCAAGACTCCCAATCCTAAGGGATATAACAAAATGAGTGTCGATTTTTCAAGGGAAAGTGTCCATGGGATGACTCATGGAGGTGAGAATGCTTCCAGGAGACAATACCTAAATGAAATAGAGGTGAAGGTAATGTAGATTTGGATGTAGGGATCCTAAGGGTAGATATCGAGGGGTATGACTGGGATATGCATTTGTTTACAATGGGCTTGAATGCATGTCAGTTTTGAACATATACCTGGAGGGGCCTTGGGATGACCATTTTATGGAATGGGTTATATAGTGTCATAACAAGTACATGTACACACAAACATAAAATACCCGATGTAAAAAATATATGAAAATAAAGAACACATGACAATTATTTGATAATAAGATAAATGAGTATGCATACCTATGTTGCGGGCTAGGAGGAAGCTCTCCAAGTTGTCGAGATGATATGCATAATGGAAGATACTAATGAGTAGATGATTAGTTCAGGATCATTGTGTTGTGAATGTCCCAAAAAATGGAGCTCGTGAGCTCCCGAACAAGGATTTTGAATTTGGGGAGGGGGAATATATATGGGCATGGGGCGCACAATGCCACCTCATTTGTAATGGAGCGAGTTGAGTTTGGAAGGATATTTTTTGTGCATTTGTGAGAGGTACGATGGAGTGGGAACACCAATTAGATGTGCGGGAGACTTTGGTAAGTGGTATATACATCCTACATATTTTGGTTTTGGTATGTTTTGAGATGGGGGCCATACAGAGGGAAGTACAACCATTTTTGTGTTTGATGAGGGTGGTCTATGTGGGTATAATTCATTTTCCCGTACACTGTTGCGCGGGGAAAGTGTTCACAGTCACACACAATGTGCATGACTCTAGAAGTTTCTCCCATACATTAGTGCACGACCGCTAGTTGTACAATCATGCAATACCACATGACTATTAAGGTAACAACTGCACAAAATCTGCGTGGCTGCATGAAAAATAGTTTTGCAACTCTGTGCACCTGTTTGTTAGATAGTCGAGCAGATGCGCACGACTTTCAGATGGGACATGCATGCAATATACAAAGTTGATTTTCTGGGGATTTTTTGGTGATGTGAGTTGACTCTACATATTGTATTGGATGTGGGTTCGAGAGTACAACATGCCTATTCACTAGAGGGAGAGAAATTGGGAGTCTCTCCGAAGAGAGGTTGGTGATGATGACTAGATTCAACATAGATTGGCCTGGGTGGGCCTGCAGATGTTTTTTTCTTATGCTCCTATGAGGTCGCAAGAGGATCTCCTATGTTTTTGATTGGGATGTGGAGGTCATGTCGATAGATTCTTATGGTATGAGGTTAGGAGGTCCAATTTACAGTGGATATAGACCTTTAATTTATCACAGAGCTCACATTTCGAGGCATTGATCTAGAGGCCTACCACCAGATTCCTACGGGAGAGAGATGTTGGATTACTGAGAGGGGGGGTGAATTGGTAATAATGTAACTATAATCCTTTTTCTTCAAATGTTATATCAATGTAGAATTATTATCCAATAATGAGCAGTTAGAAATAAACAATCACACACATACACAATACACCAGTGTTTTACGTGGAAATCCAAATCGAGAGAAAACCACAAAATGTTTTTTCTTATATGTCTTGAAGAATTACATTCATTGGAAGAACCAACTTCCTTTGTTTTCCAGTTGCAACTGGAAGGAGGCTCCAACCCCCTAGTTTCTTAGGATACAACCTAAGGTAAGATCCAACTCCCCAATTCTCTGGCTACAACCAGAAGGAGGCTACAAATCCCTATGTTCTCTAGCTACAATCGGAAGGTGGCTACAACCACCTGTCCTTGCCCCGTACTTCCACCCTGAAGTGGAAGTAGAATGATGGAACCACTATCACACTATCACTGTGAGATATATTGTTGTAAACCTATACCAATAAATCTGAACCATGCATCAACTATGCATCAACATGTACCTCAACATGTAATCAACATGTACCATAAACACGTGCATCAACCATGCACCAACCTGTACCAAACAACTTGTAATCAACCTATACCACAAAAAGGTGCATCCAACCATGTACCAATCATGTTTCAACTACTCATCAACTATGACTCATCAATATGTGCCAACATCATCAACTATACATCTCATGTATGTGCCAACTCATCAACTACTTGTCTCAACCATGTACTCAACTTGTACCTCAACCAAAATCCCTCATCAATTTCATCATCCAAATCTGATTTGTAGCTCTGTAATAGACTTGGTTTATATGATCACATTCCTGCAAACCTTCCTTAACTTTAACAACAAGAGACTAGCATTTTCATCAAACGTTTCTTTAGTCTCACATGCCTAGTTTTGGATTAGTCAACAACCCTAACTTGAAGTAATCATAACTTTGAACCTGTAATGTATAAAGATCTAAAACTGATATACAATGTTCTTCAATGTGTTTTATGCAATTACTCCAGGTTTCACTACTTGGAACCTCTCAGAAAAGGAGTTATAGCAAAAATGACCTACATTGTTGAATTTTGGCTTATTCTATAGAGCGACCCTGTATAGCGTGCCCCGCATACAATATTCGTTAAATTTATCAGAAAATGTCACAAATAATAATAAATATTGTACCCTAACCAATAGATTTGGTCTCACGGAATTTGGATCTCTTATGAAGAAGTTATGACGTTTTTACCCGAAACACCTGTTTTTGACTAGTTTCAGGACTAGCCACAAACCCTATTTTCCACGGAGTGTAACTCCCAAAATACAATGAACCACAAGATGAATTTTTTACCACATATACTTGGGTATGGTTTCTCAATGGAATATAAATTTCACGATCTAAATCATTATATAAAAAAAGTTATAGCGCAAATAGTGAGATGACCTGTAAATAACATACCTTAGAAAGCACCATCAAAAGAACTTATCCTTCCTTGTATTTCGGCCTTATTTTCTTCACTTTCCCTCAAAAATTTGGCTTAGATATCCTTGGTTACCTCAAATGCCTATAAATATTTAATATTCTCAAGTGTGATTAAAATGAGAGAGTCTTTCCTCTTATTTATACTCTCCAAGTAGCTTCCTTAAAAACATCTTCTAGGTCACTTGGCCCACTTTCCTTATTTTAGGGTTAACCCACTTCTAATTTCTCCATTAAATTTATTATTGAAATAATTTATTTTGTATTCACTTTGAATTATAATATACTCATCACTTCACTTTATTATTTACCTTTGAAAATCTCTTAAACTACTTTGACTACTTTGACCTTTTGGGGCTTCTAGATGACATATGAGGGTCCTCTAACTTCGTAAGGCCATAACTCTCAAACCATGAGGAGTTATGTGACATTACACATACCGCCAAAAATGGAATGACATGTACTATCCATATAGAATCGTATTACCTTCAAATATAGCAAAAATCATACAGTTATCCATCAAACAAATGTGGGTCCATTACCCAAACCTGGGTTCTCCAACTTCACATGGTCATAACTCTCTAACCGTGAGGAGTTATGTGACATTCTACATACCAACGAAAATGGCATGACAAGAACTATCCATATAGGATAGTTTCCTTTAAAAATTCACTATCCTTTATCTCATTATTCCATAATTAAGCATGGGTTTTCTTACTTCGCAAAGCGTCTTCCCATGAGGGCTTTCACCATAAGGGGACCACTTTGGAGTTCATCCATATTTACTTCTTATAAACCATGACAAAACAATAATGATTCATATTTACATAAACAATTTTGGGTCCATTACCCAAACCTTTGTGCTACGGGGCTTTCTTCAAGGGTTGACATCAATGAAAACCAACCTTAATCAACAATCTCCCCCTTTGGCATTGATGGAAATACTCGGATGCAACACTGAAAGCATATCACTCATGCTCCCCCTGCAACCATGTCTCTGTCCTCTGCATCTGATAAATCTACCTTCGTCCTCTACATCTTATAAATTTCTCCCCCTTTGTCATCAATGGCAAGGGTATATTTCCATATGGGGCTACTCCCCCTAATTGAACTGTCCTCTTATGGTGCTTCCTCATGTACATCTAAGACATATAAGATAAGCATTCAAAAATAATTCAAAAAACATTCATTTTGGAGTATAAATAACTCCAAGTCTTTGGCGAAGATATTCAAAGGCTTCCTGTGGAAGTGTTTTTGTAAAGATGTCTGCCACTTGTTCTTTTTTGCCCACATACTCAACTCTGATGTCCTTTTCTGCAACTTGTTCCCATAGAAAGTGATACTTGATTGGAATGTGCTTCATCTTGGAGTGCATCACCAATTTTTTTGAGATAATGATGACACTTGTAATATCACAATATATTGGAATGGGCTCATCATACTCAACCTGTATATCTATCAAAGTTTGTTTCATCCAAAGAACCTGTGTGCAACATGTTGTTGCTGCAATATACTCTGCCTCGGTTGTAGATAGAGATATTGATGATTCTTTCTTTCTTAGCCATGATACCAAACACTCACCTAATTATAACTTTGATCCACTGTTGCTTCATCAGTCATCAATAAAACCTGCCCAATCTGCATCTGTGTAGGAAATAAGTGATATATGTTTTCCTTTTGGATACCATAATCCAAACTCTTTTGTTCCTTTGAGATATCTAAAGATCCTCTTTACTGCTAATACATGTGATTCCTTTGGTGTTGCTTGAAATCATGCCACTTGTCCAGCTACATGCATTACATATGGTCTGGATGTTGTCACATATAGTAGTTTGCCAATCATTGACCTGTATTGCCTTTGATATGTAGAATTTGAATCATCATCTTTGCTCAAATTACAACTGGTTTGCATGGGAGTGATAACCGGTTTCCAATATTCCATTCTCAACCTCTTTAGCATTTCTCTGATATACTTGGTTTGAGAAATAAAAATTCCTTGGTTGCTTTGACGTATCTGAAGTCCTAGAAAGAAGGATAGTTTTCCATGTAACGACATTTCAAATTCATTTTGCATGTCTTTTGCAAATTTTTGGCTTAACCTGTCATCATCACTACCAAAAATAATATCATCAACATAAACTTCAATTAATAAAATATTACCTTGACTTACCTTGATGTAGAGGTTGTTGTCTACACTTCCTTTTCTGAACCATGCCTACTGCAAATACTTATCTAGTCTAGAGTACGATGCTCTAGGAGCCTATTTTAGACCATACAAGGCCTTCTTTAATTTACACACATAGTTCGTGTTCTCTGAAAACTGAAATCCTTCTGGTTGTTCAATGTAGACTTCTTCTTCAAGTTCCCCATTCAGAAAAGTTGATTTTACGTCCATCTAATATACTCTAAAATTTTTGGAGCATGCATAAGCTAAAAGCAAACAGATTGCTTCCATTCTGGCAACTAGGGAAAATGTATCTTCAAAGTCCGTTCCTTCAATTTGTACATATCCTTTACATACCAATCTAGCTTTGTTCCTTGTAACCTGTCCATCTTCATTCAATTTATTCCTGAAAACCCATTTTGTGTCGATCACATTCTTATTCTTTGGTCTTGGAACTAATTCCCAAGTGTCATTTTTCTCTATTTGATCCAATTCTTCATCCATGGCCTTATTCCAAAATTCATCCTTGATGGCTTCTTCAAAACAATTTGGTTCAATTGTAGATAAGATTGCTAGGTGTGTTTGTTCTGGTGAACATATTTTTCTTCTAATCTCAACTCCTGCATCTTTGTTTCCAATAATCTGATTTGAAGGATGATTCTTCTGTACTCGTTTTCTAGGTGTCTTTGGAGATACTTGCTAAACTTTCTCTTCTTCTTCTGTTCGATTCTCTTCATCTTCATCTTCCTCTTCTACTTCTTTTTCATCTTCTTCTTCGAAAATTTGTTCCATTGATTTGCTTTCTTCTTCCTTTGATTTTAGTCTGCCTGTTTCACCAATTGTTACATTGATGCTCTCCATAACTTTGTTTAATCTTAGATTGTAACATTTGTATTATTTCCTTGTACTTGAGTAACCAACAAGTATTCCTTTGTCGACATGAGAGTCAAACTTTCCCATTCTTCCATCTTCTCTTTTGATGTAGCATTTGCTTCCAAAAACTCCGAAGTGCTTCACATTTGCTGGTCTTCCTTTCCATAGGTCGTAGGGAGTTTTATCAGTGTTGTTTCTGAGAATTACTCTATTTTGAAAGTGAATTTTTGTATGCACTGCCTGTGTCCAAAAAATATCTGTCAAATTTGAATCCATTATCATTCTTTGAACCATTTCTTGTATTGTCATGTTCTTTATTTCAACAATTCCATTCTATTGAGGTGTCCTAGAGAAGGAGAATTGTCTTTTTATTCCATGATTGTTGCACTAGTCCATAAATTCCTTTGAGGTGATTTATCCTCCATTATCCGATCTTAAGCATTTGATTCTTGAATCCATCTCATTTTCAACCATTTCCTTATAGATCTTGAAATTTTCAAAATCTTCTGACTTGTTCTTGAGAAAGCAAATTACAGTCATTCTTGTATAATAATAAACTAATAACATAAAGTATCTCTCACCTTTTAAGACTTTTGTTGTAATTGGTCCAACTAGATCAGTATGCACAATTTTCAGTGGTTTTGTTGTTGAATATTCCTTTGATTTGAACCTGGTCTTTGTTTTCTTTCCTTGTTGGAAATGCTTGCATAAAGTGTTGGTTGGTTTCGTGATCTGGGGAATTTGTCTGACTGCTTCTCTTTTGCTCAATTTGAAAAGGTTATCAAAATGCATGTGACCCATTCTTTTGTGCCATAGGCAACTTTCATGTTCCTTTCCTAGACAACACTTTGCATTTCCAATTTGGCTTAACATATATATGTTGCTTGAAGTTCTTGCAGTTGTAGCGACCAATTTCCCTGAACCTTCTTTTCCTATCTCACACTTTTGTGAATCGAAAGTAACTTTATGACCTTGGTCACACATTTGACTCGCACTTAAAAGATTATGTTTCATATCTTCTACTAGTAGAACATTTTATGCCTTTTCATTATTGTTCCCAATTCAGAATGTGCCTTTTCTAATGATTTTGGTTGAATCATCATTTCCGAAGGAGACTGATCCATCTCTTTCCTTTCATAATGTAAGAAACTTGTCTCTATCACTTTTCATGTGTTTTGAACATCCACTTTCAACATACCAACCACGTTTCTTATGTTTATCTTGTAGAGCGACTGTGCATTCTTCATTGCTATACTGATCTTGTTTTCTTATCCATGTCGTTTTTTGAGGTTCTTGTTTGTGACTCTGTTGAGGTTCTTTAGGAGGGACTGTCATTCTGTAATTTTTGGCCATGTATCCAAAATTGTTACATTTGTAACATTCCACTTCAGTGCTCAAAGATTCAAACCTATTGTATCTTCTTCTCTTTGTTTCACTAGGTCTTATTGAATAACCCCTTTGTGTATGTCTCTCAAAGTAGTTATTGTTCCTGTTGTTAGCTCTGCAATTTACAACTTTATGTCCAAAATTATTACATCCATAACATAAACCAAAAAATATAGTTTGATACCTGGTAGTTGAAGATCTTCTGAAAGGAGGTGCTCTTATGAATCCTTCTTCTTCTTGAGGCCTGTCTATCTATTGTTGATTCTCAAATCTGAATCTTCTTGGTGGAGGGGTGTCCCTGTAATCTTCCTTGTATATTTTTTTATCCCCTTTTATTGTTTCTACATAGATTTTTGGATTTGTTTCTTGCTCTGTTGTTTTGGATCTTGATCCCTTTTCTGTCTGATTTTATCCAAGTCCGAACTTGTCAAGATGAGATTTTTTACTGCTGATAATGTCATCCAGAACTTTTGAGCTATTATGCATATTTTTCTTTTGAATATCCTTTCTTAGTGTGACAATCTATGCTTCCACGTTTCCAATGATCCTTTCCTTTCCTTATAGTTGTTCTTTGAGTGCTTCTTCAATTCTTTTATCCTTTTCTATTTGAACCTTCAATTTTGTGATCATTTGTTCTAGTTCTTGAGCATCTTTTTTCTTATCTAGTTCTTCTTGTAGTTTCTTGTTTTTCTTCTTTTCTCTTCTGATAACTTCTATGGCACTCATTAATTCTTCTCGGAAGTCAACTTCTGCCTCTTCAATTTCTTCTTCATATTCTTCTTCGGAGTCTTCTTTATCATAGTATTCTACTGCCATGAATAGAACTCTCCCTGTTTCATTTTCACTAACTTCATCTTCATCTGATGATGAGATGTCTTCTCACCGAGTTTCACTGCTTTGTCATTTGTTGGTGGAATTGTTGGTGCTGTGTATCCATCTACAATTGATTGCCAAACTTGAAATCCATGTGCCTGTATATATGTATTCATCCTTATGCTCCAAAAAGCGTACTTCTATCCATCAAACTGTGGTATTCCATTTTTATAAAAGTTGGTACTCTCCATGATCTACATTTCAGTGGTTAAACTGATTTCTAAAGGAACCTTCTCTGATACCAATTGTTGGATTACTGAGAGGGGGGGGTGAATCAGTAATAACATAATTATAATCCTTTTTCTTCAAATGTTATATCAATGTAGAATTATTATCCAATAATGAGCAATAATAAATAAACAATCACACACATACACAGTACACTAATGTTTTACATGGAAATCCAAATCGGGAGAAAACCAAAGAATGTTTTTTCTTGTATGTCTTAAAGAATTACATTCATTAGAAGAACCAACTTCCTTTTTTTTTCTAGCTGCAACTGGAAGGAAGCTCCAACCCCCTATTTTCTCTGGTTACAACCCGAGGGAAGATCCAACTCCCCAATTCTCTAGCTACAACCAAAAGGAGGCTACAACCCCCTATGTTCTCCGACTACAATCGAAAGGTGGCTACAACCACCTGTCCTTGCCTCATCCTGCCACTCTGAAGTAGAAGTAGAATGATGGAACCATTGTCACACTATCACTGTGATATATACCATTGTAAACATGTACCAATAAATATAAACCATGCATCAACCTATACCTCAACCTGTAATCAACCCGTACCATCAACAAGTGCATCAACCATGCACCAACCTATACCAAAAAACCTATAATCAACTTGTACCACAAACAAGTGCATCCAACCATGTACCAAGTATGTACCAATCATGTGTCAACTACACATCAACTATGACTCATCAATATGTACCAACATCATCAAATATACACCTCATGTATGTGCCAACTCATCAACTACTTGTCTCAACCATG
>ML797561.1:62183-89317 GCA_009831015.1 Picea engelmannii
CTAACATTTTCATCAAACTTTTCTTTAGTCTCACATGCCTAGTTTTGGATTAGTCAACAACCCTAACTTGAAGTAATCATAACTTTGAACCTATAATGTATAAAGATATGAAACTGATACACAATGTTCTTCAGTGTGTTTTACGCAATTCATCCATGTGTCACTACTTTGAACCTCTCATAAAATGAGTTATAGAAAAAATAGCATACCTTGCTGAATTCTGGCTTATTCTAGAGAGCGAACTTGTAGAGCATTCCCCACACTCAATATTCATTGCATTGATATGAAAATGTTACAAAGAATACTACAGATTATACCCTAACCAACACATTTTGTCTCACTGAATTTGGATCTGTTATGAATAAGTTATGACGTTTGTACCCGAAACACCTATTGTTAAATGGTTAAAGGACTAGCCACAAACCCTATTTTCCACGGAGTGTAACTCCCAAATTTCCACGGAGTGTAACTCCCAAAATACAACTACCCACAAGATGAATTTTTTACCACAGATCATTGGGTATGTTTTCGCTATGTAATAGAAATTTAACGGTCTGAATCATTATAGAAAAAAAATTATAGCGAAAATGATGAGATGACCTGTAAATAACATACCTTAGAAAGCACCATCAAAAGAATTTATCCTTCCTTGCATTTCGGCCTTCTTTTCTTCACCTTCCCTCATAAATTTAGCTTAGATATTCTTGGTTACCTCAAAAACCTATAGATATTCAATATTATCAAGTTTGATTAAAATGAGAGAGCCTTGCCTCTTATTTATACTCTCCAAGTAGCTTCCTTAAAAACATCTTCTAGGTCACTTGGACCACTTTCCTTATTTTAGGGTTAACCCACTTCTAATTTATCCATTAAATTTTGTATTGAAGTAATTTATTTTGTATTCACTTTGACTTATAATACACTTATCACTTCAATTTATTATTTACCTTTTAAAATCTCTTAAACCACTTTGACTACTTTGACCTTTTGGGGCTTCTAGATGATATATGAGGGTCCTCCTACTTCGTAAGGCCATAACTCTCAAATTGTGAGGCATTGTGTGACATTCCGCATACCACCAGAAATGGAATGACATTTACTATCCATATAGAATAATATTACCTTCAAATATAGAAAAATCATACCGTTATCCATCAAACATACTTGGGTCCGTTACCCAAACCCGTGTTCTCCAACTTCACATGGTCATAAATCTCTAACCATGAGGATTTATATGACGTTCTACATACCACCAGAAATGGCATGACAAACACTATCCATATAGGATAGTTTCCTTGGCAAATTCACTGTCCTTCATATCATTATTCCACAATTAATCATGGGTTATCTTACTCCTCAAAGTGTCTTTCCATGAGGGATTTCACCATAAGGGGACCAATTTGGAGTTCATCCATATTTACTTCTTATCAACCATTAAAAAACAATAATGAGTCGTATTTACATCAAAAGATGTTGGTTCCATTACCCAAACCTTTGTGCTACGAGGATTTCTTCAAGGGTTGACATCAATGACAACCAACCTTAATCAACAAGAGAGTGAGTGTTATGGAAGAGCACCATTATTCAATGGGGGATCCTATGATAGGGGGGTCAATTAGATTGACCTCCATTGATTCAATGTAGACTAAAGTATTTTGTGCATTAGTGGTGAGGAGTTTTGGGTCATTGGGGACCCATCATATTTCTTGGGAACACCTTTCAATAATGGAGAGGGTGATGGATGAAGATATGTTTTCATGGGCCTAGGTTATGTGATTATATATGGAGTTACAGTTAGACTGATGTGTTGTGAATATGCGAGGGGTTTTTTCATTTGGGTTGGTATTATGTGTATTATTTTTGGAGAGGTCGATCTTTTTGCGCCCTAGAGTGATATTGGACCAACCCCCTTTGCGAGATCTGCGTCTTTAGCATTGGGGACATATACTAGCCCTCCATGGAGGGGGTAAGGGTGGACACTACTTTACTGGGATGTTTGTGTTAGACACACCGACCACACTAGGAGGGGGAGGGTGAATCAGTATGTGGCTCTTTTTACAATTATTTCTTCCTTTAGTTAGCAACCATTTCAAACATTATTATTCATTCACAATTAGCTAGTTACATATATCAACAAAATCCATCACTAATAAAGAACTATAAACCATCGCCATAATGAACACAAAGAGCACCAAATATATGTGTAATTTTTTGTATTATGTTGTTACATGAAGATTATAATATTTGGGGTTTATCAACACCAACTAAAAAGAGCACCAACTCTCAAATACAAGACCCGTCTTATAGACCTCAACACCAACTGAGATGTGAGGATTCCAACCCTCAAGTACAAGACCCAGATTGTAAACATTAAATAATCTATCAAATGTTTTCTATAGGTTCACGACCTATATATTCTGCAACATGTGTATGTATGTGAATAGTCTTCTTGCAGCCTGCATATGTATGTGACTTGTCCTCTTTCAGCCTACGTACACCCTAAGAAAACTAGGGTTTCTAGTTTTCTGGAACTTTGAAAATTCCATCCCTTCATACCTTATTTGCCTCCGTCAAATCAACATGTAACTTGTCACTCTCTCCAACATGTATCTCTTCCATATGCATACATCATCATATATATTCCTCAACCAAGTACAAGTAGCTCAAAGGTATGAACTGTAAGAACTCTATAAGAAGTATACCATGCATAAGAGTGTTTCTCACTCAACCAACCAGACAACATATACCATATCCAAATATCGCAACAACCATGCCAAGAATGCTTCAAGAAGTCACCATACTATAAGAAAATGTGATCATTAAAACAAACATGTAACCATACCAGAACTTCTATAAATGATCTAAACATGTAGAATGTTGACCTGAGAACTTGCTTAAGGATTCAGGGACTTGGCACCAACATTAACACAATTTTTCAAGGCCTTTTCAGATATACGTGACCTTCCCTTTAATATCCCACATATATATGTGTTTTCCTCCATTGCATCCCATGTACATACACAAACTTACAGGCATGCAACTTGCATATACCTTAGAAACCAGGGATTTTTTGAAACTCTGATATTTTCACCATCAACCCTCCTTTGTTACCTCAAACTTTCGTAACTCTAGATGTATCAATGAGTACCTACAATAAACTTTTCACAAAATAATAGATATTCAATGTGCTCAAAATTCATTCTCATAAGAGACCCTTACTCTCTTATTTATACTCTCCAAGTAGCTTCCTCTAGGGGTTATCTTCTAACTGTTTTACCCAAATTCCTTCTTTTAGGGCTAGCCCACTTCTAACTACTTTGTCCACTTACAACCACTTTATCCACAAATAGTAATCTCACCACTTCTAGTTGCAACTAAGTTGTTTTTAATTATTTTATTTTTGCAACCACTTAACTCATGATTAACTCCTAGTTATAACCACTTTGACTAGTAAACTTCATCTAGGAGCTTCTAGAATAAATTGACTTATTTGACCTCCTAGGGGCTTCTTGATAACTCATGAGGTTTCTCCAACTTCACTAAGACATGTATCCTCAACCGTGATGAACTACATGATGTACCACATATCAGCGGAAATGACATGACATGTAATATCCATCAAGAATAGTCTCACTTGAAAATTCATTGATCTTCATTACGTTATTCCTCAACCAAACTTGGGTTCCTTAACCGCACTACTAGGATTACTCAATCACTGAAGCATTTGGACTTTGCAAAGCATCTTCCCATGATGGATTTCACCATAATGGGACCACTTTGAGAACTTTATCCAAGAGCATATTCCTGTGAAGGATTGCATCATAATGGGACCACTTTGGAGTTCATCGATTTGGTACTTACCACATAAGAGAATTAATGATCATTGACTACCTTAGACATGACATAAATGATACAACTTCCTTTTATATCAACCTTAAAAATGACATTAATGATTAACCCTTTGAAATCAATCCTTTGACATTAACGACAACTTAATCCAACAATCTCCCCCTTTTTCATTCATGGCAACAATAATCATTGATTGCAACACTCATTTTCATGCTCCCCCTATGATCATCTCTCCTCATCAATGTTTCTATCTCTCCCCCTTTGACATCAATGGTAAAGGGTATATCTCTTTGGGGTTTATCCCCCTAATTGAAATCTCCTCGGGGATACTCCCCATGTCTGCATTGTCCTTTGTGTTTCTCCCCCTGTCTATATGCCTTTGATCTTCCTATAATTACTCTCTCATCCTTCATCTGAATAACATCTCTCCCTTTGAAAAAGGATACCACTTGTATACAATGTTGATGGCATGGCTATCAATTCTCCTTCTATAATCATCTATATCATCTCTCCTCCTATAATCATACCTCTGTAACCAATCATAGGAAAAACAATAACTCCCCTTATGGGCATGTCTTCCCCTGTATTCTCTGCAAGATTTTGTGTAATAACCATGAAAATTATGCTACCACTGTAACCTTCTATTTTTGTGGATACTACTTCTCTACCAAAATACTGATCAACTTCTCAACAATACTGCACCATGATCTATTGTTCCTTTGATTGTCCTTGGACCTATCCATGTATCAACCATGCATCAACCTGTACGTTAACCTATACCATCAACCAGTGCATCAACCACGCACCAAACATGTACCAGCACAAGTGCATCAACTATGCACAACACAACCTTAACAGATATGTCTCAATTGAGAGACATGGATTTGCACCATGCATCCAAGATAGGCCTCAAGAATATGCTCCAAAAATCAACCATGAATCATCACCAAACATTCATCAAACAAGATTATGTTCATACTTGTAGATTTGGTACTCATCGGGAACATCAACCATTTGATAACTCGTGTTGTACCATCAAACCATGCTATTGTTGATACTAAGAGGGGGGTGAATCAATATCAAGTACAATTTAAAAAAAAATCAAATTATACTTAAACCATTCAATTATATCCAATGCGAAATGAACAATAGTATAAGATTTACAGAAATACACCACAATACACCATGAAAAATATATGAGAAATAATCAATAGTCATTGTTCAAGGGAAGTAATGACTTCCAAAGGTATATACAACTTCCAAATATAAAGGGAGGGATAATATTCCAAGAGGAAGATACAATACTCCAATATCAAGAGAGGGTTGACCTCTCCATTCTTTCCCCTTCCTTCCACCAAAGAATATATGAGAGATAATAAAAATTTACATTAAATCATCACCATCAACCAACCATCACATAGAACCTAGTAATGCTTCATGAGACTTCTTCAACTTCTACAATTCTTCAATTCTTGGAATAATCTGATCCTATAGATAATATTACTCATTGTATTGTCTGAAACTCCTCCAAGTTTAACTCTTTGAATCCTCCCCAAAAAGAAGTTATAGAGAGAATGATAGACCTTATTCAATTCTAGTTTATTCAGGAGAGAAAACTTGTACAGAATGCCCCGCGATCAATATTTAACATCCGATTTCTACAGAATGCCCCGCGCTCAAAACTTGTACTATTTCCAATTAAATTGCTCTCACTTCATTTGGATTCTCTATGAAGAAGTTATGACTATTTTACTTGGAACACATGTTTATGACTAGCTTCAATACTAGTCAAAAACCCTATCTTCCACAAAGTGTATCTCCAAAATTATAGCGAATAAAGAGCTTAGAACACATCACCAAAAGACTTCATCCTCCCTTGAAATCCAACCTTCTTTACTTCAAATTTCCTTTGAAATTCGACTTGTGTGTGTAAAATGAATGTATAATGATATGTATTTATACCCTTTATGTCACTTCCTTTTAACATTAGGGCCGACCTGACACTTTCTTATTTTGTAATTCTTTTCTTTAATTATATTCAGTGCCGACCTATACTTCCTTCTTCAATTCACTTTGTCATCTTCAAAAATTCATTTCTCCTAAACCATGAGGATCCACGTGACATTCCACCTACCACCATCCACAACCAAAAGCAACATGATGTATACTATCCATCCATAGGTGTTTTGTCTGCATGTGCACTGTCCTTCATGTCCAAATACCTTCATCAATCTTGCGGTCCAAAACCAATGACTATGGTTGACATCAATGACAACAATCAATCTTCCAACAATATCCCCCTTTGTCATTGATGGCGACACTCATGATCCCCCTATAATCATGATCCCAAATTCTCTCCCCCTTTGACATCAATGGAAAAGGGTAGGGTTGCTCCCCCTGAGTTTAATGGAAAAAGGTAAATCTCTTCTTTGGGTCTCCTCCCCATGAACATGCAACACTCAATAATACTTCATCCTTATTTTTGGTCTTTGAGACTTTTTCTTCCTTGGAATCCTTTTGTGTGGATTATGTCTTCTCTCTCTTCTTCATGTCTATGATGTATATGTTGTTCAGTATTCTTGTTGCAGTTGCAACCAATCCTCCTGAGTTATTTTCACTGATTTTATATTTTCCAGAGTCAAACGTAAGAGTGTATCCTTGATCACAAATTTTTCTGACACTGAGAAGATTATGCTTCAGATCTTCAACCAATAAGACTTTTCCTACTTTTACATTTTCACTTCCAATATTTACAATTCCTTTTCCAAGTATTTCGGTAGATGAGTCATCTCCAAATGCAAAATTTCCATCCTTTTTATTCAAGATGACAAATTTTCTTTGATCTCCGGTCATATGAGATGATCTCCCACTGTATATGAACCATTCATATTCTTCTTTTCATTCTTTAGCGACCAATGTTATTTGACAGTTTTCATTGTGTGAAATTTCTTTCCTTTTCCATGTTGTAGTTGGTATACAAACATTTGGCATACGATTATGTTCCTTCATCTCTCTGCAATCTCGTGCTTTGTGACCAAGATTATTGCACTTGTAACATACAATATTTTGATCCATTAATGGGTCAAATGGATTATAATTTATGTTGACAGGTCTACGCACATTTCCATATCTACTATTTTCACCATTCATGTAGCTTGCGTAGTTATTCCTTTCATTTATTATACAATTGATTGCCTTGTGTCCAAAATTTCCACAAGTATAACAATGTCCAATAAATAAATTTTGATACCTGGGAGTAAGTGATGTTCTTTGTGGTGTGGTCCATCTAGGTTCACGATCTATTATTCTATAGTTTCCTTCATAATGATTGTTTTCATACCTGACGGGAGAGGATATTCTTGATGTCTCATTCCTTTTGAATTCTAGTCTTCTATCTTGTTGTTCAACTTGTTTTGGAGTGTTGGTTTCATCATTTTCAACTTCCTTCTCCTCTTTTGTTGTCTTCAAAATGTCATTGTATCCTAGTCTTGTCTTGTCGTTTTGATATCTTTGGTTGCTAATGATCTCATCTAATTTTTCAGTGCTTTTTTTGAACTTCTTCAACTTTTCTATTGTCAATAGTAGCTCCCATTTTGTGTGATCCAATTCTTCTTTCAATTTCTCATAATATTCTAATTGTTCCTTCAAGCTATCAATGGTATTTTCAAGCTTGTAATTCTCTTCTTCACGACTACTCAATTCACCTTTTAGTATTATGTTTTTTTTCTAAGATTGCTATTTTCAGTTTCAACATGCTTCAAGTTTTCAAGATTCTCATCTTCTTGTTCACTCTTTGCATTGTCTATGTATCCCGAAAAGGAATCAAGGTTGGTTTCTTCATTTGAATCTTCTTCAGAAATGATTTCTTCTTATTTAGAATTCTTGTGATCATCATCTTGGGTTTCTTAGGTTATGAAGAGGACTTCTCCTCCATCATTATCTTCTTCATCGCTCTCATCTGAGGAGATGTCATCATCCTTGGAGTAGAAGCTCTTATTATTGTTGAGGCTTCTCTTTTTATAGTAGCAGTTTTCAACAATATGTCCTATACTACCACAATTAAAGAATTTGAGAGGAGACTTACCTTTGTATCTTCCACTTCCCTTCTGGAAACTTCTTACGAAATTTTCTATTTCTTCATGAAGGTCGTTATCCTTGTATTTTGTCCTTTTTATGGATTTAAAGGCTGCTTCATTGTTTGGTTGGTCACTTTATGTACATGTTCTCATTTCATATTCTATAAGAGACCCATGTAATTTATTCGTTGTCATTTTGGTCAAGTCCCTAGTTTCTTCAATGCCAGATACCTTAGCATCATACTTCAAGAGAAGTGATCTCAACACTTTTTGTACAACCAAGGATTCATATATATCTTCACCTAATCCTCTGATAGAATTAACAACTTCATCAACTCTAAGAAAATAGGTTGCAATATCTTCCTTTTCATTCATCTTCAAATTTTCAAATTCTGCTCTATGTAGTTGAAGCTTGACCTGGTTAACTTTTGGATCATCTTTGTAGATACTCTTGAGTTTTTCCCATACCTCTTTAGCAATGATACAACCCATCATTTTGCTAACAATGGTTGGTGTCAATTCTCCTAGAATAACATGTCTGTATTTTGAATTACAACTCATAAGCTTCTCCTCATTTGGATCAGTTGGAGCATTATTTGGGATTACATAGCCATTTACAACTGAGTACCAAATGTCCACTCCCAAAGCTGTTAGGTAAGTTTTCACTCTATCACTCTAGTATGCATAATTGCTTCCATCAAATATTTGAATCTCTTTTGAAATGTGCTCATGGTCATGCATCTCTGCTCAGGATTTTCCTTCCAATGGTTAAATTGTTCTAAAGGCAACCTGCTCTGATACCAATTGTTGATACTGAGAGGGGGGTGAATCAATATCAAGTACAATTTAAAAAAAACTCAAATTATACTTAAAACATTCAATTATATCCAATGAGAAATTAACAATAGTATAAGAGTTACACCAATACACCATAATACACCATGCACAATATATGATAAATAATCAATAGTTATTTTCAAGGGAAGTAATGACTTCCAAATGTAGCTACAACGTCCAAATATAAAGGGAGGGATAAACCTCCAAGTGGAAGATACAATCATCCAATATAAAGAGAGGGTTGACATATACATCCTTTCCCCTTCCTTACACCCAAGAATATATGAGAGATACTAAAAATTTACATTAAATCATCACCATCAACCAACCATCACATAGAACCTGATAATGCTTCCTGAGACTTCTTCAACTTATGAAATTCTTGAATTCTTGGAATAATATGATCCTATAGATAATATTACTCACTGTATTGTATGAAACTCCTCCAAGTTTCACTCCTTGAATCCTCCCCAAAAATAAGTTATAGAGAGAATGATAGACCTTATTCAATTTTGTTTTATTCAGGAGAGCGAACTTGTAAAGAATTCCTTGCACTCAATATTTAACTTCCAATTCTGAAACTCACACACAATAAACTACAGCCCACACTATTTCCAAATAAATTTGTTTCACTTCATTTGGATTCTCTATGAATAAGTTATGATTGTTTTACCCAGAACACCTGTTTATGACTAGCTTCGGGACTAGTCAAAAACCCTATCTTCCACAAAGTGTATCTCCAAAATTAAAGCGAGTAAAGATCTTAGAAAACATCACCAAAAGACTTCATCCTCCCTTGAAATCCAACCTTATTTAATTTATACTTCCTCTGAAATTATACTTGTTTGTGTAAAATGAATGTATAATCATATGTAGTTATACCCTTTATGTCACTTCGTTTTAACATTAGGGCCGACCTGACACTTTCTTATTTTGTAATTATTCTCTTTAATCATCTTTAGGGAAGACATGTACTTCCTTCTTCAATTCACTTTGTCATCTTCAAAAATTCATTTCTCCTCAACCATGAGGATCCATGTCACGTGCCGCCTACCACCAAAAACAACATGATGTATACTATCCATCCATGGGTTTTGTGTCTACATGTGAACTGTCCTTCATGTCCAAATACCTTCATCAATATTGTGTTCCAAAACTAATGACTAGGGTTGACATCAATGACAACAACCAATCTTCCAACAACTACAACTCATCTGTACATCCCTTTTTTTTTTAAATATTTACCTCATGTACGCGACCTATCCTCAAACATATCATGTATGTATGTGACCTTTCCAAAGGCCACCTCACATATGTACGCAATTGTTCCCACAAGAACCTACATATGCCTCATAAGATACTTAATCTTACCTCATGCCAATCATTCTTTATTCCTTCATTCATGTCTTGTTGATCAATATTATTCATCCACTTCTGAGAGTGTAGTTTCTTAGTAATTGTTCTATGATATTCCATTATTTCAACATTATCATTATTCCATGTTTCATTTGATCTTATTTACATATTGTATGAAGCATTTCTCATTGATTATCTCCTTGTATTCCAACAATCCTCAGATTTGTGTCCAAACCCACTACAGTTGTAACATCTCATAGTGTGACAATGTGGAACAATGTGTCCGATAAGATTACATCTCCAAACTCATAATATGTTATTGAATATTCTAACATATTTCCTTGCATAATGTCTACAATCCAAATCTTTGTTACCATATTCATTACATGAGAAGAACTGACCATGAAATTTTCTTTCATACTTGTGTTTTTTTGTCAATGTTGAAGGCATCTCTCTTATAAATTTTCTTTGAGGTGTAGGAAAAGATTCTTGGTGTCTTCCTTCTTCTAATCTTCTTAAGATTCCATTTCTTTGTACAGTTTCTTGATGTACAGTTTGGATTTCACCCTTTGAAAATGAAGGACATACATCGTGCTTCTTAGATGTGCCAAATTCAGAATGTGCAAATTCTTTGTTGTATCCAAGACCTGATTTATAATTTGGTGATCTTTGACTATCCAAGATTTCATCCAAGATTATTGATTTGTTCATGAAATTGACATGAGGATTTGGCTTCTCTATTTTCCTTCTGATATCAACAACTTATGCTTCCATCTTATGACATGATGCTTCCTTTACATTTACCCAATTCTTCAATAGTTCCTCTATTCTTTTGGATTCTTCAAGTTGAGTCCTTAGAATGACATTGATTTCTCTTATTTCTTTAATATCTTCAAGGCTTTTGCTAATATCATCATCTATCTTCTTATTTTCTTCTTATTGACTAATTATTTCAGTCTTTAGTCTCTTGATCTCTTCTTATTTTTCTTCTAATTGAGTCATTTTCTCAGATATGAATTTTTTAGTTGTTTCACTTTCTTATTCTTTATTGAGAATTTGTTTTAGTGCCATGGTATTCCTTTGGTACTTTTCTAGAGACTCCTTCGTAATTATTTTAAGATCTTCAAAATCATATGAAACATATTTTGTTTCCATGCTAACTTATTTTAAATCATCTATAATTTTATCTTTAAGCTTCAACGGGTCTTCCTCTTCAACTATAAGATAAATGTTAGCTAATTCTACACAAACTTCTTCTATTGCATCTAGATATTCTTCTTTATTTGCAGGAGAACATTCAACATCATCAAATTTATAACTATTGCAATCAAAATATTTTGGAGGGTCTTTGCCTTCATTGATTTTCTTCACGTTCTTGATGGGATTGTCTTCTGTGTCTTGTTTTTTGTCTTGATATGACTTCTCTAGCTTCAACCATAGGTCCTTGGTGGAGGTGCATTGTCCTATGATTTTTTTGACAGAACCTGAGATTCCATTGAATATGATCTTAAATTCGATTGCATTATTCTTCTTTTCTTCCTTTTGGGCTGCAAATTTGGATTGTTTCTTCGAGACAACTGATCCAACAACAAATTTATCCCAAACACCTAATCCTTTTGAATTAAAATACTTTCTTATTTTTATTCTCCATGCCAAGTAATCTATTTCATCAAAGAAGGGAACTTCTTCTATAGAGGGCACTGCATGTCTATCCATTTATGTTTCCATGGATTTCCTTCAAGCTTGTAAGGCTTATGGTGAAGGTCCACTCTAATACTAATTGTTGGACACATCGACCACACTGATAGGGGGGGTGAATAAATGTCTAAATCTTTTTACAGTTCTTTCTTACTTTAGTTAGGAACCATTTAAAACATTATTATTCATTCACAATTAGCTACTTGCATATATCAACAACATTCATCAATAATAGAGAACTATAAACCATCACCATAATGAACAAAAAGAGCATGAGATATATGTGTAAGTTTTTGTATTATGTTGTTACATGAATATTACAATCTCTGGGGTTTATCAACACCAAATAAAAAGAGCACCAACTCCAAGAGAGTACCAACTCTCAAATAAAAGGCCCATGTTGCATACCTCAACACCAACTGATATGTGATGATTCCAACCCTTAAGTACAAGACCCAGCGTATAGACATAAAACAATCTGTCAAATATTTTCTACAGGTCTACAACCTGTATATTCTACAACATGTGTATATACATCGGATGTATTCTTACACCCTACATATGTACGCGACCTTTCCTCTTTTAGCATGTTCACACCCTAAGAAAACTAGTGTTTCTAGTTATCTAGAACTATGAAACTTTTATCCCTTCATACCTTCGTTGTCTCTATCACATCAACCTATAACCTATCATTGTATCCAACATGTATCTCTTTCATATGCATACATAATCATACATATCCCTCAAACAAGTACAAGTATCTCAAAGGTGTGAACTATAAGAACCATATTAGAACTATACCGTGCAAAAGAGTGTTGCTCACTCAACCAACCAAATAACATATACCATATCCATATATCACAAAAACCATACCATGAATGCTTCATGATTCACCATACTATAAGAAAAAGTTATCATTAAAACAAACATGTAACCATATAAGAACTTATGTAGATGATATGAACTTGTAGAATGTTGACCTGGGAACTTTCTTCAGACTTCAGAGACCTAGCACCAACATTAACTCAAGTTTTCAAGGCATTTTCAGATGTACGCAACCTTCCCTTCAATATCCTGCATATATATGTGCTTTCCTCCACTCCAGACCACATAGGTATGTGACTTTACATGCCTGCAACTCGTGTATACCTCAAAAACTAGGTTTTTTCTAAAACTCCATGATTTTCATCGTCAACCCTCCTTTGCAACCTCAGACTTGCATAACTTCATATGTATCAATGAGTACCTGCAAAAAACCTTTCAAAAAATAATAGATATTCAATGTTCTCAAAATTCATCCTCATAAGAGACCCTTTCTCTCTTATTTATACTCTTCAAGTAGCTTCATCTAGGGGTTATCTTCTAATTGTTTTACCCAACTTACTTCTTTTAGAGATAATCCACTTCTAACTACTTTTTCCACTTACAACCACTTTATCCACAAATAGTAACTTGCCACTTCTAGTTACAACTAATTTATTTTTAATTATTTTCTTTTTGCAACAACTTAACTCATGATTAACTCCTAGTTACAATAACTTTGACTAGTAAACTTCTTCTAGGAGCTTCTAGAATAAATTAACTTCTTTGACCTTATAGGGGATTCTAGATAACTCATGAGTGTTATCCAACTTCACTAATCCATATCTCCTCAATCGTGAGGAGCTACATTATGTACCACATATCACCGAAAACAAAATGACATGTACTATGCATCTAGAATAGTCTCACTTGCAAATTCAATGATCTCCATTACATTATTCCTCAACCAAACTTGGGTTCCTTAACCACACTACTAGGATTACTCAACCACTTAACCATTTGGACTTTGCAAAGTGTCTTTGCATGAAGGCTTTCACCATAAGGGGACCACTTTGAGAACTTTATCCAATAGAATCTTCCCGTGAGGGCTTGTTCCATAAGGGGACAACTTTGGGGTTCATCCATTTGGTACTTCCTACATAAGAGCATTCATGATCATCGACTACCTTGGACATGACATCAATTATACAAATTCCTTTGATATCAACCTTAACATCAATTAGCATACATTAACCCTTTGACATAAATCCTTTGACATCAATGAAAAATTAGTCCAACACTTTGAGGGGATCTATAAGCAGACCCCTCAGATTATTTTGGAGTTCCCCTATGTTGGGATGGACTTTTGTCATGATCCTGATATGCTCTTTCCTTCTGGGGAGGTATGGGACCATCGAAGTATGTTTTTTTTTTATTGTACTTCTAATGTGATTTGATTTATGTAATGTGATCAGTTGTACAGAAGGACTAATGAGCATGTATATGTGGTTTTTCATATGTTGGAATGAATGGCCGAGAGGACGTTTTTTCTTGTGCAAGGGAAAAAGAGGTACGAGAGGTGGAGGATAGGGCGAAGAGACATCACCAATATGTTGATCCTAGGGAAGGTCCTCGAATTCTCTATCTAGGGATGAGGTAGTCATGTTAGTCTGAGAGATGGATGAGCTATGAAAATGTTTTGAGACCGTGTTACACGGGGTTCCAAATGACCATTGGCCCCACATCTAGGATGATCAGATATTGGAGAAGCGTATTATGGGGAGGAAGGAGTGGCGATTGCTAGTAAAAAAAGATGTAGTGGCAAGTGTGGTAGTGATAGGGTACATCCCCCCATAAATAGTGTCCCCGATTAGGAGAGGAAGGGTACCTCCAACTGGTAGGGTACAAGCAACGGATGCTCCTGTGGGGGTTTTTATAGAGTTAGAGGAAGCCTAGGTGTTGTATTGTATGGGCATGGCCCACATTGTTGTATGATTTATGTATATGAGTTGAGGCTCCCATTTTTTATATTTTGGGCATAGTGGTTTGGATTGGACTCCAACGATGGGTCGTAGATGATTTGTATTTTTATTGAAACATTCATGGCACCGCTATATATATGTATTGGATGATGCTTCTCTTTTTTAGCATATGTGTGATGTGATGTATGTATTGTTTCTTATTTTGATGTTGATGATGGATTAATTACAATGGAAAATGAATGTGTATGTTAATGTGATAAATGTTAATCTAGGACTTGATTAGCCATGTTATCTATGACTTGGTTTAGACTCCTAGGAATATGTGTGAATGTGATGGATTCAAAATTACGAGATAGAAGTCTAACTTATAGGTATTTGTGATATAGGCATGGATCACGAATGTGATACACGTTATTCAACTGCAGAATGATGAGTTGGGAATCTAGGAGAACACTTCAGTGAAAAATATGGAGGTGACTGGATTTTGATAGGATGTCGATGATGATAACATACTCAACTTGGTTATTGGTGGCAAGTCTGAGACATATACCATTTGAATGGAGTAATACATGTTCCAGGGTCTAAATGGCCCAAGCTACCAAAAAGAGATTCTGAATTCAATGAATGGCACCATCAACATACCCGATGTGCTAAGAGGATGGATAATTTATCTGCTAAAACAAGGACAAAGGATCAAACATATGGATTTTGGAGGTATGTGAAAAATGATTAAAAACTCTAGGAAAATACAAGGAGAAACCTAAGGTAGACTGGTTTTGATAAGGGTAAAATTTATTTAAGTACAATCCATTGAAAGGGTATTTGAGTGTATCCCCTTCATGATGGGCTAGGATGTAGGTTCCCTTAGTGAGGAAATGGAAAACAATGTATGGTCCATGACATAGAGACTCAAATTTTCTATGGCCTAAGGTGTCATGAGCAATGTCATAGGCCAATACAAGGTCTCCTTCGGTAAAGGACTGAAGGTTAACTTGGTGATCGAAGATGGATTTGGGACATTTCTTGGATGCTTCATTGTTTTGTAAAGAGGATTGTCAATCCTTGTAAAGATATTCAATTTTTAGCAATCATTTCTCCATCAAAGTGGTTTCTAGTAGGAGTTCGATTGTAGTGCGTAAGGAAGGGATTTCACATTTGATGGGGAGTACAACTTCGACTCCATGAACTAGATGAAATGACATGAAGCCAATTGTTGTTTTGAATGCCATGCAATATTCCCATAAATATGAGAAGAGAATGTGAGGCTAGTTGGTTTTATGTTTGTCCACCGTGCATTGGAGCATGGTTTTATAATTTTATTAACCCCCTCGACTTATTGAGAAGGGATTTCATTATTGTCTTGGACTTTTACAAGGTCCATTGTGATTCCCTCTTGGGAAATAATAAAATGACGCAGGCATCCAATTGTAACATAGAATACACACTTGAGGGGTTTCAATCAGATGTTATATCTATGACAATGTTGAAAGACAAGTTGCAAATTTTCTAAATGCTCTAAACACTTCCTTGAATGAGCAGTGAGATTTTCTAAGTAGGCTAGGATGTTGTGGGTGAGATCCTAGAAATCATATGTCATGTCATGTTGGAAGGTGGCTCCTACGTTCTTGAGCCCAAACGATGAGACCCAATAGGAGAAGGTGCCCCAAGGGGTGGTAAATGCAGTTTTGTATTGGTCTTCCTAGTGGATTTGGATCTCGTTGTATCCAGATAAGTCATCCATTAGTGAGAGGACATCATGTTCGATATCGACATCGATCACTTGGTCAATGAATGTGGTTAGAAAATTTTCCTTGGGACAATCTTGGTTGAGGTCGCATAAATCCATGCAAACACGGATGGTACCCTATTTTTTGTTGACAGGAACATGGTTTGAGACCCAATATCTGTACGCAATGGGGTATATGAGCTCGGAAAAATGTAACTTGTCAATTTAGTTTTTGATAGCCATGGAATTTTAGGGATGTAGTTTTCTTTGATTCCGATGAATGGGGGAGACATTGAGCCATGTGCCAATGCAGTTTTAGACAATGGATGGGTATAATTTGGGCATTTCTGTGTATGACTAGGCAAAAACGTCTCATAATTCCTGAAAGAGAGATATATAAGTGGTTATTTCTTCAAGAGAACATGTGGCGCTGAGAGTGATATCTTCTGCCAAACCAAGTTTGAATGAGATTTCAATTTTGATGGTAGGGGATATGTTGGCCATGTTCCCTTCTTCAAAAAAATTGGGTGTTGGGATTGGGTTTTTGAACCAATCTTCATGTCTAAGGGGAATGAAATATTTAGTTTCAATCGCGTAGACACAAGTGTCTAGGTAGGGTTGAAATTATTCTTTAGATAAGAATAAATGTATGTGAAGCATGGAATCCTATGGGTAATCATTTGTTGTCACGACCTCTTAGATATCTTCGTCAAATTGGAATATGTGGGAGAAGAATGGGTCCTCATAGGTCTGAGTAGGAAGATGGGATGTGTTGGTATCCAATGTTTGATAAAGGTTAGTGATTATGATGATGTCTATGGAAGGCGTAGAAGGTATTGAACGGTGAAAATATTCTTCCATCAGTAATAGTGGTTGAATGGAAGGAAGGGAATGGACTTAATTAGACAAAATAAACCATTTATCCATGTATGAGTGTGGATCATAAGTGATTGGTGGAGGTAGGATGTCATGCAGATGAATTATGAGTGAGTTTGGTGGGTTTGGAGGGAATTCTTCTGATGATTCAGTTATAGGGATGGCCAAGGGGGTCAAGGGTAACAAGTTGAGTCCCAAGGGGTGGGTGGTGTGATTTCCCGGAAGGGGTGTCGCTAGTGTTGGGACACATGCATATAGAATTAGTGTTTGAATATGTGGGAGGGAAGGCATTTGGAAAGCTCGTTATGCCACAATGAGTGGTGTTGGCACAAGGGAAGACCTGGGGTTCAAAACAACAACGACACACCAACAAAACCCTAACTATCATCCCTTTCAACAACACCTATGAAGAAGATGAAGTCTCACTCGAGTTAGAGGCAAGGGTGTTTATAGGACTCAGATGTCTGCAACCTTAGTCGGGACACAGATATGTGATTGTAACACCTTAACAGAGAACTTAATAATTATAGTTTATTAATATTCATCCTTAGTTCACAATGCAACTAAACCCTAACAACAGATCGACACAACATTCACATAGATCCAATGGATTCAAGCACTAAGCATATCAACAAAGATCAGATCTAGCATTCGTTCACATTATTCAACACTAATCTATCATATCAGATTCATCTATCATCTAATAATGCACTAAGCATTGAATCACATAAACAAGAGAGAAATCATAAATCACAAAGCATTCATAACACATGATATACGTGGTTCACCCCTTCCCTGGGGCTACGTCCACCAGCTCTTCACCTTCTTTATTATCTTCTTTCAATATTCTTACATGCACAAAGACTCCAAATCAACTCCGCAGAGGACAAGACATCTGCACACCTCACCAGATCCTCCTTCCCTGAGTAGATATAGGCACAGATCCGTACACAATCTTTTACAGTTGCTTCCACTTAGCCTTGCAAGTCTCACACAGTGTTCACAAAGCCAAATCACGCAGATCTACTTTTGCACTTAGCAACAATGGCTCACACTGACTAGTCACTACTTCTTATATCGCCTAGACCTCGGTTTATTCATTACAAAATAGGCCTAAGCATGGGTAAACCCATGGGCCAACATCCCCATACCCATTACATAAGCCCAAAACCCAAAAATCCCTAAAAAGGGGCCGAGATCCCGCGATCTCCGCTTCGACTTGCCTTCTGCCTTCGACAGCCTGTCGAAGTCCGAAAATGGTCAAAAATGAACAAGGGTCCTCAAAACTTGGTCAAGGGCCAACAAGCCCCCAACGCTCACCTGTGACTCGTCCCGAGTCACTCTTATTTGGGTAGCTCTGACTCAAAAGTCCTGGAGCTTCGCTTGAGCAAATTTGACCTGTTTTTGTGCCATGACCTCCTGCCCAGTGAACTCTTGGATTATTGCTGCATTGATAGGTCCCTCTAAGCATTGTTCAGTTGCAATGATGACTTGCTCTAGTTTTTCTCCTTGGCCTTCCATCTCTGCAAATAGTTGGCAAGCCTTGTCCTATATTGGTTGGAGCCTCTGAGTTACTTCCATGACTCTGCTCTGAATGGTGTGGACTTACCGCTAGGCAATGTGTTGTTATTGAGATCGCTTCATCCTCTCAATGGTTGACAAGGGCTTCAACTGCACTTGTGTTGTTTCTGATTTCTTCTTCGCCTCCTAGAGTTGTGACTCCAGTGCCTTCAATTCAGGATCCTTAGTGAGTTTCTCATAAGTTTGGGCACTGCGATCACTCATCTATTTACATTCGATGGCGAGGCCCTTGATTATTTCAAATGTACCTCAAGAAGTCGCTTCTCTTTGATCTCGCACATCTTGCGGAGTACTGGGCACTGTTCTTAGCTCTAGATCCATGATTCTCTATTAAAGTTGTTGGATGGTTTCTGCGAGCTGCGCTACTTGGTGTTCTACTGGTTCTTCCTTCTTCTGTTCCAAGACCGTCATAGATCAAAGTGCTTTGTTGACTTCTTCTTTTACTCTAACCTGCTCCGTGAGCAACTTTTCTTTCTCTTGTTGGATCCGCGCTCTCTCTTCTTCGAAATTTTATTGAAGAGCATCCTTCTCCTATTGCACAATCCTGCATTGCTCTATAACTTCCTCCTATGGTTGTTTCAGGGCCATTGTGGCCTAGTATTTCTCATCTTTTTCTCGATGAAGGCGAGCATCTGTCACATCAGCCAGTCTGCAGAGTTGAGCAGGCTCATCTCCCAACTTTGGTTCTTCTGAGGGAGGGGGCACAATGGACACTGTGCAACTCGAATAAATGGCTTGTCGTAAACCTCTTAGTTTTGCTTCAATTCTATTATACATGGCTTCTTGTTTTTCTTCATTTATTTTCAAAATCTATTCTGAGGCATCTCCTACAGCTGAAATAATGAAGTCGAAGTCGTCAACCTGAGTACATTCTGCATCTTTGGTTTATTGGATTTGGACTTCTTCCATGATGAATGTTTCGTGGGGGAAACCTTCCTTTTCTTAGATAGATCGGTGTCATCAGGGAGGTTCTGTGGTGGTGTTACTTCGCCTTTCTTATCTTCTTCTTATTTTTTTTCCTCTTTGTTCACATTGTCATCACATCCTCCACTAGGTGACTCAGATGTGGTCTCTTCTGATGTGCCATGTACTTCATGTATATCTTGCTTCTTTTTCTTCCTACTGTTGTGTTAGGATATTTAGACACTTAGGAGTTAGTAAGATCTACTTGGTCTATTGCGTTGTTAGATAAAAGTGTGTTTTCTAGTGTGTTTCTTTAGTATGCATTAGTATGCATTTGTAGTTAGGAAATCCGATGGTCACGATATATTCCTGACATAGAGTGATCTGACGGTTCATACTCTCCTCGATCTTAACGACCATTGATCTGTAGATTAACACCCGATTGGTCCATTATATATATTTAAAGAGCATGGAGGGTCATTTTACGATGATCGATTGTGAGAAACTCTCTTGTAAAATCTCTATGTAATATTTTTCTTTGCATTAATAAACTAATCCAAGTGGTCGCCTTGGTTGGGGCCGTGGATGTTTCCCCATAGGGGTTTTACCACGTGAAAACATCGGTGTTTTGATCTTTGATCTGGTTATGTGAGTGATTACTGAAGTTGTTCGTCCTCTGTTGGAATACCTATGTTGTCGAACATGGTATCAGAGCCTGTTTGAAGACCCATTCCTGTTGAAGATCGAGATCGTGAAGCCGAGTTGCCTCATCTCCACTTTCTATCATTTTCGTACATTTTTGGGTTGAGAGGATTGTTCCATTGCATCCAAAGCGCTCGTTTCAATTAGGAACACTTTTTGTTTCACTCGAAAAGGTTTCTGTTTGCCCAAGATATGACCATTACAGTCAAATCTGGAGGTATAAAGCTTGAATACACATTTTTAAAAAAATTTGCAGAGTAGTATTTTGGTTTTATTTCGGTTATGTTTTATTTATGTCCGGGTTGCTACTCTTTTAGATCTATGTATGATCTTTTCCCCGCACCTTGTGCGATCTCGACAAACCAGAAACAGATAGGAAAAGGTGCATATTCTAGGTAAGCTAACCAAGATCTAACCCTTGTTGTCATCGAGAAGCGAATTTTTTTTCTTATGTGAAAAGAGTTTCTTTTTAGCACGCTCTCCAAGGCCGTCAACAACAACAACAACAACAATAACAAAAACAATCCTCCTTCTGAACATTGCAATATGTTTTGCTAGATCATTTGGTTAAAATTTGCCTTGTTAAGTAAGAGGTCTTGAGTTCAAGTCTCTCTTTTGTTACCCTTTTTGAAAAAGTTCATGCTAAAATTGTAAAGTGTATTTCACTTCAAGTATAAAAGTGAATCATTATAAGTAGCTTTAATATTTTATTTTAGAGTTATTTATATTGCATGCAACTTTTTTGTTATAAAGTAACTTCGTTGTAAAAGTGATCCCCACTTCTCTTTATAAAAGTGGGTCACTTCATAAAACAACTTACACAATCACATGGTCATTTGGTTACCGATTGTGCCTTTTTTAAAAAGGGCATAACTCTAACATCAGAAGTCCGTTTTCAGTTCAATTCTTTTTAAAATTGCATAACTTTTTGAGATTTTTCCATCCATGTCATCAGTTTCAGTTTTAAAATCTACATTATCTACATATTTAATATGGCTTCTACAAGTATTGTCTTGCTTACCAGCAACAACTACTTCCAATGGAAATCTCATATGGAAGATTTATTAAGAAGTAAAGGCTTGTACCAGATTACCGTGGGAAAGGAAAAAGAACCCACTGATACTAATAAGAAATCCAAGTGGGATAATAGGAATGACGAAGCACTTGGACTAATCAAAATTTCCATCTCTCCTGATTTAAGGTACCACCCTCAAGATATTGATGACCCCAAAGAAGCTTGGAACACGATTGAATCTATTTTTGGTAAACTCAATATTATTTGAGCACAACAGTTAGAAAATCAAATACTAACCTTGAGTCGAAATGATTTTTCTTTCCTTGGAGACTATCTATCTAGGTTTAAAATACTTAGAATTTTATGTGAAGAATGTAAGATAAAGATGGAGGAAGAGCGTTGCATCTATCTTATTCTTTCTAATCTAGGTAGTGCATATTTTGTGTTTGTATCTACCTTTTATGCCATGAGAGAGGCTCTAGGGGAAGAAGCTTATGAAACACCCACTCTTGAGTCCTTTTGTGCTTCTTTGATTCAAGAGGAAGATAAGATTGTACAATTTGGAGTGATCAACACTGCAGGTCCCTCCAACAAAGCCTTAGTTGACCAATAGAAAGATAAACCCAAGTATCCCAAGAAGCAACATCCTCGCTACAACAACAAACAACATAATGGTCCCAAACCTGCTCAGATAGCTTCAGCTCCTACTGGTGACAAAGGAGCAAAATATAAAAGTAAGAATACTAACATACATTGCAACTTTTGTGATAAATATGGTCATGATGAGTCCAAATGTTTCAAGAAGATGACAGCTATTATAAGTAGCGATGAAGAAGCACAACATCAGTATTGATTCTACTTCTTCTTCTCACAGACATGCACTTTCTGCTTCTGGTTTCTCCTTCAACTCAAATTCTACTACTATGTCTTCTTCTGATGAGTGGCTTATTGATTCAGGAGCATCTTATCATATGGCTAAGGATAAAGCCATATTTTCTTCTCTAAATGAATGTAACACCAAGAAAATATTTTTTGGTGATGATAGATCTCTTAGAGTTGTAGGATTTGGAACAGTTCAAGTAGATAATGGTCATTTCAATGATGTATTATGTGTTCTAAGTCTTTCTTGTAACCTTCTATCAGTATATCAAATCACTCATTCAGGTGAAGGTAAAACCGTCGAGTTTTCACCTCGCCAAGTTGTAATCAAGGATCTAAAAGATCCTAAGCATGTTCTTGCAACTACAATTGTTGATGATATTACCAGGTTGTACAAGTTTGACAACTTTGGGTCATTAGTTTTTGTTTCTCATAGCGATGACTTGAAAAAACTTTTTCATGAGCGGTTTGGTCATCTAAACTATCGCTCATTGCAACAACTATGTAATCAACAGATGGTGACTGGTCTTCCTATTGTTTCAAGCAGAGATGGTGTTTGTGTCGGTTGTGTTCTCAGAAAACATCATCGGGACAGTTTTGACAAACGTGCCTCTTGGCACGCCTCGGGTCCTTTGCATCTTGTTCACAGTGATTTGTGTGGTCCACTTTCTTCTCCTTTTTTTTGTAGGTGCAAGTATTTCTTAACTTTCATTGATGACTTTTCTAGACATACTTAGGTTTACTTCTTAAAATTCATGAGTGAAGTTTTTGACAAGTTTTTGGCCTACAATGCCCTTGTAGAAAAGAAATCTGGACATCAAATTCAAAGGTTAAGAACATATAATGGAGGTGAATATGTGAACAATAGTTTTACAAGCTACTACACTACATAGGGAATCCAAATGCAACACATTGTTCCATATACACCACAACAAAATGGTGTTTCTTAGAGAAAGAACCGCACATTAAAAGAAATGGCTAATTGTATGATCCAATCTAAGGGATTAAGTCTAAAGTATTGGGCGGAAGCCATCAACTGTGTAAATTACATAGTAAATCACACTCCCAGAAAGGCTCTTAAAAATATAACGCCAGAAGAATCTTGGACTAAAATTAAACTAGATGTAAGTCACTTCCGTGTATTTGGCAGTATAACATGGGCTCACATTCCTGATGAGAAAAGGAAAGCATTGCATCCTAAAAGTGAGAAGTGTATATTTATTGGTTATTTTGAAGATGTCAAAGGTTACCGACTTCTTCAATCACATTGTAATGAAATTATTATTAGAAGAGATGTTAAATCCGATGAAAATCTCTTGGCCTGCGAACCTAATTCGACAATTGTGCCTTCTTCGACCTGCAAGCCATCTTCGACATTTGTGCCTTATTATGATCTAGTTTCTTCTTCATATGATGACAGTGATGATGAAAATCCACCTCCGCCTTCTCACCCTCCTCCATATGAGTCCTTTGAACTTGAATCAACACCAGCTCCACCACTTCCTAGATGGGTCCACTGAACACGAGAAGCAGTTGGTGATCTTGTCAGTGATCCCTCAAATCAACATCGGACACGTTCACAGTTCTAGTGAGACTCTTCTCTTTTGGCTCAAGTTTCAGAAACTCATGATCCAGAGACATTTGCAGAAGCTTCAGGTCATCCAGATTGGGATACAACAATGAATGAAGAGTATCGTTCTTTAATGGCAAATGATACTTGGGATCTTGTACCTCTTCCAAAAGGAAGAAAACTTGTTATATGCAAATGGGTCTATAGAACTAAGTATGCATCAGATGGAAGTGTTGAAAGACACAAGGATCGGTTAGTTTCCAAAGTATTTTCCCAAGTTGAAGGAATTGACAATATTGAAACCTTTTCCCCTGTAGAAAAAATGAATTCCATCCACCTTGTTCTTTCCCTTGCAGCCTTACATAAATGGGAGGTCCATCAGATGGATGTTAAATCTTCCTTTTTGCATGGATATTTGCAGGAAGAAATCTACATGGAACAACCTCCTAGCTACGTCCAGAATGACTCTAGCCTTGTTTTTCACCTCAAGAAATCTCTTTATCGTCTCAAGCAAGCTCCCTGAGTTTGGTATGCCAAAATGGATAGCTTTCTTATTGCCACTAGATTCTCTAGATTCCATTCTGATCCTAATGTCTATACCAAGAAAGTAGGAAGCCATCTCATAATCCTTTTCATTTATGTTGATGACCTTATCCTTACTAGTAGTGACTCAAAACTTTTAAACCATGTGAAAACCATCCTTAAGAAGAAATTTGAAATGATAGACTTAGGATTTTTGCATTATTTCCTTGGCCTAACCAATGAAGGAATTTTTCTTTCCCAGTCTAAGTATGCTTGTGACCTTCTTCATCTCTTTCACATGGATGATTGTAAACCAACCTCTTCTCCCTTCCAGTCTGGAGTCAAGCTTTATGCCACCTATACCTCTCCAGAAGTTGATGCCACCCAATACCGTCAGTTAGTTGGTAGCCTCTTATACTTGACTCATACCCATCCTGATCTTTCCTTTGTTGTTGGTCTTATTGCCTGATATATGCAAACACCCCATGAAATCCATTGGAAAGAAGCTAAAAGGATACTTCACTATGTTCGTGGTACAGTTCAGTTTCAGATACATTACATTTCAAGGGGGACTCCTTTATTGGTTGGTTTCACTAATTCAAATTGGGTCGATGACCTTGATGATCAAAAGTCTGATGCAAGTTATGTTTTCAACCTTGGTTCAGGACCTGTCACTTGGGCCTAAAAGAAACAACATGCTATTACACTTTCTTCGGCAGAAGCAAAGAACCGAGCAATAGTAAATGAAAGTCAGGAAGCCTTGTGGCTTTGACAGATCCTTTCAGAGTTTGGATTCCAACACCAACATGTTAAGAACCAAATATCAATATAGCATAGAAAATCCTCAGAAAAAGTACTCAACGCCTTGAAAAGAGATAATTTTAGATAATAATCCTCTTCGAGGGGGCAACCTCCTTTTACCCCACTTAAATGTTCAAGTACAAGATGATTCAAAATGAAAATGTCTCCTTGGTATATATATAGGAGACTAGGAGGTATAATTACAACTAATGGCCTAAAGCCGACATAAATAAAATAACATTAACTAATATAATATGCCCCAATTAAGGGGTAATGAGCCAATATTAGGGCTTAACATGCCCCTCCCCTTGAGACAAGTGTTGTCCACAATGCTTGAGTAACTCTAGATGCTTCTGTATAAAAGACTCATCTTCCCAAGTGGAAGCTTTAGTCGGTAGTTTCCTCCATTTAATGAGATACTCTGAAATGGATCTATTCCTCAGCTGGCGAATTCTTGCGTCAGTGATGGCTTCAGGCTCCAATATGATTTTTCCTTCCTCGTCAAGTTCTAGCAATATAGTTGTAACTGGGATCTTATCACCTATAACCTTCTTTAGGCATGAAACATGGAAAACTGGGTGTACTCGTGAAGATGCAGGCAGCTCCAATTTGTATGCCATAATACCAATCTTTTGCAACACCTTATAAGGGCCATAGTACTTTCGTGATAATTTATTATCCTTCTTAGATTGCTTGAGGGACATCTGTTTGTATGGTTGTAGTCTTAAAAATACCCAATCTCCTACTTCAAAACTTCTTTCACTACGATGTTGATCTACTTGTTGTTTCATGCGATTTTGTGCCATGGTCAGGTTGTCCTTTAAGATTTGGAGAACTTGTTGTTGATTATTGATGTGATCTTCCACTACTTGAACCTTAGATTTTTGTTTTAGATAAGAAGTGATGGAAGGAGGGTGGTATCCATAAAGTGTCGTAAATGGTGTCATTTGTTTGCAGTATGAAAGGAAGTGTTATACCACCATTCTACCAAGGGTAACCATTTGAACCATTTTGTTTGTTTATTAGAGACAAACCAACGAAGGTATCCTTCCAGACATTTATTCACTATCTCAGTTTATCCATCAGATTGAGGATGATAGGATGAGCTATGAGCCAATTGAGTACCCAAAAAAGAAAATACTTCTGTCCAAAAATGTCCAATGAAGATGGGATCTCTGTCACTTAAAATAATCTTTGGGCTGCCATGTAGCTTTTGAACTGTCTCCATGAATGCAGTGGCAACTGTACTAGATTTGAAGAGATGAGAGAGTGGACAAAAGTGTGCGTACTTGGTCAATCTATCAACAATCACCATGATGACACTCTTTCCTTCAGACTTTGGTAACCCTGTGATGAATCCATGGAAACCTCCTCCCAACGCTGACTTGGGATGGATAATGGTTGTAAAATACCTGGGTTCTTAATTGTTTCCACCTTATTTTGTTGGAAAACCAAACATTTTGCCACAAACCTTTGAACATCAGTTTTAAAGCCATCCCAAAAAAACTCCTTCTTGACTCTATGGTAGGTTTTCAAAAATCCCAAGTTCCCTCCTACTGGAGAGGTGTGCAATTCCAATAGTACCTTTTGTTTGAGTTGGGAGTTCTTACATAAATATAAGCGATCTTTGTACCATAGTGAATCATTTTTCCATGTAAATGTATCTGATGCACTGGAATCCTATTGCAACCTTTGAATGAGAGTCCACACTTTTTCGTCATTCTTCCATTCATCCCTTGATTCTATTATCCAATCCGGTTGGATGATCGAGATAGCATAGAGAAAGGCCTCAACATCTTCATCCTTTCGTGAGAGTACATCTACCACAACATTTTTCTTCCCCTTTTTATAGACGATTTCAAAATCATAACCCAATATCTTGGTTACCCATTTTTGTTGTTCTTCTGAAGATAGTCTTTGTTCCAAGAAGTATTTAAGACTATCATGATTTGTTTTGACC
>ML797561.1:93121-109737 GCA_009831015.1 Picea engelmannii
CGAGGGGGCAACCTCCTTTTACCCCACTTAAATGTTCAAGTACAAGATGATTCAAAATGAAAATGTCTCCTTGGTATATATAGGAGACTAGGAGGTATAATTACAACTAATGGACTAAAGCCGACATAAATAAAATAACATTAACTAATATAATATGCCCCAATTAAGGGGTAATGAGACAATATTATGGATTAACATAGCATCTGACTAGCCTTTGGTGTGACAATCAAAGTGCCATCAAGATCGCCAAAGACCCAGTTGAACATCAACATAGAAAACACATCGAGCTACACATGCACTTCATCAGAAAGCTGATTCATGATCAAGTTATTGAATTTCTCTTTTTCCCTATAGAAGATCAAGTTGCAGACATTTTCACAAAGTCTCTTACGGAAGCGAAGTTTTCCAAACTTCGATCTATGTTAGGAGTTCAAAAAATTGTCATTAAGGGGGGATAGGCTCTAATGCCTCCTTCATTCTCCTATTGTGTCACTATTGTAAATCCTTCAATCCTATCCCAAGTTGTTCTTAAGGAGGGATGTTAGGATATTTAGACACTTAGCAGTTAGTAATATCTACTTGGTCTATTGTGTCGTTAGGTAAAAGTGTGTTTTCTAGTGTGTTTCTTTAGTATGCATTAGTATGCATTTGTAGTTAGGAAATATGATGGTCACGATATGTTCCCGACATAGAGTGATCCGATGGTTCATACTCTCCTCGATCTTAACGACCATTGATCTGTGGCTTGACACCCGATTGGTCCATGATTTCTATTTAAAGAGCATGGAGGGTCATTTGTCGATGATCGATTGTGAGCAACTCTCTTGTAAAATCTCTCTGTAATCTTTTTCTTTGCATTAATAAACTGCTCCAAGTGTCCACGTTGGCTGGGGCCGTGGAGGTTTCCCTGTAGGGGTTTTACCATGTGAAAACATCGGTGTGTCGATATTTGATCTAGTTATGTGAGTGGTTACTGAAGGTTTTCGTCCTCTGTTGGAATACATGTGTTGTCGAACATGTTTCTTGGGGCATCATACTCTTCATGAGTAACCACCGAGTTTCCAATGAGGTCCAAGTCAGACAACTTTGCGGGGTCAACGGGGATAAGGAGTTCTGCAGGACATTCTTTAATGATTTATTCCAGGTCCTCTATAGTGAGCTTGTAGTAGTACTGAAGTTCATATTTTCTTTCATCGGCGTGCACAGTAATATAAATAAAATTCCTATCTGCATGGAACTTCATAAGAGGCTTGAACCTATCCAAGGTGTTTGACTTCATAAGAGGGAAGGAATCAATATCCCTCCTAAGGTGCAGGTACTAGGTATGAAATATTTCGTTTGACTTCCACTTCTTAACCACATTGCTCAAATACTAGAGCATGGTGAACTTTGTAGCGAGAAGCTCGAATGGCTTGATCTCAAGGAAGGTCGCACCTTCTGACATCTCCCATGCAGTAAATGTGATGAGGATTAGGATCCAGCTTAACTGAAACTCATATCCCTGATACCGAGCTTCGCGGAAATCTAGTTCGAGCTTGTTAAATAGGTACTTCACCCAGTTCATCTCTAGGCCTTCCACGCATTTCCCAACGAGGTCAATGACAAATCTTGTAAACTGCGTGGGTCTGTTCTTTCTTACTAGATTTCCTGCAATTAATTGGCATGCTAGGCTCACTACTCCATTCTGAATGGAGGCTACCTTCTAGCCTCACGTCCCCTTCTCAACATCGTTGTATGTTTCTTTAATCGTCTGTGCTAAGGCGCGATCTGCAACTTTTTCTAGGCAGGAGTCTTGTGGGATTGGTCCCTGCATTCTCAATCTGGTGATCATATGGATCATCGTCGGATCGATAGTGATACATCTATCCAACCACATATATCTATCGTGGAATCATGACAGCAAGATCTTAACGAAGACGTTAACCTCCTGGTGCCTTCCAAAATGTGGAATCTTCATTACATTCAAAAGGGTGTACTGTGCGAGGTTCATGGTCCACGACTGAGGGATAATTTTCATCTTCTTTCCCTTTGTCTTGGTCATATATTTGTGATGTGTGAGCATGCCATAGCTCTTACAGTCTTCCAGGGTATAGTCAATAATATTGAAGGTTGGAATCATCTCTAGTTGTGGTCTAACTGCGTGTATCCCCTTCGAGAGATATGAAGTGATGGCAATGTAGTCAAATTCCCTCAGGACATTGGCATGACTTACTACACTGACCAGGGGTGGGATGTACTCAGGTAGGATGGACGGTAATAACTTTTCATTCTCCAAGTCATCTCTATGCTTGGTTCTTTTCTTAGTCACAACTTAGGATGGTTTGGATCCACGAGCCGTCAATGGGGAAGCTTGCACTCATCTCATCGATGAAGCTTGTATGCCCATAGACATTACCTTTTCAGTCATGAGTTTGATGAGTATCTCCTTCACAGACTCTTCGACTGTGCTAAATTTTTCGGAGATACACGCTCATGGCTGACTATCTCGGGTTGAAGAGAAACTACTCAATGCAACGGGATGGATGGCGATAGCTCGATGATCACTACGTGAAATCAACTAATCTGTGAAATCGGATAATCAAGGGTGGAAAAAGTGTTCTCGATGCAAGCCTCGATGGAATAAGTATACAACTAGGTAACAGATCTTTCCAACGGACTAGAAGCCTTCATTAATGCAGTTTTGTCTGCTATGGCGCGGTCCCAACGGTCTGATGGCGAGATTTCTGGCCATAACTATTGTTCTAACCGTTCGAGTCATCGGGATAATGGTTATAATGCCTCCAATGGTCATATTTCTTTGCCATGGTGAAGTGCCATGTTGTGTTTTATTGGTATCCCGACGAAGCTCAGATTCTAGAATCCTTCCTTCTGTGCAGTTCCTTCTGGAACTTTCTATAACTTTTATATCTTTTCTTTCTTTATATTAAGATTTCTAGCCTTCTTCTCGGTGATCTTCATCTTGATATTCCTCTTTCCATTCTGATTTTGATCTTCTCTAAGCATAGTAACTTTTCACTATCGATGGTCTTTACTAGGGTTCAAGGGCAATACTTCTTCTCTGTCTGGTGTAGGTTCTCTACTCTCCTATACAGATAGGTGTCTCAAGTCCTTGTGTGTCCTTTCAACTTTGACATCCAAGTTTCTGGTTCTGAATAACTTCGACCTGTTCTCCTGTTCTTCAATCAAATGTATGATCCTCCTAGTCATGAACTCTTTTAATTATTGCTTCTTCTTCTCTAAGACTTCCTCTTCTTTTCTTCTAGCTTAATCCTCTTCGATCCAAAGTTTTCCTAGTAACATAGAAAATGGGGTGATGTTCTCAATAAATTTGATAACCTCGAAATCTTCTTCTATCGAGGTTCCATGAGCACTCATAGATTTCTAGGTATGTCTTCCACATAGCATTATCAACTTTCCTCTAAATAATCCTATTCCCCCAATGAAGGAATCATAGCAGGCTTTCCTAAAATTTCCCAAGTTCTTTCTGTCATGATATTCACATGTGTTTCCTCATCTAGAACACAATCAATGTCGAAGTCTCCTATTCTTGTTTCTATGCATTCTTTTTCTTTGAAGATCTTTGGTAAGTTGATGTTTCTGTGGTCATTCAGTGTTTCTTTCATTTGCAATAGTACAGTTTATGATTCTTTCAGGGGTTATTCCATGATCTTAGTTTCTTGACCTTCCTCAGGGTTTTTTTTGTCTCATATTCATTCTTTCAACCTTATAAATCATTCTAGGGCAATCCAGAACTTCATGATCCATAGCTTTACAACAAAGACAACTGGGTCTTCTACCAGGGGATTCCTTAGCAAGATGTCCCGGTCTTATGCAACTGTAGAAAAGAGTTAATCCTCTCTTTCTCTTAAATGATCCCCATCCTTTCCTGTACTATGCATTAGGATCATGGTAGCTAACTTGCTAAAAATTCTTTCTAGGATCCTGCATCCATTTGTTAGTCCAAACATTCTTTCTATGCATAGGAATAACATATCTTTCATTATTCTTATTAGATCTACTCATATCAAATCTTCTTTATTCTAGTTGTGCCCTAGTTTTCAGGCTAGTACAAATTTATTAAACATACCTAGATCCATATTTTTGAAACAAGAATTTCTACTTATCTTACGTTTTCAATCAAAATTTCTCACTATTCTTAGCTTTCTTAGAGCACAAAGCTTAAATATATTACTTCTTTTCTTCAGATCAGACTTCTCTTCTTAGCAAAGAGCTTCACAAAGTAGAGTACTACACACCAGGGAAATAAATCTACGCACAGAGATTTCACAGTTTCAGGTCATATTTTCACACAGAGCTTCTCCTTCCTCAGTTCCCAACAATCACAGTTTCAATTCAGATCTTTGCACAAAGCTTCTTCTTCCTCAGTTCCTAGCAATCATAGTTTCAGTCCTGGCAACAAAACCATTTGTTGGCACAAGGGAAGTCGGGGTTCAACGCTACAACATTGCACCAACAAAACCCTAACTACCGGTCCTTTTGGCCACACATGCGAAGCAGATGAAGTCTCACCCAAGGTAAAGGTAGGGGTGGTTGCCGGACTCAGATGTCTGCAACCTTAGTTGGGACACAAATCTATGATTGTCACACCTTAACAGAGCACTTAGTAATTACAGTTTGTTAATATTCAGTCTTAGTTCACATCACATCTAAACCCTAACAACAGATCAACGCAGAATTCACACAGATTTAATGGATTCAAGCACTAAGCATACCAACAGAGATCAGATCCAACATTCGTTCACATTTTTCTGCACTAAGCTATCATATCAAATTCATCTATCATCTAACAGTGCACTAAGCATTGAATCACATAAACAAGAGAGAAATCATAAATAAAAAAGAATTCATAACACAAGATATACGTGGTTCACCCCCACCCTGGGGCTATGTCCACCAACTCTTCGTCTTCTTTATTAGCTTCTTTCAATCTTCTTACATGCACAAAGCCTCCAAATCAAATCCACAAAGGACAAGAGATGTGTGCACCTCCCCAGATCCTCCTTCCCCGAGTAGATCTAGGAAAAGAGTCATACACAATATTTTACACTCGCTTTCACTTAGCCTTGCAAGTCTCACACAGTGCGCACAAATCCAAATCAGACAGATCTACTTTTGCATTTAGCAACAATGGCTCACACTGACTAGTCACTACTTCTTACATTACCTAGAATTCTATTTATTCATTACAAAATAGGCCTAAGAATGGGTAAACCCATGGGTCGACATCCCCATACCCATTATATAATCCCAAAACCCAAAAATCCCTAAAAAAGGACTGAGATCCTGCGATCTCTGCTTCGACTTGCGCTTCACCTTTGACAGCCTATCGAAGTCCCAAAATGGTAAAAAATGACCAAGGGTCCTCAAAACATGGTCAAGGGACAACAAGTGGGAACATATATGTGTAATGGTACAATTGGTTACATAGTGCATAAGGGAACTTCTTCCATTCATTGACTGAAGTAGATATGTAGTAGATTTTTGTGATGTTAGCATTAGAAAAAGGGGCTTGTGAGGGTTCAAGGAAGGATGTTTGTCTCACTATCACTAAAGTTTACTTGAATCTAGGGAGAGTCGGGAAATGGTGTGTGTAATGACCATATTCTAAGCATATGGCGCATTTGTAATTGGTCCACGTGCCTTTTTTCTTTGTTGGCGAAGAATCTGTTTTGAGTGGGTGATACCACTGGGGTAGGGAGTAATGGTGCCAATTTTGGAAGATAAATAAGGTTGTGTAATTCAAGTAACGTAGGGAAAATATTGGTCGGGTGTCCAATTGTTACGTAAAGTGTGTATGGAGGTTGAGTGGCGCCTTTATTTTTCTTGTTTCCCCCTTTGTTGGTATCATTTGTTGCAATAGTGTGACTAGTTGGAGGCGTTGGTGTTTGGACTATTGGTTGTGTAGGAAAAACTCTGGCTCAGATGGGAGTGATGGTACTGTTACCATAGTTGGTGGCTCAATATACCAAACAAGAATAGCGATCACCATTTTTGGCAAGGTGAGAGTAGTATCTACTTGATATGTTGAGATTCCAAGTGGGGGATAAAAGAAGTGGATTTTGGTTATGGCCCGAGGAACCATTTTCCAAATGGGTGGTGAGGGTCCAGTGATTGGATTTTGTTCAGGACTAGCTTGTGACATGGAAATCACTAAGGTGGATTGAGGTATGAAGGCCTCTGGGGTAACTTGGGGGATGTGTACTTCGAGGGAAGACTCATCAAGGATTTCCACGTCGTCTAATGTGATAACACAGACCTGTGTCGATCTAGTGGGTAAGGGGGAAGGGGGATTTACCCTCTAAGAACTTATAAGTGATGGGTCTATAAAGATTCCCAGTCCTATGTCAACAACAAATGATATGTCAATATTAGATCATATAAGGGGGAGGACTTGTCTATGTTCCTTGAATGATTGGGATCATAGTGAGTTAACTTGTCAATGGTAATGATTTTCCCATTTGGTACAGAAGATGGAATATGTGATTTCTTTCATGCAATACATCTAACTTCTCCCAAATATGATATTGTAATCCAATTGAGCATTGGTGACCTCAATATCAATGATAATGGTTTTTCCCCCAATTTATACTGGAACATTTCGGTAGAGGCCTTCCAATTGTGATGGGAGACCATCGTATGCCCTACGGGTGGTGGCTGATGGGATGAGTTTGAGAGAACCAGGTTGTTTCCATACTATTTTGGAAATGAAACATGTATATTCCCCTTCATTGATGATGCATCGATGTATTGGGTGGTTTCAAATATTGAATGGTATTTGGAAAGTCACCAAAACTGGAAGGTGTGGTTCACTATTATCTGTATAAAAAAAATCAGACTGGTATTTGATGGGTTGACTACCCCCAATGTTGAAAACAAGGTCTTCCTTTGTGAAAAACAAAGTTAGAGGACCTCTAGGATAGGCATAGCTACCAGAAATTGAGCTAAGTCATCGACTAGGCTATAACTGTGTGTTTCCCTTGTATGGGGGTTGTTTATACTCTTAAGTAGTGGTACATGGGGGATGAAAGTAGCGGTTTCCGTGCTAGGGCCAGGGATCATCAATGGTTTCCCTTTTGGTAATGGGGTCGAATCTGATATAGTCAGTGTAGAGTCGAGAGGCATACCGTATTGCCACCTGCGACTCTTGAAAAGAATCTCCTCTTTAGTGATGAGGGGGATGGGCCAATCGATAGGGTTTCCAGATCGAGGATAACTTGGGTTGGGATTTATTCCCATATGCTATAGGGTAGGGACTATTTCCTATTGGGTGTTAATGACTCCCTGGTGAGGAATTGGGTTCTATAGAACCCTCGGAGTTTGGGGTTGTAGGTAGTTTTGTGATATCTATGGGGGACCTTGTAGTGGAGGGGTTGTTGCATATTCATGGATTATTTCATCTATCTGTAGTTGTAAATTTTAGGAAAATGATGAGTATAATGTCCATACTCATCGCATAATGCGCAAGGGAAGTCATTTCTAATATTTTTATTCTTCCCCTGTCATTTTTGGTTATTCCCCCTAGTCTGGTTCTGATTATCTATGTTTTGGTTGCCTACTACTAGAGGATTTGGTTGTTAGGGGTTTCCCCCTTGTACTTGGTTGGTTCTATTTATGTTCTTTCCTTTCTTCTACTTGTTGGATTATTTAGGAAGATTGGTCATATTTAACTATTCAAAGGCTTGAACCTATTGAATAGGGGAAGGTTGAACAAAACTGACACCATCCTGTTGCTAACCATGTGGTGGGGAAACTTGTTGTGGAGAGCCTAAAAATGGAAAATATGGATTATCCATTGGGGGAGTTCAATAAGTAGTGTATGAGGTTCATGTCCCTCCTCCATTATTGAGGTTATAAGTTGGGTCCATGGATGGGTCGACCACTGATGTCTAAATTTGACTTGTAGGTGGTGGAGAGATCTGTCCCCTCACTGAAGGAGTTGGTGGCACTATAAATGGGGGAGGAGGTGTAGGTGGAGGATAATATGGTGTTCCTCCATACGGTTGGGGGTAGTGATTGGCCCCAAACATGGTTATCTATTGATAACATGGGTTAAAGTGGGCCATTGATCCAATCAATCGATCTGCGGTGTGTGAGGTTACAAGTTTGTCTTAACCAAATGGTAAAGGATGAGGATCATCAGATAATATTGTGTAGAGATACCTTGACTAAGAGTAGATCAAATCAAACTTTTGGGCCTTTGTGATGGACTCATATTCAATTTAAGGGAAGGTTGTAGCCACATCTTTCACGAGGAGAGGGACTAGTGATTTGAGGAACCAATCTAGTCATTGTTGTGGGGTGATATTAGCTTTGAAAGTACTTATTATTTGTATCCATTTGTGAATATTATCAATGATATGGATTGATGCGGTTTGTTTGAATTTTGATATAATTTCCAAACCAGTGTCATGACGGACTGGGAGTTGAAAAAAAGAAAAGAAGGATATTTCCAAATATTCAAAGGTCGAATGGGACCCTGCTTTCTCATCCACATACCACTTGGCAGATGGACTAGTAAGTGTTTCTTGGAACACTCTCAAACAAATGGAATCTTCCATAATGTTGTTGGCAGAGAACCACAAGTGAAAATACATAATGTGATTAGTGGGGTCTTCTGATAGCTTCCCTTCAAACTGTGGGATGTCATAAGGTAGCTTGGTGGGAATTTTTGGCCATGTGGCATCATGAAGGATTGAGTCATTCTTCAGTTTTGTAAAATCCTGAATGTTGAGGGATGCTAGGTATGGCATGGTAGGGGGTGTTTGGCAGTTCAGACAAAGTTCCTTATGACAATGGTTGAGATCATGTACCTTGCAAAGAAGTTTGGGATCTGCCTACTTGTGATGGAGGAATAGTGGGTGGGTTGTTCTGGAGAGTGGTGTCGAGTGAGGTGGACCCAAGAAAATTTTATCCTAAACTAATGGCACTCATTGGTGTGTGTGCTAGTTGTGCTGATGTGTCAACGAAATTGGGGACACCTCCTAAGATTGGAGGGAGGTTTATCAATCATATAGAATTATGAGGATGTTGTGGTTCCCCTATGATTTTGGAATATATGTGAATGTGTGCACATAGTATTGAGAATAATAAATGAAAAAGTGTGTAGGTAAATGTAGACTATCTTAACAATGTTTTAAATATGCATGTAATAAAAACATGGAGTTCATACATAAACATGTAACAATGTAAGATGGTTTTTGGTTATACCTGCATGAAGGAATAAAAAAAGTAGCACATGTCCTAAAAGACCTATCATCCTTACTCTCAAAAAGCACTAAGCCTTCCAAAAGAACTCAACAATGGGGTGTGAACCCACCAGAAGAGGAACTAGTGAATGAATGAATCAATCGATTATAATGAGGGGTGAAGGGAGATTATCCTGAAAGTACTGGAGATATTTCTAAATAGTTGTTCAACATATGATTGAGGTGTGATTGTAACCCAAAATCACCACCTGGGTGGAAAACCTAGATTTGGCCATTGATCTACCTTGATCAAGAACAACCTTTAGATTCCTGGCCTAAGAAATGGTTTACAGGTTGGATGCTTTACAAGGGTTGGGTGACTCAAGGAGGAATGCACAGAACAAATATACCTCGACCTTCGACCATTCACAAGTATCCCCCTTCCTTATGGTGTAGAAATGCTTGATTTAGAGGATTTTGGTATCTTATTTCACAACTTCTAAGTTTCAATGAGAAATGGTAATGGAGAGTTGTTTGGATGCCTATCCCCAAAACCATAACTTAGAATACAAATTTATTTTGTGCTCCTCCTATGGAGGTTAAAAATGTGTTGTTTAATGGTTGATTTTAGGATTTGAAAAATGGGTTGTGAGACTGGGGTCATGGGCTAACCTCTTTGATTAAAAGGTGTGAGAAAAAACTTCCTCTAGACAAATGAAACCCTTCTGATTCTCCTAGACCGCTTGTGGGCGTGGAGAGAAGAGCATACTATAGTTTCAAGTATCTAATAAATTATTTTTTGAGTGTATGGTGAGTTTTGTATGCAAGAAGTGATGGTGTCAAATGATTTTTAATAAGTTAGGTGATCAAAATTTTAACATTTTTTCATTGCTTGGTCCTTTACAAAATCTTGATTAACCTTAACTTACTAATTTTGAAGAGAATCCTTGCAAAAGAAAACCCCAGATCACTAGCATGGTGGACATGTGGTTCCTTACTCTTGATCCTTTAAAATTTCTAGAGTGTTATCTAATCTAAGAAAATTTTGAAATTCTTCCTACATTGTAGATATGTGATAATGTATGGACTCTTACAAAGTCTTTAAACCCTCCTAAGTTGTTATATTTGCTAAAAAAAATTGAAATTATCCTAAGATTGTAAAACGTGTGGGCATGTATGGGCCGTTACAAATCATTTAATATTGTGTTTCAAAAGAGAAAACTAAGAGGTATTGGCCTCTCCTAACATGATTTAATTTAGTTGCAAAAGAAACAAACTAAGAGGCGTTAACCTCTCCTAAAATGATTGATTTAGTTGCAAAAGAAGCAAACTAAGAGGTACTGACCTCTCCTAAAAATGATTGATTTTAAAGGGAGATGGAGATTTCTTAAGAAACCATTTTTCTATTCCCCCGAATCACTCAAAGATGCAAGGGGAAAAACATACTAAAAGATTTCAATATAGTCACCTAGTCCAAATTTAATGTGATGATTGTAAAAGTAAAGATTTAATTTTGAAATGCAAATGCTATACTAAGCCATCTATGTCGCAAGAAAGAAAAAGAAAGATGATTTGGTTCTTTTTAACCCCTTTAGATGTCTATTTGTGGATAAATACCTACGTAAGAAAGAACTCAAAACCTATTTTTTTGTGGATTTTACGAAGTGTAGAATATAAACCTACAACTACTTGGTGAAACTAGCTTCAAAATCCTTTACAATCAATGAAAAATGTTTTTGTGCGTGACTTTTACTTTTACTGCTGACAAGAGAACACAATGCATAATATATGTGAATGGAGAGAAGGTGAAATGTGTGGTCTTGCCTGACCCGCATGATGGAAATTTGAACTGAGTTCTCTCAATCAAAGACTAAATTTTTGAGTTTGAGGATTGGGATAGGCCAGTTTTGGTTCTTGCATACAAAAAAAGTGAGAATGAAAGCTCTAATGGCCTAAGTGGGGAGGAATTTGATCCTCCTCCCCACCAAACTCTTGGGCTCTTTTTATCACTTGGGTGAGAAAAAATAAGCCTTTTAGACGCTTCCTTGTTAGATCAACAAGCAAGACAACATAGGAAGTGACTAGTTGATTGGTGAATCAATAAGAAAGTAAATGGCAAATTAAATAATGAAGAAATGGAACTAGACTAAGAATATATAAACTCAAAGAGATGCATCAAATCGACACAAGAAATAAATATCCAAATGGAAAACGATCATTGAATTTAAAACACCAAAGGAGAAAAGTGAGACTTATAAATCCCCTATTCCTTCTTGGGAGATATTTTGAGTCCCCCCAAAATAAAGATTTACTATGATATCTATGGCTAACAATGGTGAAGAACTTCTTGGTCAAGCCTTTCAAGAGCTTAGCACTTGTTGTGGTTTTTTCAAGGAGATCTCAAGATAATAGATGGTTTCTCTAAGAGTATATGAGAAACATAACAATACAATGAATTCCTTCATTTTTCAGCGTACCTTGGCTATGTATTTATAAGACCATAACAAAATATTACATAACATGTTCTAGTGTGAATGTGAGACTTCTCAAGGTACTTCTCATAGTCCGAAGGCAAGATTTTGGGTTGATATTGAGGTCTTGTCATGGTATACTTCATCCTAGAAGTGTATGTTGGAAGTATGCTAATTGCTATGTTCTGTTGATCTTTTCTTCAGCCATTGTGTGTATTGTTATGAGCAATTTTTTGGTGATAATAGAGGGTTTTCAAGGGGAAAGATTACCCATGTCTACTAATATCAACCCACTTTCTAAAATTATGATTGCATATTAAACCTTTTAATTTTCACTTGAGTGTCTCAAAACCCCAATCATTAAACACATAAGAGACTCGGTGAGTGTGAAAAGTCACTACACATTCACATTGTTATTAGAAATACTTAACCATATTAATTCTCAAATTAAAAAAACTGTAATTCCATCAACTCAAAATTTATATTTATATTTTCATCTAGATTTTTGTTATTAAAAATACTTAACCATATTAATTCTCAATTAAAAAAAAAAGTAATCCCATCAACTCAAAATTTATATTTATATTTTCATAATTTGACAATATTGAATGGAGATAATATTTTGTTTAGTGAACTAACTGTTACTGCATATTGAAAAACACTTTCTTATAAAATGGATGCAAATAGTCGCTCAATTCACACTATTCCCACCAAAAATGTTTTCAACTGCCCTCTATCGCATTTCTAGCTCAAAGTCCAAGTCCATCGAGTTTAGTGCTCCAGTCACGCAGCGCCCAGCGCCGCCCACACATAAAAACCAAATAAACCAACCAGCGTGAAAAGCAGACACGATTCTATTGAGCATTAATAACAGATGCTAATGCATTAACTCCTTTAAAAAAATGAAAGTAAACCCTGAAGAGACGTGTGATTCCGTAATAAAACCACAGTCAACACTGAACAACGTCGAAGGCTATCCACCATGCAGCAGCCCAATCATTGGGAAGCTGCTGCATGGTGTATTAATTGAGTTGTTGCATGCCCATCCCATGCCATATACCATGCACCATAAAACTCTGATCCCGCATTTTATTTCAGGAAGCGTTCATACATGACATGCATGACATGATATTCTGCCGTCCGGTGATTCCTTCAAACAATGTCTCCACCTCCTCCATCAGTGATTAGGTTGACATGGACGTTGTACATCTAAACCATTAACGCTGCAGGTACCTTCCTCAACCATTCCGCATCCATTTAAATTTGAAATTTAAACTAGGCGCGTTTCAATTCAAAATTTGAAATTTAAACTAGGCGCGCTTCATTCAAAAGACAAACGCAGGTTACCTCACGAGAATAGAAATCAAGAATGCACTGCACATCAGAGCCAGGCAGCGCCCATGAGAAAATTTTTATGGCCCAATCCAGACAGCCAGTGTTGGCCTTCCCTCTGACGTAGTAGGTTGCACTTATGCAAGTCTTCATTTGAGCGAAGGAAGGAGCTCCACGGATATCTTCTCCTCAAAATTCAGGAGTCATGGTTGCAACCAGCTAAAAATATCTGAGGGTTCTTTGATGCGAATTCGAGGATGGAAAATCATGTAACGGAATTCATGGCGCTTTGTTGAGATCCAAACTCTACTGGCTCTTCTACTCATAAATGAAAGAACCTTCGTTCCCTTGCCTCGATGCGAAGCCATGTGCGAGTGATGGGTTTTGTATATGCAAGTGAAAGAGATGCGCTTTGGAGCAATCTCTCAAAGCATCCCTAAGGCCTGTAACCAAACATTTCGAAGAAGCGCATAGTAAATAATTACAAAAAAACATTGTTGCGGCTCAATGGATGAATAGGTATATCATGGCCCTCTCCTCTCGTCTCGGTTTCACCATTGTGTTCGGCGTTCGAATCTCGGTGCAGTCTGTCAAACATGTCGGAGGCGCTCAGAAAACGAGGCCGAGAGCAAGGGGTTCTACCGGATTCCATTGATGTACGAGAATCCAAATGCTTCAATGGTCAAGAAACGGACCGGTTTTGTCATCTGTTGCAATTAGACAAAACCCCAGTTGAAGAAGAAGAATTCGCTCCGAGTGAGGATTTCGTAACTGGTGTCATGAGAATCCTGGAGGAAGAGATCAACGCGACATGTTCCACGTTTTATGCCCCCAACTCGGAGGATAATTTGCCGGCCTTCGATATATCTAGCAGCCAAAGCCTCGTTTCAGACTCGGGGATTGATCTGTGCTATCTCTTAGAGGCTTTGGATGATGATCTCGACATTCCCTCAAGCCCCGTTCTGGACTTGAAGGACCAAGTCTGTCAATCTCCCAAGGAAAGCTTGTCCACCGAGGGTTTTCTGGAAAAATCGGATATGAAATGCCTCAGTGAAAATTGGCACTTCAAGGACGAGTTTGAAAACTATCAACAGTATGCATTGTATGAAGATCCCTGCGATGCCAGCGAGATGCACGATTATATGAAAAGAGATTTATTTCGCCCAGACATATTTTTTGATGGGGGATTTTCTGCGGCATGGCCATTCGAAACTGTTGGACGCCCGTAATCAACGCAGCGACTCATCGGGATTGTATAATCATGTACTTCGATCTTATGCAGAATAGATATGGTTGTAATATTGATGCTCCGAACATTTCAACGTCCAGAAAATTTTATTCTTTGAATCCGTTGGTAAACTATGCAGCACAAGTTTCTCCATTGTTGTCGACTTCTGGCATATTAAGAAGTTTTAACACCACCATTTGCTTGATTGACGCGGCCATACCATCGTCGATTTGTCGTGATCATCGCCATGCCTGATGGAAGAGATCATCGGTGTCGAACCAGTTGCAAGGATCAATGCGGTGAATAAAGTGTGCTAGTATAAAGTAATAATCGCAAAATGGTGATGGATGCTCCTATGTTATAACAAAGTTTAATTTTTAAGAGATTAAGGAAAAAATAAATAATGATGTAATAACATGTTTTAAATTATGAATTTGGTTTTCTCTCATATAAGTTTAAATTATTTAAAAAATGAAGTGTTTGTCCATTTACCTTGGACATCATATTGAAAGTTCATATTTTCAATTTAAGTTGCATTTCTCATTTGTATGAATGGCTAATTCTCTTTTTTTTTGGTTGCATATTTCACAATTATTTTGTATTTTAATTAATATTATCAATATATTTATTTTAGTTTAATTATTATGTTTTTATTTAGGTGTATTTAAAATATTTTTTTTGTAAGTTAGAAGTTTGTATTAAAGCTTGTAAGAAAATGATATTACATCTGTTTGTAGCACCTATTTATACGTGGTTGTTGTGTCCTGCTGGGAAACTACAACTGCCACTTGTCTAAAAAATAAGAGTAGAACATGCAAGAAAAGAGACTACATTGCCATGCAGGGTGAAATGTTGATTGCTAAAATGAACAGATAAAACACAGATCAAACTCCCCAGAGTCGACCAACCTCCCATGGCTATCGAGGTAAAAAAGAGAACATAAACCTAAAGCATAATTGACTAAAAACCTGGATCAAGCCTTGGCCCAGTGAAGGCTTGGTGCACCTGCGATTTTCCCCTGTCGAGCCTATCTCATTCCGCGATGGCTTGCCGGAGGTCCTGTAGCAAGGACATCAAAAGGTCCACACAGCTCCAACGTTCTGATTCTCTGATTCGCAGTTCAAGTAAGGCTGACTTGACATCCCCTAGGACCCTCTTGATGTCGTCCAATGAAACCATGATAGTTGCTTGGTTTGCAGAGCTGTCACAAGTTGAACGAAGAGGGGGGGACAACAGAGAGTCAGGCGAGGAGGATGTATAAATAGAGGGAGCAGAGGGAGTGACAAGGGGTGGTGAGGGGGAGAAGATGGAGGTGGAGGACGACAAGGAGGGGAGGGGGGTGGAGGCGTGAAGCCCAACAAATTACCAAAGGTGTCAAACCACTCAATTCTGCAGGTGAAAGGATTCGAGAGAGGGGATAGGTCCAGGGTGGTCTCATGAAGAAGTTGACCAGGGGTGGGAGCTTCAATAGGAGTCAGGAAGGGGATGCCTTCAGATTCAGGCGGAGAGTCAAAGTTGGGTGCCTCCCTTCCTCTAGCCACGTACTAGGTTGCCCCTCTTTTGGACTTGCCTCTAAGTCGGGGCATGGCGGTGACTACAGTCGACCTGGGATGGAGAGCGTAGAGGAGGTGCAAGAAAAAGGAGAGGCACGAACCAAAACTCCAGGAAGCCGAGTGGAGGTCGCATCAGGAGGGGAGGAAGTAATTGAGAGCAAGGAAGAGATGGAAATGGAGACGTCGAAGGAGAAAATGAAGATCAGCGCGCCCGGGCACGGCCTTAGGAGCGTCATTGTTGAGGTGCGGATGGGACTGAGTAAGCATTATGCCCAGCTCCATGAAGTCTCCCACGCAGCTGAGCGTGCGACAAGATGGCTGCAAGTGATGTTTGAAGAGTTATGACGGGAGCTTTAAATCGATGAGGTGATGGATGAGGGGGGGTGGGTCTGATCAGGCACCAAGTGGCTGGTTGTCTAGCCAAGTGGATTCCCCGTAATCTGTCCATGTTCTGAGCCTGGAAACAACCCATCCGGGGGAGGTGTATTTAAAATATTAATATAAATGAAAATTTGATATTTCATTTTTTATAATAAAAATGGTTTAATAATATTTTGTTAGTATTGGTTACATTAATATTTTTATATTAAATCCTTCAATAATATAAAAAGAATTAGTGTAATAAATAAGATGATAGTATTTATTTTTTGTTAATTTATAATTAAAATAGGTCTAAAAAATGTTTTTTTTTTAAGAAAATCTTAATGTTATTACACAAATCTTGTAAAAAATTGATATTTAAAAAATAATATATAAAAAAATATGTTCGCATCTCATTAACTTAGTTTCCAAAATAATTATTAACCAACTTAAAATATCTAATGTA
>ML797561.1:137432-157416 GCA_009831015.1 Picea engelmannii
TATTTATACTCTCCAAGTAGCTTCCTCTAGGGGTTATCTTCTAACTGTTTTACCCAAATTCCTTCTTTTAGGGCTAGCCCACTTCTAACTACTTTGTCCACTTACAACCACTTTATCCACAAATAGTAATCTCACCACTTCTATTTGCAACTAAGTTATTTTTAATTATTTTATTTTTGCAACCACGTAACTCATGATTAACTCCTAGTTATAAACACTTTGACTAGTAAACTTCATCTAGGAGCTTCTAGAATAAATTGACTTCTTTGACCTCCTAGGGGCTTCTTGATAACTCATGAGTTTTCTCCAACTTCACTAATACATATCTCCTCAACCGTGATGAACTATGTGATGTACCACATATCACTGGAAACGACACGACATGTAATATCCATCAAGAATAGTCTCACTTGCAAATTAATTGATCTCCATTACATTATTCCTCAACCAAACTTGGGTTCCTTAACCGCACTACTAGGATTACTCAACCACTGAAGCATTTGGACTTTGCAAAGCGTCTTCCCATGAGGGATTTCACCATAATGCGACCACTTTGAGAACTTTATCCAAGAACATATTCCTGTGAGGGATTACATCATAATGGGACCACTTTGGAGTTCATCGATTTGGTACTTACCACATAAGAGAATTAATGATCATTGACTACCTTGGACATGACATAAATGATACAACTTCCCTTGATATCAACCTTAAAAATGACATTAATGATTAACCCTTTGAAATCAATCCTTTGACATTAATGACAACTTAGTCCAACAATCTCCCCCTTTTTCATTGATGGGAACAATAATCATTGATGACAACACTCTTTTTCATGCTCCCCCTATGATCATCTCTCCTCGTCAATGTTTCTATCTCTACCCCTTTGAAATCAATGGAAAAGGGTATATCTCTTTGGGGTTTCTCCCCCTAATTGAAATGTCCTTGGAGATACTCCCACTTTGATACCACTTTGATACAATGTTGATGGCATGGTTATCAATTCTCCTTCTATAATCATATCTATCATCTCTCCTCCTGTAATCATACCTCTGTAACCAATCATAGGAAAAACAATAACTCCCCTTGTGGGCATGTCTCCCTCTGTATTTTTTGCAATATTTCGTGTAATAACCATGAAAATTATGCTACCACTGTAACCTTCTTTTGTTGCGGATGCTACTTCTCTACCAGAATACTGATCAACTGCTCAACAATACTGCACCATGATCTATTGTTCCTTTGATTATCCTTGGACCTATCCATGTATCAACCATGCATGAACCTGTACGTTAACCTATACCATCAACCACGTACCAAACCTATACCGGCACAAGTGCATCAACTATGCACAACACAACCTTAACAGATATGTCTCAATCCAGAGATTGGGATTTGTACCATGCATCCAAGATAGGCCTCAAGCATATGCTCCAAAAATCAACTGTGAATCATCACCAAACATTCATCAAACAAGATTATGTTCATACCTCTAGCTTTGGTACTCAACGGGAACATCAGACATTTGATAACCCGTGTTGTACCATCAAACCATGCTATTGTTGATACTAAGAGGGGGGTGAATCAATATCAAGTACAATTTTAAAAAACTTCAAATTATACTTAAACCATTCAATTATATCAAATGAGAAATGAACAATAGTATAATATTTACACAAATACACCACAACACACCATGCACAATATATGAGAAATAATCAATAGTCATTGTTCAAGGGAAGTAATGACTTCCAAAGGTAGATACAAATTCCAAATATAAAGGGAGGGATAAAACTCCAAGAGGAAGATACAATACTCCAATATCAAGAGAGGGTTTACCTCTCCATCCTTGCCCCTTCCTTCCACCAAAGAATATATGAGAGATAATAAAACTTTACATTAAATCCTGACCATCAACCAACCATCACATAGAACCTAGTAATGCTTCATGAGACTTCTTCAACTTCTGCAATTCTTCAATTCTTGGAATAATCTGATCCTGTAGATAATATTACTCACTATATTTTCTGAAACTCCTCCAAGTTTCACTCCTTGAATCCTCCCCAAAAAGAAGTTAGAGAGAGAATGATAGACATTATTTAACATCTGATTCTGAAACCCACACACAAGAGACTATAGCCCGTACTGTTTCCATTGAAATTGGTCTCACTTCATTTGGATTGTCTATGAATAAGTTATGACTATTTTACCCAGAACACATGTTTATGACTAGCTTCAAGACTAGTCAAAAACCCTATCTTCCATAGAGTGTATCTCCAAAATTATAGCGAATAAAGAGCTTAGAAAACATCACCAAAATACTTCATCCTCCCTTGAAATCTAGCCTTCTTTAATTCATATTTCCTTTGAAATTTGAATTGTGTTTGTAAAATGAATGTATAATGATATGTATTTATGCCCTTTATGTCACTTCCTTTTAACATTAGGGCTGACCTGACACTTTCTTATTTTTTAATTCTTTTCTTTAATTATATTCAGGGTCGACCTGTACTTCTTTCTTAAATTCACATTTTCATCTTCAAAAATTCATTTCTCCTAAACCATGAGGATCCACGTGACATTCCACCTACCACCATCCACAACCAAAAACAACATGATGTATACTATCCATCCGTGGGTGTTGTGTCTGCATGTGCACTGTCCTTCATGTCCAAATACCTTCATCAATCTTGCAGTCCAAAACCAATGACTAGGGTTGACATCAATGACAACAACCAATCTTCCAACAATCTCCCCCTTTGTCATTGATGACAACACTCATGATCCCCCTATCATCACGATCCCAAATTCTCTCCCCCTTTGTCATTGATGGCAACACTCATGATCCCCCTATGATCACGATCCCAAATTCTCTCCCCCTTTGACATCAATGGAAAAGGGTAGGGTTGCTCCCCCTGAGTTTAATGGAAAAAAGGTAAATCTCTTTTTTGGGTCTCCTCCCCCTGAACATGTAGCACTCAATAATACTTCATCCTTATTTTTGGTCTTTGGGACTTTTTCTTCCTTAGAATCCTTTTGTGTGGATAATGTCTTCTCTCTCTTCTTCATGTCTAGGATGTATATGTTTCCTGGTCTTCTTGTTGCAGTTGCAACCAATCCTCCTGAGTTATTTTCACTGATTTTTACATTCTCTGGAGTCAAACGTAAGAGTGTATCCTTGATCACATATTTTTCTGACACTGAGGAGATTATGCTTCAGATCTTCAACCAATAATACTTTTCCTACTTTTACATTTTCACTTCCAAGCTTTACAATTCTTTTTCCAAGTATTTCAGTAGATGAGTCATCTCCAAACGCAACATTTCCACCCTTTTTCTTCAATATTGCAAATTTGATTTGATCTTCGGTCATATGAGATGAGAACCCACTATATATGAACCATTCATCTTCTTCTTTGCATTCTTTAGCGACCAATGTTATTCGACAGTTTTCATTGTGTGGAATTTCTTTCCTTTTCCATGTTGTAGTTGGTATACAAACATTTGGCATATGATTATGTTCCTTCATCTCTCCGCAATCTTGTTCTTTGTGACCAAGATTATTGCACTTGTAACATACAATATTTTGATCCATTAATAGGTCAAATAGATTATAATTTCTGTTGACAGGTCTACAAACATTTCCATATCTACTATTTTCACTATTCATGTAGCTTGCATAGTTATTCCTGTCATTGATTCTACAATTGATTGCCTTGTGTCCAAAATTTCCACAAGTATAGCAATGTCCAAGAAATAAATTTTGATACCTGGGAGTAAGTAATCTTCTTTGAGGTGTGGTCCATCTGGGTTCACGGTCTATTATTCTGTAGTTTCCTTCATAATGATTGTTTTCATACCTGATGGGAGAGGATATTCTTGATGTCTCATTCCTTCTGAATTCTAGTCTTCTATCTTGTTGTTCAACTTGTTCTGGAGTGTTGGTTTCATCATTTTCAACTTCCTTCTCTTCTTTCGTTGTCTTCAAAATGTCATTGTATCCTAGTCTTGTCTTGTCATTTGGATATCTTTGACTGCTAAGGATCTCATCTAATTTTTCAGTGCTTTTTTTGAACTTCTTCAACTTTTCTATTGTCAATAGTAGCTCCCATTTTGTGTGATCCAATTCTTCTTTCAATTTCTCATAATCTTCTAATTGTTCCATCAAGCTATCAATGGTCTTTTCAAGCTTGTAATTCTCTTCTTCACGACTACTCAATTCACCTTTTAGTATTATGTTTCTTTTTCTAAGCTTGCTATTTTTTAGTTTCAACATGATTCAACATGTTTCAACATGCTATTTTTAGTATTATGTTTTTTTTTCTAAGCTTGCTTTTCTCATCTTCTTGTTCACTCTCTACATTGTATATGTATCCCCAAAAGGAATCAAGGTTGGTTTCTTCATTTGAATCTTCTTCAGAAATGATTTCTTCTTCTTTAGAATTCTTGTGATCATCATCCTGGGTTTCTTGGGTTATGAAGAGGACTTCTCCTCCATCATTATCTTCTTCATCACTCTCATCTGAGGAGATGCCATCATCCTTGGAGTAGAATCTCTTATTATTGTTGAGACTTCTCTTTTTATAGTTGAAGTTTTAAACAATATGTCCTATTCTACCACAGTTAAAGAATTTGAGAGGAGACTTACCTTTGTATCTTCCACTTCCCTTCTAGAAACTTCTTACGGAATTTTCTATTTCTTCATGAAGGTCGTTATCCTTGTATTTTGTCTTTTTTATGGATTTAAAGGATGCTTCATTGTTTGGTTGGTCACTTTTTGTACATGTTCTCATTTCATATTCTATAAGAGACCCATGTAATTCATTCGTTGTCATTTTGGTCAAGTCCCTAGTTTCTTCAATGCTGGAGACCTTAACATCATACTTCAAGAGAAGTGATCTCAACACTTTTTGTACAACCAAGGATTCATCGATATCTTCACCTAATCCTCTGATATAATTAACAACTTCATCAACTCTAAGAAAATTGGTTGCAATATCTTCCTTTTCATTCATCTTCAAATTTTCAAATTCTGCTCTATGTCGTTGAAGCTTGACCTGCTTAAATTTTGGATCACCTTTGTAGATAATATTTAGTTTGTCCCTTACCTCTTTAAGAATGGTTGGTGCCAATTCTCCTAGAATAACATGTCTGTATTTTGAATTACAACTCATAATCTTCTTCTCATTTGGATCAGTTGGGGCATTATTTTGGATTACATAGCCATTTACAACTGAGTACCAAATGTCTACTCCCAAAGATGTTAGGTAAGTTTTCACTCTATCACTCTAGTATGCATAATTTCTTCCATAAAATCTTTGAATCTCATTTGAAATGTGCTCATGGTCATGCATCTCTGCTCAAGATTTTCCTTCCAGTGGTTAAATTGTTCTAAAGGCAACCTGCTCTGATACCAATTGTTGATACTGAGAGGGGGTGAATCAATATCAAGTACAATTTTAAAAAAAATCAACTTATACTTAAACCATTCAATTATATACAATGAGCAATGAACAATAGTATAAGAGTTACACCAATACACCATAATACACCATGCACAATATATGATAAATAATCAATAGTTATTTTCAAGTGAAGTAATGACTTCCAAAGGTAGCTACAGCTTCCAAATATAAAGGGAGGGAAAAACCTCCAAGTGGAAGATACAATCATCTAATATAAAGAGAGGGTTGACCTATACATCCTTTCCCCTTCCTTACACACAAGAATATATGAGAGATACTAAAACTTTACATTAAATAATCACCATCAACCAACCATCACATAGAACCTGATAATGCTTTCTGAGACTTCTTCAACTTCTTCAATTCTTCAATTCTTGGAATAATATGATCCTATAGATAATATTACTCACTGTATTCTATGAAACTTCTCGAAGTTTCACTCCTTGAATCCTCCCCAAAAAGAAGTTATAGAGAGAATGATAGACCTTATTAAATTTTGGTTTATTCAGGAGAGCGAACTTGTAAAGAATTCCCTACACTCAATATTTAACTTCCAATTCTGAAACTAACACACAAGAAACTACAACCCGTACTATTTCAAAATGAATTGGTCTCACTTCATTTGGTTTATCTATGAATAAGTTATGATTGTTTTACCTGGAACACTTATTTATGACTAGCTTCAGGACTAGTCAAAAATCCTATCTTGCACAAAGTGTATCTCCAAAATTATAGCGAGTAAAGAGCTTAGAACACATAACCAAAAGAATTCATCCTCCCTTGAAATCCAACCTTATTTACTTCATATTTCCTCTGAATCTCTACTTGTTTGTGTAAAATGAATGTATAATGATATGTATTTATACCCTTTATGTCACTTCCCTTTAACATTAGGGCCGACCTGACACTTTCTTATTTTGTAATTATTTTCTTTAGTTATCTTTAGGTCCGACCTATACTTCCTTATTCAATTCACTTTGTCATCTTCAAATATTCATTTCTCCTCAACCATGAGGATCCATGTGACGTGCCACCTACCACCGAAAACAACATGATGTATACTATAAATCCATGGGTTTTGTGTCTACATGTGCACTGTCCTCCATGTCCAAATACCTTCATCAATCTTGTGGTCCAAAACCAATGACTAGGGTTGACATCCATGGCAACAACCAATCTTCCAACAACTAGAACTCATCTGTACATCCCTTTTTTTAAAAATATTTACCTCATGTACGCGACCTATCCTCAAACATATTGTGTATGTACGTGACCTTTCCAAAGGCCGCCTCACATATGTACGCAATTGTTCCCAGAAGAACCTATGTATGCCTCTGAAAATACTTAATCTTACTTCATGCCAATCATTCTTTATTCCTTCATTCATGTCTTGTTGTTCAATATTATTCATCCACCTCTGAGAGTGTCCTAGTTTCTTAGTACTTGTTCTCTGATCTTCCATTATTTCAACATTATCATTATTCCATGTTTCATTTGATCGTATTTCCATATTGTATGAATCATTTCTCATTGATTGTCTCCTTGTATTCCAACAATCCTCGGAGTTGTGTCCAAACCCACTACAATTGTAACATCTCATAGTGTGACAATGTGCAACAATGTGTCCGATAAGATTACATCTCCAAACTCTTAAGATGTTATTGAATATTATAACATATTTCCTTTCATAGTGTCTACAATCCAAATCTTTGTTACCATATTCATTACATGAGAAGAACTGACCATGGAATTTGTTTTCATACTTGTTCTTTTTTGTCAACGTTGAAGGCATCTCTCTTATAAATTTGCTTTGAGGTGTAGGAAAAGATTCTTGGTGTCTTCCTTCTTCTGATCTTCTTAAGATTCCCTTTCTTTGTACAGTTGGTTGATGTACAGTTTGGATTTCACCCTTTTAAAATGAAGGACCTACATCGCGCTTCTTATAAGTGCAAACTTCATAATGTGCAACTTCTTTGTTGTATCCAAGACCTGATTTATCATTTGGTGATCTTTGACTATCCAAGATTTCATCCAAGATTATTGAGTTATTCATGAAATTGACATGAGCATTTGACTTCTTTATTTTCCTTCTGATATCAACAACTTATGCTTCCATGTTATGACATGATGCTTCCTTTACATTTACCCAATTCTTCAATAGTTCCTCTATTCTTTTGGATTCTTCAAGTTGGGTCCTTAGAATGACATTGATTTCTCTTGTTTCTTTAATATCTTCAAGGATTTTGCTAAGATCATCATCTACCTTCTTCTTTTCTTATGCTTGACTAATTATTTCAATCTTTAGTCTCTTGATCTCTTCTTGTTTTTCTTCTAATTGAGTCGTTTTCTCAGATATTAATTTTTTAGTTGTTTCACTTTCTTATTCTTTATTGAGAATTTGTTTTAGTGCCATGGTATTCCTTTGGTACTTTTCTAGAGACTCCTTCGTAATTATTTTAAGATCTTCAAAATCATCTGAAACATATTTTGTCTCCATGCTAACTTCTTTTAAACCATCTATAATTTTATCTTTAATCTTCAACGGGTCTTCCTCTTCATCTATAAGATAAATGTTAGCTAATTCTGCACAAACTTCTTCTATTGCAGCTAGATATTCTTTTTTATTTGCAGGAGAACATTCAACATCATTAAATTTATAACTATTGCAATCACAACATTTTTGAGGGTCTTTACATTCATTGATTTTCTTCACGTTCTTGATGGGATTGTCTTCTGTGTCATGTATTTTATCTTGATATGACTTCTCTAGCTTCAACAATAGGTCCTTGGTGGAGGTGCATTGTCCTATGATTTTTTTGACAGAACTTGAGATTCCATTGAATATGGTCTTCAATGCAATTGCATTATTCTTCTTTTCTTCCTTTTGGGCTGCAAATTTGGATTGTTTCTTCGAGGCAACTGATCCAACAACAAATTTATCCCAAACACCTGCTCCTTTTGACTTCAAATACTTTCTCATTTTTATTCTCCATGCCAAGTAATCTATTTCATCAAAGAAGGGAACTTCTTCTATAGAGGGCACTGCATGTCTATCCATTTATGTTTCCATGGATTTCGTTCAATCTTGTAAGGCTTATGGTGAAGGTCCACTCTAATACTAATTGTTGATAACATCGACCACACTGATAGGGGGGGTGAATAAATTTCTAACTCTTTTTACAGTTCTTTCTTACTTTAGTTAGGAACCATTTCAAACATTATTATTCATTCACAATTAGCTACTTGCATATATCAACAACATTAATCAATAATAGAGAACTATAAACCATCACCATAATGAACAAAAAGAGCATGCTATATTTGTGTAAGTTTTTGTATTATGTTGTTACATGAATATTACAATCTATAGGGTTTATCAACACCAAATAAAAAGAGCACCAACTCCAAGAGAGTACCAACTCTCAAATAAAAGACCCATGTTGCATACCTCAACACCAACTGATATGTGAGGATTCCAACCCTTAAGTACAAGACCCATCTTATAGACAGAAAACAATCTGTCAAATATTTTCTACAGGTCTGCGACCTGTATATTCTGCAGCATGTGTATATACATTGGATGTATTCTTGCACCCTACATATGTATGCGACCTATCCTCTTCCAGCATGTTCACACCCTAAGAAAACTAGTGTTTCTAGTTATCTTGAACTATGAAGCTTCTGTCCCTTCATACCTTCATTGTCTCTATCACATCAACCTATAACCTGTCATTGTATCCAACATGTATCTCTTTCATATGCATACATCATCATACATATCCCTCAACCGACTACAAGTATCTCAAAGGTGTGAACTATAAGAACCATATTAGAACTATACCATGCATAAGAGTGTTGCTCACTCAACCAACCGAACAACATATACCATATCCATATATCACAACAACCATACCAAGAATGCTTCATGATTCACCATACTATAAGAAAAAGTGATCATTAAAACAAACATGTAACCATATAAGAACTTATGTATATGATATGAACTTGTAGAATGCTGACTTGGGAACTTTCTTCAGACTTCAGAGACCTGGCACCAACATTAACTCAAGTTTTCAAGGCATTTTTAGATGTACGCAACCTTACCTTCAATATCCTGTGTATATATGTGATTTCCTCCACTGCAGAGCACATACGTATGTGACTTTACATGCCTGCAACTCACGTATACCTAAAATACTAGGGTTTTTCTAAAACTCCATGATTTCCGTCGTCAACCCTCCTTTGCAACCTCAGACTTTCATAGCTTTATATGTATCAATGAGTACCTGCAATAAACCTTTCAAAAAATAATAGATATTCAATGTGCTCAAAATTCATCCTCATAAGAGACCCTTACTCTCTTATTTATACTCTTCAAGTAGCTTCATCTAGGGGTTATCTTCTAATTGTTTTACCCAACTTCATTCTTTTAGAGTTAATCCACTTCTAACTACTTTGTCCACTTACAACCACTTTATCCACAAATAGTAATCTCACCACTTGTAGTTGCAACTAATATATTTTTAATTATTTTCTTTTTGCAACAACTTAACTCAGATTAACTCCTAGTTACAATCACTTTGACTAGTAAACTTCTTCTAGGAGCTTCTAGAATAAATCAACTTCTTTGACCTTCTAGGGGATTCTAGATAACTCATGATTGTTCTCCAACTTCACTAATCCATATCTCCTTAATCGTGAGGAACTACATGATGCACCACATATCACTGAAAACAAAATGACATGTACTATGCATCTAGAATAGTCTAACTTGCAAATTCATTGATCTCCATTACATTATTCCTCAACCAAACTTGGGTTCCTTAACCACACTACTAGGATTACTCAACCACTTAACCATTTGGACTTTGCAAAGTGTCTTTGCATGAGGGATTTCACCATAAGGGGATCACTTTGAGATATTTATCCAATAACATCTTCCCGTGAGGGCTTGTTCCATAAGGGGACAACTTTAGGGTTCATCCATTTGGTACTTCCTACATAAGAGAATTCATGATCATTGACTACCTTAGACATGACATCACTTATACAAATTCCTTTGATATCAACCTTAACATCAATCAACATACATTAACCCTTTGACATAAATCCTTTGACATCAATGACAAATTAGTCCAACACTTTGAGGGGATCTGTAAGAAAACCCCTCAGATTATTTTGGAGTTCCCCTATGCGGGGATGGACTTTCGTCATGATCCTAATATGCTCTTTCCTTCTGGGGAGGTATGGGACCATCGAAGTATGTTTTTATTTTATTTTACTTCTAATGTGATTTGATTTATGTAATGTGATTTGTTGTACATAAGGACTAATGAGCATGTATATGTAGTTTTTCATATGTTGGAATGAATGATCGAGAGGACAATTTTTCTTGTGTAAGGGAAAAAGAGGTATGAGAGGTGGAGGATAGGGTGAAGAGATATCGCCAATATGTTGATCCTAGGGTAGGTCCTCAAATTCTCTATCCAGGGATGAGGTAGTCATCTTAGTCCAAGAGATGGATGAGTTATGAAAATGTTTTGAGATCGTGTTACACGGGGTGCCAAATGACCATTGGCCCCACATCTAGGATGATCGGATATTGGAGCAGCGTATTATGGGGAGGAAGGAGTGGTGATTGCCGGTAAAAAAATATGTAGTGGAAAGTGTGGTAGTGACAAGGAACATCCCCCCATAAATAGTGCCCCCGATTAGGAGAGGAAGGGTACCTCCAACGGGTAGGGGACAAACAACGGATGCTCCTGCGGGGGATTTTCTAGAGTTAGAGGAAGCCTAGGTGTTGTATTGTATGGGCATGGCCCACATTTTTGTATGATTTATGTATATGAGTTGAGGCTCCCATTTTTTATATTTTGGGCATAATGGTTTGGATTGGACTCCAACGATGGGTCATAGATGATTTGTATTTTTATTGAAACATTCATGGCATCGCTATATATATATATATATATATATATATATATATATATATATATTGGATGATGCTTCTCTTTTTTAGCATATGTGTGATGTGATGTATGTATTGTTGCTTATTTTGATGTTGATGATGGATTAATTACAATGACAAATGAATGTGTATGTTAATGTGATAAATGTCGATCTAGGACTTGATTAGCCATTTTATCTATGACTTGGTTTAGACTCCTAGGAATATGTGTGAATGTGATGAATTCAAAATTACGAGATAGAAGTCTAACTTATAGGTATTTGTGATATATGCATGGATCATGAATGTGATACACATTATTCAAATGCAAAATGATGAGTTGGGAATCTAGGAGAACACTTAAGTGAAAAATATGGAGGTGACTAGATTTTGATAGGATACCAATGATGATAACATACTCATCTTGGTTATTGGTGGCAAGTCTGAGACATATACCATTTGAATGGAGTAATACATGTTCCAGGGTGTAAATGGACCAAGCTGAGAAAGAGAGATTCTGAATTCAATGACTGGCACCATCAACATACCCAATGTGCTAAGTGGATGGATAATTTATCTGCTAAAACAAGGACAAAGGATCAAACATATGGATTTTGGAGGTATGTGAAAAATGATTAAAAATTCTAGGAAAATACAAGGAGAAACCTAAGGTAGAGTGGTTTTGATAAGGGTAAAATTTATTTAAGTACAATCCAATGAAAGGGTATTTGAGTGTATCCCCTTCAGGATGGGCCAGGATGTAGGTTCCCTTAGTGAGGCAATGGAAAACGATGTATGGTCCATGCCATAGAGACTCGAATTTTCTATGTCCTAAGGTGTCATGAGCAATGTCATAGGCCAATACAAGGTCTCCTTCAGTAAAGGACTAAAGTTTAACTTGGTGATCGAAGATGGATTTGGGACATTTCTTGGATGCTTCATTGTTTTGTAAAGAGGATCGTCAATCCTTGTAAAGAGATTCAATTTTTAGCAATCATTTCTCCATCAGAGTGGTTTCTAGTAGGAGTTCGATTGCAGTGTGTAAGGAAGGGATTTCACATTTGATGGGGAGTACAGCTTTGACTCCATGAACTAGATGAAATGGCATGAAGCCAATTGTTGTTTTGACTACCATGTGATATTCCCATAAATATGAGAAGAGCATGTGAGGCTAGTTGGTTTTATGTTTGTCCACCATGCATTGGAGCATTGTTTTATAATTTTATTGACACCCTCGACCTTATTGAGAAGGGATTTCATTATTGTCTTGGACTTTTACGAGGTCCATTGTGATTCCCTCTTGGGAAATAATAAAATGACATAGGCATCCAATTGTAACATAGAATACACACTTGAGGGGGTTCAATCAGATGTTATATCTATGACAATGTTGAAAGACAAGTTGCAATTTTTCTAAATGCTCTAAACACTTCCTTGAATGAGCAGTGAGATTTTCTAAGTAGGCCAGGATGTTGTGGGTGAGATCATGGAAATCATATGTCATGTCATGTTGGAAGGTGGCTCCTACATTCTTGAGCCCAAACGATGAGACCCAATAGGAGAAGGTGCCCCAAGGGGTGGTAAATGCAGTTTTGTATTGGTCTTCCTAGTGGATTTGGATCTCATTGTATCCAGATAAGTCATCCATTAGTGAGAGGACTTCATGTTTGATATTGACATTGATCACTTGGTCAATGAATGGGGTTCGAAAATTGTCCTTGGGACAAGCTTGTTTGAGGTTGCATAAATCCATGCAAATGCGAATGGTACCCTATTTTTTGTTGATAGGAACATGGTTTGAGACCCAATATGTGTATTCAATGGGGTATATGATCTTGGAAAAATGTAACTTGTCAATTTAGTTTTTGATAACCATGGATTTTTAGGGATGTAGTGTTCTTTGATTTCGATGAATGGGGGAGACATCGGGCCATGTGTCGATGCGATTTTAGACAATGGATGGGTATAATTTGGTCATTTCTGTGTATGACTTGGCAAAAACGTCTCATAATTCCTGAAAGAGAGATATATAAGTGGTTATTTATTTTAGAGAGCATGTGGCCCTGAGAGTGATATCTTCTGCCAAACCAAGTTTGAATGAGATTTCAATTTTGATGGTAGGGGATATGTTGGCCATGTTCCCTTCTTCAAAAGCGTCGGGTGTTGGAATTGGGTTTTTGAACCAATCTTCATGTCTAAGGGGAATGAAATATTTAGTTTCAATCACGTACACATGAGTGTCTAGGTAGGGTTGAAATGCTTCTTCAGATAAGAATAAATCTATGTGAACCATGGAATCCTATGGGTAATCATTTATTGTCATGGCCTCTTAGATATCTTCGTCAAATTGGAATATGTGGGAGAACAATGGGTCCTCATAGGTCTGAGTAGGAAGATGGGATGTGTTGGTATCCAATGTTTGATAAAGGTTAGTGATTATAATGATGTCTATGGAAGGTGTAGAAGGTATTGAATGGTGAAAATATTCTTCCTTCAGTAATAGTGGTTGAACAGAAGGAAGGGAATGGACTTAATTAGACAAAATAAACCATATATCCATATAAGAGTGTGGATCATAAGTGATTGGTGGAGGTAGGATGTCATGCGGATGAATTACGAGTGAGTTTGGTGGATTTGGAGGGAATTCTTCTGATGATTCAGTTATAGGGATGGCCAAGGGGGTCAAGGGTAACAGGTTGAGTCCCAAGGGGTGGGTGGTGTGATTTCCCGGAAGGGGTGTCGCTAGTGTTGGGACACATGCATATAGAATTAGTGTTTGGATATGTGGGAGGGAAGGCATTTGGAAATATTGTTATTCCAGAATGAGTGGTGTTGGCACAGGGGCATACCTGGGGTTCAACGCAACAACGAAGAACCAACAAAACCCTAACTATCGTCCCTTTCGACAACACCTATGAAGAAGATGAAATATCACTTGAGTTAGAGGCAGGGGTGCTTATAGGACTCAGATGTCTACAACCTTAGTCGTGACACAGATCTGTGATTGTACCACCTTCACAAAGAACTTAATAATTACAGTTCGTTAATATTCATCCTTAGTTCACAACACAACTAAACCCTAACAATAGATCAGCGCAGCATTCACACAGATCCAATGGATTCAAGCACTAAGCATACCAACAGAGATCAGATCTAGAATTCGTTCACATTATTCAACACTAGGCTATCATATCAGATTCATTTATCATCTAACAATGCACTAAGCATTGAATCACATAAACAAGAGAGCAATCATAAAGCACAAAACATTCATAACAGAGGATATACGTGGTTCACCCCTTCCCTGGAGCTACGTCCACCAACTCTTCATCTTCTTGATTAACTTCTTTCAATATTATTACATGCACAAAGCCTCTAAATAAACTCCACAGAGGACAAGACATCTACACAACTCTCCAGATCCTCCTTCCCCAAGTAGATATAGGCATAGATCCGTACACAATCTTTTATAGTCACTTGCACTTAGCCTTGCAAGTCTCACACAGTGTGCACAAAGCCAAATCACACAGATCTACTTTTGCAGTTAGCACCAATGGCTCACACTGACTACTCACTACTTCCTACATCACCTAGACTTCTATTTATTCATTACAAAATAGGCCTAAGCATGGGTAATCCAATGGGATGACATCCCCATACCCATTACATAAGCCCAAAACCCAAAAATCCCTAAAAAGGGGTCGAGATCTCGCGATCTCCGCTTCGACTTTCCCTCTACCTTCAACAGCCCGTCGAAGTCTCAAAATTGTCAAAAATGACCAAGGGTCCTCAAAACTTGGTCAAGGGCCAACATGCCCCCAACACTCACCTGTGACTCATCCCGAGTCACTCTTATTTGGGTAGCTCTGCCTCAAAATTCCTTGAGCTTGGCTCGAGCAGATTCAAACTATTGTTGTGCCACGACCTCCTACTTAGTGAACTCTTGGATTACTACTACGTTGACGACTTCCTCTAAGCATTGTTCAGCTGCAGTGACGACTTGCTCTGGTTTTTCTCCTCAGCCTTCCATCTCTGTGAATAGTTGTCAAGACTCGTACTGTATTGGTTGGAGCCTATGAGTTACTTCCATGACTCTGCTCTGAATGGTGTGGACTTGCTGCTAGGCAATGCGTTGTTCTTGGGATCGCTTCATCCTCTCAATGGATGACAAGGGATTCAAATGCACCTATATTGTTTCTGCTTGCTTCTTCGCCTCCTGGAGTTTTGATTCCAGTGCCTTCAATTCAGGATCCTTATTGAGCTTCTCATAAGTTTGGGCACTGCGATCACTCAACTATTTACATTCCATGGTGAGGCCCTTGATTATTTCAAATGCACCTCGATAAGTTGCTTCTCTTTGATCTCGCACATCTTGTGGAGTACTGGGCACTATTCTTAGCTCCAGATCTGTGATTCTCTGTTGAAGTTGTTGGATGGTTTCTGCAAGCTGCGCTACTTGGTGTTCTACTAGCTCTTCCTCCTTTTGCTCCAAGACCATCATAGAGAGAAGTGCTCTATTGACTCATTATTTTACTCTGACTTGCTCCGCGAGAAACTTTTCTTTCTCCTGTTGGATCTGTGCTCTCTCTTCTTTGAAATTTTCTTGAAGAGAATCCTTCTCCTGTTGCATAATCCTGCGTTGCTCTATAAATTCCTCATGTTCTTGTTTCAGGTCCTTTGTGGCCTGGTCTTTCTCATCTTTTTCTCGATGAAGGTGGGCATCAGTCACATCAGCCAGTCTGTGGAGTTGAGAAGGCTCATCTCCCAACTCTGGTTCTTCTAAGGGAGGTGGCACAATGGACACTGCATAGATCGAATAAAGGGCTTGCTGTAAACCTCTTAATTCTGCTTCAATTCTATCATACATGGCTTCTTGTTTTTCTTCATTTATTTGCAAAATCTATTTTGAGGCATCTCCTACAACTGAAATAATGAAGTCGAAGTCGTCGACCTGAGTACATTCTGCATCTTTGGTTTATTGGATTTGGGCTTCTTCCGCGATGAAGGTTTCGTGGGAGAAACCTTCCTTTTCTTATATGGATCGGTGTCATCAGGGAGGTTCTGTGGCAGTGTTACTTCACCTTGCTTATCTTCTTCTTATTCTTTTTCCTCTTTTTTCACTTCATGATCACCTCCTCTGCTAGGGGACTCGGATGCAGTCTCTTCTGATGTGTTGTGTACTTCATGTACATATTGCTTCTTTTTCTTCCTATTGTTGTGTTAGGATATTTAGACACTTAGGAGTTAGTAAGATCTACTTGGTCTATTGTGTCATTAGATAAAAGTGTGTTTTCTAGTGTGTTTCTTTAGTATGCATTAGTATGCATTTGTAGTTAGGAAATCCAATGGTCATGATATGTTCCCAACATAGAGTGATCTTATGGTTCATACTCTCCTTGATCTTAACGGCCACTGATTTGTAGCTTAACTCCCGATTAGTCCATGATCTGTATTTAAAGAGCATGGAGGGCCATTTTCCGATGATCGATTGTGAGAAAATCTCTTGTAAAATCTCTCTGTAATCTTTTTCTTTGCATTAATAAACTGCTCCAAGTGGCCGCGTTGGCTGGGGTCGTGGATGTTTCCTCGTAGGGGTTTTACCACGTGAAAACATCGGTGTGTTGATATTTGATCTAGTTATGTGAGTGATTACTGAAGGTGTTCATCTTCTGTTGGAATACCTTTGTTGTCGAACATGGTATCAAAGCCTATTTGAAGACCCGCTCCTGTTGAAGATCGAGATCGTGAAGACGAGTTTCCTCATCTCCACTTTCTATCATTTTTGTACATTTTTGGGTTGAAAGGATTGTTCCATTGCGTCCAAAGCACTCATTTCAGTTAGGAGCACTTTTCGTTTCACTCGAAAAGGTTTTTGTTTGCCCAAGATACGACCATTACAGTCAAATCCAGAGGTATAAAGCTTGAATACGCATTTTTTAAAATTTTTGCAGAGTAGTATTTTGGTTTTATTTCAGTTTTGTTTTATTTATTTCTAGGTTGCTACTCTTTTAGATCTGTGTATTCCCTTTTCCCCATTCCCTGTGTGATCTCGTCAAACCAAAAACAGATAGGAAAAGGTGCATCTTCCGGGTAAGCTAACCGAGATCTAACCCTTGTTGTCATGGAGAAGCGAATTTTTTTTCTTGTGTGAAACGAGTTTTTTTTATCACGCTCTCCAAGGCCGTCAACAAAAACAACAACAACAACAACAATCCTCCTTCTGAACATTGCAATATATTTTTCTAGATCATTTGGTTAAAAGTTTCCTTATAAAGTAAGAGGTCTTGAGTTCAAGTCTCTCTTTTGTTACCTTTTTTGAAAATGTTCATGCTAAAATTGTAAAGTGTATTTCACTTCAAGTATAAAAGTGAATCACTATAAGTAGTTTTAATATTTTATTTTAGAGTTATTTATATTGCATGCAACTTTTTTGTTATAAAGTAACTTCATTGTAAAAGTGATCCCCACTTCTCTTTATAAAAGTAGGTCACTTCATAAAGCAACTTACACAATCACGTGGTCATTTGGTTACCGATTGTGCCTTTTTTAAAAAGGGCATAACTCTAACATCGGAAGTCCGTTTTCAGTGCTGTTTTTTAAAAACCGCACAACTTTTCAAGCTCTTTCCATCCAGATCATCATTTTTAGTTTTTAAATCTACATTATCTACATATTTAATAAGGCTTCTACAAGTACTGTCTTGCTTACCAGCAACAACTACTTCCAATGGAAATCTCATATGGAAGATTTATTAAGAAGTAAAGGCTTGTACCAGGTTACCATGGGAAAGGAAAAAGCACCCACTGATACTGATAAGAAAGCGAAGTGGGATAATAGGAATGACGAAGCACGTGGACTAATCGGAATTTCCATCTCTCCTGATTTAAGGTACCACCTTCAAGATATTGATGACCCCAAAGAAGCTTGGAACACGATTGAATCTATTTTTGGTAAACTCAATATTATTCGAGCACAACAGTTAGAAAATCAAATACTGACTTTGAGTCCAAATGATTTTTCTTGCCTTGGAGACTATCTATCTAGGTTTAAAATACTTAGAATTTTATGTGAAGAATGTAAGATAAAGATGGAGGAAGAGCGTTGCATCTATCTTATTCTTTCTAAGCTAGGTAGTGCATATTTTGTGTTTGTATCTCCTTTTATGCCATGAGAGAGGCTCTAGGGGAAGAAGCTTATGAAACACCCACTCTTGAGTCCTTTTGTGCTTCTTTGATTCGAGAGAAAGATAAGATTGTACAATTTGGAGTGATCAACACTACAGGTCCCTCCAACAAAGCCTTAGTTGCCTAGCAGAAAGATAAACCCAAGTATCCCAAGAAGCAACATCCTCGCTACAACAACAAACAACATAAGGGTCCCAAACCTGCTCAGACAACTTCAGCTCCTACTGGTGACAAATGAGCAAAATATTAAAGTAAGAATACTAAAAAACATTGCAACTTTTGTGATAAAGATGGTCATGATGAGTCCAAATGTTTCAAGAAGATGACAACTTTAGAAGCAGCGATGAAGAAGCACAACATCAGTATTGATTCTACTTCTTCTTCTCACGGACATGCACTTTCTGCTTCTGGTTTCTCCTTCAATTCAAATTCTACTACTACATATTCTTCTGATGAGTGGCTTATTGATTCAAGAGAATCTTATCATATGGCTAAGGATAAATCCATATTTTATTCTCTAAATGAATGTAACACCAAGAAAACATTTGTTGGTGATGATAGATCTCTTAGTATTGTAGGATATGGAACAATTCAAGTAGATAATGGTCATTTTAATGATGTATTATGTGTTCTAAGTCTTTCTTGTAACCTTCTATCAGTATATCAAATCACTCATTCAGGTGAAGGTAAAACCGTCGAGTTTTCACCTCACCAAGTTGTAATCAAGGATCTAAAAGATTCTAAGCATGTTCTTGCAACTGCAATTGCTGATGATATTACCAGGTTGTACAAGTTTGACAACTTTGGGTCATCATCTTTTTCATCAGTTTTTGTTGCTCAAAGCGATGACTTGAGCAAACTTTGGCATGAGCGGTTTGGTCATCTAAACTATCAATCATTGCAGCAACTATGTAATCAACAGATGGTGACTGGTCTTCCTCTTGTTTCAAGTAGAGATGGTGTTTGTGTTGGTTGTGTTCTCAATAAACATCATCGAGACAGTTTTGACAAATGTGCCTCTTGGCACAACTCGGGTCCTTTGCTTCTTGTTCATAGTGATTTGTGTGGTGCACTTTCTTCTCCTTATTTTTCTGGGTGCAAGTATTTCTTAACTTTCATTGATGACTTTTCCAGACATACTTGGGTTTACTTCTTAAAACTCAAGAGTGAAGATTTTGACAAGTTTTTGGCCTACAGGGCCCTTGTAGAAAAGAAATATGGACATCAAATTCAAAGGTTAACAATAGATAATGGAGGCGAATATGTGAACAATAATTTTACAAGCTACTACACTACACAGGGAATCCAAATGCAACACACTGTTCCATATACACCACAACAAAATGGTGTTGCTGAGAGAAAGAACCGCACATTAAAAGAAATGGCTA
>ML797561.1:157718-173120 GCA_009831015.1 Picea engelmannii
GTATTTGGCAGTATAGCATGGGCTCACATTCCTGATGAGAAAAGGAAAGCATTGTAGCCTAAAAGTGAGAAGTGTATATTTATTGGTTATTCTGAAGATGTCAAAGGTTACAGACTTCTTCAATCACATTGTAATGAAATTATTATTAGAAGAGATGTTAAATTTGATGAAAATGTCTTGGCTTGTGAGCCTAATTTGACGATTGTGCCTTCTTCGCACTGCGAGCCATCTTCGGCGTTTGTGCCTTATTATGATCTGGTTTCTTCTTCATATGATGACAGTGACAATGAAAATACACCTCTGCCTTCTCACCCTCCTCTAGATGAGTCCTTTGAACCTGAACCAACACCATCTCCACCACTTCCTAGATGGGTCCGTTCAACACGAGAAGTAGCTGGTGATCTTGTCCGTGATGCTTCAAATCAGCGTCGGACATGTTCACAATTCCAGCGAGCCTCTTCTCTTTTGGATCAAATTTCAGAAATTCATGATCTAGAGACATTTGCAGAAGCTTCAGGTCATCCAGATTGGGATACAACAATGAATGAAGAGTATCGTTCTTTAATGTCAAATGATACTTGGGATCTTGTACCTCTTCCAAAAGGAAGAAAACTTGTGAGATGCAAATGGGTCTACAGAAATAAGTATGCATTAGATGGAAGTGTTGAAAGACACAAGGCTCGGTTAGTTTCCAAAGGATTTTCCCAAGTTGAAGGAATTGACTATAATGAAACGTTTTCCCCATTAGCAAAAATGAATTCCATCCACCTTGTTCTTGCCCTTCCAGCCTCACATAAATGGGAGGTTCGTCAGATGGATGTTAAATCCGCCTTCTCGCACAGAGATTTGCAAGAAGAAATCTACATGGAACAACATCTTGGCTATGTCCAGAATGACTCTAGCCTTGTTTGTCGCCTCAAGAAATCTCTTTATGGTCTCAAGCAAGCTCCCCAAGCTTGGTATGCCAAAATGGATAGCATTCTTATTGCCACTAGATTCTCTAGATGCCATTCTGATCCTAATGTCTATACCAAGAAAGTAGGAAGCCATCTCATAATCCTTTTTCTTTATGTTGATGACCTTATCCTTAATGGTAGTGACTCAAAAATTTTAAACCATGTGAAAACCAGCCTTAAGAAGAAATTTGAAATGACAGACTTAGGCTTTTTGCACTATTTCCTTGGCCTCCAAGTTTTGCAAACCAATGAAGGAATTTTTCTTTCCCAGTCTAAGTATGCTTGTGACCCTCTTCGTCATTTTCACATGGACGACTGTAAACCAACCCCTTCTCCCTTCCAGTCCGGAGTCAAGCTTTCTGCCACCTGTACTTCTCTTGAAGTTGATGCCACCCAGTATCGTCAGTTAGTTGGTAGCCTCTTATACTTGACTCAAACCCATCTTGATCTTTCCTTTGTTGTTGGTCTTATTTCTCGATATATACAAACACCCCATGAAAGCCATTGGAAAGAAGCTAAAAGGATACTTCAGTATGTTTGTGGTACAGTTCAGTTTGGGATACATTACAGTTCAGGGGGGACTCCTTTATTGGTTGGTTTCACTAATGCAGATTGGGCCGTCAACCCTGATGATCATAAGTCTACTGTAGGTTATGTTTTCAGCCTTGGTTTAGGACCTGTCACTTGGGCCTGTAAGAAACAACAGGCTATTGCACTTTATTTAGCAGAAGCAGAGTACCGAGTAGCGGTAAATGCAAGTGAGGATGCCCTGTGGTTTCAACAGATCCTTTCAGAGTTTGGATTCCAGCACCAGCATCCGACCGGCCTTTGGTGTGACAATCACAGTGCCATCAATATTGCTAAACACCCAGTTGAACATCAGCGTAGAAAACACATCGAGCTACACATGCACTTCATCAAAATGTTGATTCATGATCAAGTTATTGAATTTCTCTTTTTCCCTACAGAAGATCAAGTTGAAGACATTTTCGCAAAGTCTCTTACAGGAGCGAAGTTTTCCAAACTTTGATCTATGTTAGGAGTTCAGGAAATTGTCATTAAGGGGGGATGGGCTCTAATGCCTCTTTCCTTCTACTATTGTGTCACTATTGTAAATCATTCAGTCCTATCCAAAGTTGTTCTTAAGGAGGGATGTTAGGATATTTAGACACTTAGTAGTTAGTAAGATCTACTTGGTCTACTGTGTCGTTAGGTAAAAGTGTGTTTTCTAGTGTGTTTCTTTCGTATGCATTTGTAGTTAGGAAATATGACGATCACAATATGTTCCCAACATAGAGTGATCCAACGATTCATACTCTCCTTGATCTTAACGGCCATTGATCCATGGCTTAAAACCCTGATTTATATTTAAAGAGCATGGAGGGTCATTTACTGATGATCGATTGTAAGAAAATCTCTTGTAAAATCTCTTTGTAATATTTTTCTTTGCATTAATAAACTACTCCAAGTGGTCATGTTGGCTTGAGCCGTGGATGTTTCCTTGTAGGGGTTTTACGACGTGAAAACATTAGTGTGTTGATCTTTGATTTGGTTATGTGAGTGGTTACTGAAGGTGTTCATCCTCTGTTGGAATACCTGTGTTGTCAAACATGCTGCTTGGGGCATCATACTCTTCGCGAGTAACCACCGGGTTTCCAATGAGTTCCGGGTCAGACAACTCTGCGGGGTCAACGGGGATAAGGAGTTCTACAGGCCATTCTTTAATGATTTATTCCAGGTCATCTATAGTGAGCTTGTAGTAGTACTGAAGTTCTTATTTTCTTTCATCGTCGCACAGAGTAATATAAATAAAATTCCTATCTGCGTGGAACTTCATAAGAGGCCTGAACCTGTCCAGGGTGTTCGGTGTCATACGAGGGAAGGACTCAATAGCCCTCCTAAGGTCCAGGTAGTAGGTATGAAATACTGCGTTTGACTTCCACTGCTTTCCCATATCGCTCAAATACTAGAGCATGGTGAACTTCATAGCGAGCAACTCGAATGGATCGATCTCAGGAAAGGTCGCACCTTCCGACATCTCCCATGCAGTAAACACGATGAGGATCAGGATCTAACTTGACTGAAAATCATATCCTTGATACTGAGCTTCGTGGAAAGCTAGTTTGAGCTGGTTAACTAGGTACTTCACCCAATTCATCTCTAGGCATTCCATGCATTTCCCAGCGAGGTCAACGACAAACCCTGTAACCTACGTGGGTTTGTTCTTTATTACTAGCTTTCCTACAATTAATTATCATGCTAGGCACACTGCTCCATTCTGAATGGAGGCTACCTTCTAGCCTCGCGTCCCCTTCTCAACATCGTTGTATGTTTCTTTAATCATTTGTGCTAAGGCGTGGTCTGCAGCTTTTCCTAGGTAGGAGTCTTGTGGGATTGGTCCCTGCATGCTTAGTCTGGTGATCCTATGGATCATCGCTGGATCGACAGTGATATGTCTCTCCAACCATAGATAGCCATTGTGGAATCATGACATAAGGATCTTAACGCATGCGTTAACCTCCTGGTGCCTTCCAAAATGTGGAATATTCATTACATTCAAAAGGGTGGACTGTGCGAGGTTCATGGTCCACGACTGAGGGATGATTTTTATTTTCTTTCTCTTTTTCTTGGTCATATATTTGTGATGTGTGATCATGCCATAGCTCTTACAGTCTCCCAGGGTATAGTCACTAATATTCAAGGTTGGAATCCTCTCTAGCTATGGTCTGACTACACGTATCCCCTTCGGGAGATATGCAGTGATGGCGGTGTAGTCGAAGTCCCTTGGGACACTATCGCGACTTACTACACCGACCAGGGGTGGGATGTACTCGAGTAGGATGGATGGTAATAAATTCGCATTCTCCAAGTCATCTCTATGCTTGGTTCTTTTCTTAGTTCCAGCTCAGGATGGTCTGGATCCGCGAGCTGTCGATGGGGAGGCTTGCAGTCATCTCATCGATGAGTCTTGTATGCCCACAAAAATTACCTTTCCAGTCATGAGGTCGATGAGTATCTCCTTCACAGAATCTTCTACTGTGCTAAGTTCTTCGGACATACACACTCGTGGCTGACTATCTTGGGTTGAAGAGAAGCTACTCAATGCAACAGGATGGATGGCGATAGCTCGATGATCACTATGTGAAATCAACTAATCTGTGAGCTCGGATAATCACGGGTGGAAAAAGTGTTCTTGTTGCAAGCCTCGATGGAATAATTATACAACTAGGTAATGAATATTTCCAACGGGCGAGAAGCCTTCATTAATGCATTTTTGTCCTTTATGGCGCGGTCCCAGCAGTTGGATGGTGAGATTTCTGACCATAACTAATGTTCTAACTGTTTGGGTCATCGGGTTAATGGTTATAATACCTCCAATGGTCATATTGCTTCACCATGGCGAAGTTCCATGCTGTGTTGTATTGGTATCCCGACGAAGTTCATATTTTGGAATCCTTCCTTCTACGCAGTGCCTTCTAGAACTTTCTGTAACTTTTCTATCTTTGCTTTCTTCTTATTAAGCTTTGTAGCCTTCTTCCCGGTGATCTTCATCTTGATATTCCTCTTTCCATTCTGATTTTGATCTTCTCTGAGTACAGTAACTTTGCACTGTCGATGGTCTTTACTAGGTTTCAAGGGCAATACTTCTTCTCTGTCTGGTGTAGGTAGTCTACTCTCCTATACAGATAGGTGTCTCAAGTCCTCGTGTGTCCTTTCAACTTCAACATCCAAGTTTCTGGTTATGAATAACTTCGACCTGTTCTCCTGTTCTTCAATCAAATGTATGATCCTCCTAGGCATGAACTCTTTTAATTCTTGCTTCTTCTTCTCTAAGACTTCCTCTTCTTTTCTTTTGGGTTGATCCTCTTCGATCCAATGTTTTCCTAGTAACATAGAAAATGGGGCGATGTTCTCAATAAATTTAACAAACTCGAAATCTTCTTTTGTCAAGGTTCAATGAACACTCATAGATATCTAGGTAAGTCTTCCACATAGCATTATCAACTTTCCTCTAAATAATCATATTCCCCCCAATGAAGGATCATAGCAAGCTTTCCTAAAATTTCCCAATTTCTTTCTGTCATGATATTCACATGTGTTTCCTCATCCAGAACGCAGTCAATGTTGAAGTCTCCTATTCTTGTTTCTATGCATTCTTTGTCTTTGAACATCTCTGGTAAGTTGATGTTTCTGTGATCATTCAGGGTTTCTTTCATTTGCAATAGTACAATTTATGATTCTTTCTGGGGTTCTTCCATGATCTTAGTTTCTTGACCTTCCTCATGGTTTTCTTGTCTCATATTCATTCTTTCAACCTTAGCAATCATTCTAAGGAAATCCATAACTTCATGATCCATAGCTTTACAACAAAGACAACTGGGTCTTTTACCAGGGCATTCCTTAGCAAGATGTCTCAGTCTTCTGCAACTGTAGCAAAGAGTTAATTCTCTATTTCTCTTAAATGATTCCCATGCTTTCTTGTACTGCACACTAGGATCATGGTAGATACTTGCTAAAAATTCTTTCTAGGATCCTGCATCCATTTGTTAGTCCAAAAATTCTTTCTATGCATAGGAATAACATATCTTTCACTATTCTTATCAGATCTACTCATATCAAATCTTCTTTATTCTAGTTGTGCCCTAGTTTTCATGATAGGACAAAATTTATCAAACATACCTAGATCCATATTTTTGAAACAAGAATTTCTACTTATCTTACCTTTTCAATCAAAATTTCTCACTATTCTTAGCTTTCTCAGAGCACAAAGCTTCAAGATCTTATGTCTTTTATTCAGATCAGACTTCTCTTCTTAGAAAATATCTTCACAATCCAAGTAGAGTACTACACACCAAGGCAATACATCTACGCACAAAGCTTTCATAGTTTTAGGTCAGATTTTCGCACAAAGCTTCTTCTTCCAAAGTTCCCAATAATCACAGTTTCAGTTCAGATCTTTGCACAAAGCTTATTCTTCCTCAGTTCCCATGAATCACAGTTTCAGTCCTGACAACAAAACCATTTGTTGGCATAGGGGAAGTCGGGGCTCAATGATACAACATTGCACCAACAAAACCCTAACTACCGACCCTTTTGGAAACACCTGCGAAGAAGATGAAGTCTCACCCAAGGTAGAGGCAGGGGTGGTTGCAGGACTCTGATGTCTGCAACCTTAGCTGGGACATAGATCTATGACTAGTTGGAGGCGTTGTTGTTTGGACTATTGGTTGTGTAGGAAAAATTCTGGCTCAGATGGGAGCGATGGTACTGTTACCATAGTTGGTGGTTCAAGATACCAAACAAGAATAGCGATCACCATTTTTGGCAAGGTGAGAGTAGTATCTACTTGATATGTTGAGATTACAAGTGGGGGGTAAAAGAAGTGGATTTCGGTTATGGCCTGAGGAACCATTTTCCAAATGGGTGGTGAGGGTCTAGTGATTGTATTTTCTTCAGGACTAGGTTGTGACGTGGAAATCGTTGAGGTGGATTGAGGTATGAAGGCCTATGGGGTAACTTGGGGGATGTGTACTTCGAGGGAAGACTCATCAGGTATTTCCACCTCATCTAATGTGATAACACATACCTGTGTCGATCATATGGGTAAGGGGGAAGGGGGATTTACCCTATAAGAACCCATAAGTGATGGGTTTCTAAGATTCCTAGTCCTATGTTAACAACGAATGATATGTCAAAATTAGATCATATAAGGGGGAGGGCGTTGTCTATGTTCCTTGAATGATTGGGATCATAGTGAGTTAACTGGTCAATGGTAGCGATTTTCCCATTTGGTGCGGAAGATGGAATATGTGATTGCTTTCATGAAATACATGTAACTTCTCCCAAATATGATATTGTAATCCAATTGGGCATCGATGACCTCAATATCAATGATAATGTTTTTTCCCTCAATTTCTACTGGAACATTTCGGTAGAGGCCTTCCAATTGTGATGGGAGACCATCGTATGCCCTACAGGTGGTGGCTGATGGGATGAGTTTGGGAGAACCAAGTTGTTTCCATACTATTTTGGAAATGATACATGTAGATTCCCCTTCATTGATGATGCATCGATGTATTGGGTGTTTTCAAATATTGAATGGTATTTGGAAAGTCACCAAAACTGGAAGTTGTGGTTCATTATTATCCGTATAAAAAAAATCAGACTGGTATTTGATGGGTCGACTACCCCCAATGTTGAAAGCAAGGTCTTCCCCTGTGACAAAGAAATTTAGAGGACCTCTAGGATAGGCATAGCTACCGGAAATTGAGCTAAGTCATCGACTAGGCTATAACTATGTGTTTCCCTTGCACGGGGGTTGTTTATACTCTTAAGTAGTCTTGCATGGGGGATGCAAGTAGAGGTTTCCATGCTAGGGCCAGGGATTGTCAATGGTTTCCCTTTTGGTAATGGGGCCGAATCTGATATAGTTAATGTAGATTCTAAAGGCATACTGTATTGCCGCCTGCGACTCTTGAAAATAATCTCCTTTTTAGTGATGAGGGGGATGGGTCGATCGATAAGGTTTCCAGATCGAGGATAACTTGGGTTGGGATTTTTTCCCATATGCTATAGGGTAGGGACTATTTCCTATTGGGTGTTAATGACTCCCTAGTGACGAATTGGGTTCTATAGAACCCTTGGAGTTTGGGGTTGTAGGTAGTTTTGTTGTATCTGTGGAGGACCTTGTAGTGGAGGGGTTGTTGCATATTCATGGATTCTTTCATCCATTTGTAGTCATAAATTTTAGGACAATGATGAGTATAATGCCCATACTCACTGCATAATGCGCAAGGGAAGTCATTTCTACTATTTTTATTCTTCCCCTGTCATTGTTGGTTATTCCCCCCAGTCTGGTTCTGATTATCTATGTTTTGGTTTCCTACTACTAGAGGATTTGGTTGTTAGGGGTTTCCCCATTGTACTTGGTTGGTGTTATTTATGTTCTTTCCTTTCTTCTTGTTGTTGGATTATTTAGGAAGATTGGTCGTATTTAACTGTTCAAAGGCTTGAACCTATTGAATAGGGGAAGGTTGAACAAAACTGACAGCATCCTATTGCTAACCATGTGGTGGGGAAACTTGTTGTGGAGAGCCTAAAAATGGAAAATATGGATTATCCATTGGGGGAGTTCAATAAGTAGTGTATGAGGTTCATGTCCCTCATCCATTGTTGAGGTTATAAGTTGGGGCCATGGATGAGTCGACCACTGACGTCTAAATTTGACTTGTAGGTGGTGGAGAGATGTGTCCCCTCACTGAAGGAGTTGGTGGCAGTATAAATGGGGGAGGAGGTGGAGGTGGAGGATAATATGGTGTTCCTCCATATGGTTGGGGGTAGTGATTGGCCCCAAACATGGTTACCTATTGATAACATGGGTTAAATTTGGTCATTGATCCAATCAACCCATCTGCGGTGTGTGAAGTTATAGGTTTGTCTTGACCAAATGGTAAAGGATGAGGAGCATGAAATAATATTGTGTAGAGATACCTTGACTAAGAGTAGATCAAATCAAACTTTTGGGCCTTTGTGATGGCCTCATCTTCAGTTTAAGGGAAGGTTGTATCCACATCTTTCCGAGGAGACGGACTAGTGATTTGAGGAACCAATCTAGTCAGTGTTGTGGGGTGCTATTATCTTTGCAAGTACTTATTCTCTATATCCATTCGTGAATAGTATCAACGATATGGACTGATGCGGTTTGTTTAAATTTTGATAGAATTTCCAAACCAGTGTCATGAGGGACTGGGAGTTGAAAAAAAGAAAAGAAGGATATTTCCAAATATTCAAAGGTCGAATGGGACCCTGCTTTCTCATCCACATACCACTTGGAAGATGGACCTGTAAGTGTCTCCTGGAACACTCTCAAACAAATGGAATCTTCCATAATGTTGTTGGAAGAGAACCAAAAGTGTAAATACATAATGTGATTAGTGGGGTCTTCTCGTAGCTTCCCTTCAAACTTTGGGATGTCATAAGGTAGCTTGGTGGGAATTTTTGGCCATGTGGCATCATGAAGGATTGAGTCATTCTTCAGTTTGGTAAAATCCTGAATGTTGAGGGATGCCAGGTATGGCATGGTAGGGGGTGTTTGACAGTTCAGACGAAGTTCCTTGTGACAATGGTTGAGAGCATGTACCTTGCAAAGAAGTTTGGGATCTGCGTACTTGTGATGGAGGAATATTGGGTGGGTTGTTCTGGAGAGTAGTGTCAAGTGAGGTGGACCCAAGAAAAGTTGATCCTAAACTAGTGGCACTCACTAGTGTGTGTGCTAGTTGCATTGATGTGTCAGCAAAATTGGGGACACCTCCCAAGATTGGAGGGAGGTTTCTCAAGCATATAGAATTATGAGGATGTTGTGGTTCCCCTATAATTCTAGACTATATGTGAATGTGTGCACATAGTAGTGAGAATAATAAATGAAAAAGTGCACAGTTAATGTAGACTATCTCAACAGTGTTTTAAATATGCATGTAATAAAAACATGGAGATCATACATAAACATGTAACAATGTAAGATGGTTTTCTGTTTTACCTGCGTGAGGGAATAAAAAAAATAGCACATGTCCTAAACGACCTATCGTCCTTACTCTCAAAAAGCACTAATCCTTCCAAAAGAACTCAACAATGGGGTGTGAACCCACCAGAAGAGGAACTAGTGAAGGAATGAATCAATCGATTATAATGAGGGGTGAAGGGAGCTTACCCTAAAAGTACTAGATATATTTATGAATAGTTGTTCAAAATATGATTGAGGTGTGATTGTAACCCAAAATCACCACCTGGGTGAAAAACCTAGATTTGGTCATTGATCTACCTCGATCAAGAACAACCTTTAGATTTCCGGCCTAATAAATGGGTTACTCGTTGGATGCTTTCCAAGGGTTGGGTAACTCAAGGAGGAATGCACAGAACACATATACCTCGACCTTCCACCCTTCACAGGTATGCCCCTTACTTATGGTGTAGAAATGCTTGATTTATAGGATTTTGGTATCCTATTTCACAACTTGCAAGTTTCAATGGGAAATAGTAATGGAGAGTTGTTTGGATGCCTATCCCCAAAATCATAACTTAGAATACAAATTTATTTTTTGCTCCTCCTATGGAGGTTAAAAATGTGTTGTTTAATGGTTTTTTTTAGGATTTGAAAAATGGGTTGTGAGGTTGGGGTCATGGGCCAACCTCTTTGATTAAAAGGTGTGAGAAAAACACTTCCTCTAGACAAATGAAACCCTTCTGATTCTCCTAGATCGCTTGTGGGCGTGGGGAGAAGAGCATACTATAGTTTCAAGTATCTAATAAATTATTTTTTGAGTATATGGTGAGTTTTGTATGCAAGAAGTGATGGTGTCAAATGATTTTTAATAAGTTAAGTGATCAAAATTTTAACATTTTTGCATTGCTTGGTCCTTTACAAAATCTTGATTAACATTAACTTACTAATTTTGAAGAGAATCCTTGCAAAAGAAAACCCCAGATCACTAGCATGGTGGACAAGTGGTTCCTTACTCTTGATCCTTTAAAATTCCTAGAGTGTTATCTAATCTAAGAAAATTTTGAAATTCTTCCTAGATTGTAGATATGTGATAATGTATGGACTCTTACAAAGTCTTTAAACCCTCCTAAGTTTCTATATTTGCTAAAAAAAATTGAAATTATCCTAAGATTGTAAAACGTGTGGGCATGTATGGGCCCTTACAAATCCTTTAATATTGTGTTTCAAAAGAGAAAACTAAGAGGTATTGGCCTCTCCTAACATGATTTAATTTAGTTGCAAAAGAAACAAACTAAGAGGTGTTAGCCTCTCCTAAAATGATTGATTTAGTTGCAAAAGAAGCAAACTAAGAGGTATTGACCTCTCCTATCAATGATTGATTTTAAAGAGAAATGGAGATTTCTTAAGAAACCATTTTTCTATTCCCCTGGATCACTCAAAGATTCAAGGGGAAAAACATACTAAAAGATTTCAATATAGTCACCTAGTCCAAATTTAATGTGATGATTGTAAAAGTAAAGATTTAATTTTGAAATTCAAATGCTATACTAAGCCATCTATCTCGCAAGAAAGAAAAAGAAAGATGATTTGGTTCTTTTTAACCCCTTTAAATGTCTATTTGTGGATAAATACCTACGTAAGAAAGAACTCAAAACTTATTTTTGTGGATTTAATGAAGTGTAGAATATAAACCTACAACTACTTGGTGAAACTAGCTTCAAAAGCCTTTACAATCAATGAAAAATGTTCTTGTGCGTGACTTTTACTTTTACTGCTGACAAGAACGCACAATGCATAATATATGCGAATGGAGAGAAGGTGAAATGTGTGGTCTGGCCAGACCCGCATGATGGAAATTTGAACTAAGTTCTCTCAATCAAAGACTAAATTTTTGAGTTTGAGGATTGGGATATCAAAGACTAAATTTTTGAGTTTGAGGATTGGGATAGGCCGGTTTTGGTTTTTGCATACACAAAAAAGTGAGAATGAAAGCTCTAATGGCCTAAGTGGGGAGGAATTTGATCCTCCTTCCCACCAAACTATTGGGCTATTTTTATCACTTGGGTGAGAAAAAATAATCTTTTTAGATGCTTCTTTGTTAGATCAACAAGCAAGACAACATAGGAAGTGATTAGTTGATTGGTGAATCAATAAGAAAGTAAATGACAAATTAAATAACCAAGAAATGGAACTAGACTAAGCATATATAAACTCAAAGAGATGCATCAAATCGATACAAGAAATAACTATCCAAATGGAAAATGATCATTGAATTTAAAACACCAAAGGAGAAAAGTGGGACTTATAAATTCCCTATTCCTTCTTGGGAGAGATTTTGAGTCCCCCAAAAATAAAGATTTACTATCATATCTATGACTAACAATGGTGAAGAACTTCTTGGTCAAGCTTTTCAAGAGCTTAGCACTTGTTGTGGTTGCTCAAGTAGATCTCAAGAGAATAGATGGTTTCTCTAAGAGCATATGAGAAACATAACAATACAATGAATTCCTTCATTTTTTAGCGTACCTTGGCTATGTATTTATAGTACCATAACAAAATATTACATAACATGTTCTAGTGTGAATGTGAGACTTCTCGAGGTACTTCCCATATGTTCGAAGGCGAGATTTTTGGTCAATCTTGAGGTCTTGTCATGGTATACTTCATCCTAGAAGTGTATGTTGGAAGTATGCTAATTGCTATGTTCTGTTGATCTTTTTTTCAGCCATTGTGTGTATTGTTATGAGCAATTTTTTGGCGATAATAGAGGGTGTCCAAGGGGAAAGATTACCCATGTCTACTAATATCAACCCACTTTCTAAAATTATGATTGTGTATTAAACCTTTTAATTTTCACTTGAGTGTCTCACAGCCCCAATCATTAAACACATAAGAGAGTGGGTGGGTGTGAAAAGTCACTACACATTCACATTGTTATTAGAAATACTTAACCATATTAATTCTCAAATTAAAAAAACTGTGATCCCATCAACTCAAAATTTATATTTATATTTTTATCTAGCTTTTTGTTATTAAAAATACTTAACCATATTAATTCTCAATTAAAAAAAATGTGATCCCATCAACTCAAAATTTATATTTATATTTTCATCTAGCTTTTAATTTGACAATATTGAATGGAGATAATATTTTGTTTAATGAAATAACTGTTTACTGCATATTGAAAAACACTTTCTTATAAAATGGATGCAAATAGTTGCTCAATTCACACTATTCCCACCAAAAATCTTTTTAACTGCCCTTTATCGCATTTCTAGTTCAAAGTCCAAGTCCATCGAGTTTAGTGCTCCAGTCAGGCAGCGCCCAGCGCCGCCCACACATAAAAACCAAATAAACCAACCAGTGTGAAAAACAGACACGATTCTATTGAGCATTAATAACAGATGTTAATGCATTAACTCCTTTAAAAAAATGAAAGTAAACCCTGAAGAGACGTGTGATTCATTAATAAAACCACAGTCAACATTGAACAATAAACTTGTAATTACGTCTTATACTTATTGAAGTATTCTTAGTAGTCCCAATAAATCAATTGTTGTGATTTCAACCAGTAACTTCCTCACTATTATAAAGACATCTGTTTATATGTTTATTTTTTTACTTTTACTTAATCATATTTAAAATTTACTATGACAACACTGAACAATAAACTTGTAATTACCTGGTATACTTATTGAAATATTCTTAGTAGTCCCAATAAATCAATTGTTGTGATTTCAACCAGTAACTTCCTCACTATTATAAAGACATTTGTTTATATGTTTATTTTTTTACTTTTACTTAATCATATTTAAAATTTACTATGATAACTAGCTGATTGCCACCTTTGAGTAATTAAAATTTCATTTTCTAAAGAATCCAAGTTTACCAACCACTATTTTCTGAGTGAAAATTTTCTTACCACGTCATCTTACCTCTTACTGGATCGTCTTACAACCTTATTTAATGCACAGGATTCTGTGGTTATTTAATGCCCAGAACTCGGTTATTTCAAAGTTCACCAACCACGAATAACTTGTGGCTGTGATAATTAGGTAACAATACAATTCTATTGAGCAATAATTACATATATTAATATTAACTCTTTTAAAAAAATCGAAAGTCAACCCTGAAGAGAGAGACGTGTGATTAGGTAAAAATAAAACCACAGTCAATCCTGAAGAGACGTGTAATTCGGTAACAATATTTTTGTGTGTTGAATTTAGAATTTTAAGAGTTTAGTTGATTTTTTTAAATATATAAGTTGATTTAAAATGGACCAGAATTTGGAATATAATAGAATTCTGATCCTATTGACGATCCACATAAAAAAATTACTCACATACCTTCCCAAGTAATTGTATTTTCTCCAAATGACGGTAACGTGATAGCGGCATGAAGAATTAGGGTTAGACTAGTTATCCTTTCCTGTTAGATTTAGGGTTCGACACGATATCCTTTCCTGTTAGGGTTCGACTAGTTATCCTTTCCTGTTAGTTAGGGTCCGACGTATGTGTGTCCACATTGACGCGTCAAGCAATCACAAAAACATTGTCTGACGTATGTGTGATGTTCACGTCGACGCAATCACAAAAAGTTCACCAAGGATCGTTTGGTATTAATTCGGGAGCAATTTTCTTCGGAGTTACCTTTTGGGCAGGTTTTTTTGACCGTGGGGTTTTAAATTTTCATTCAATTCAGAAGTTTCATAGATTTTATGAATATTTGTGTTGGTTTAAAATGGAATAAAATCTATAAAGTAAAGTTTTGAAATGGATGAAATTTTGATTCACGAAAAACTCAACCTACGTATGAAAATCTGGCCAGATTCAAACCTTTTTTTTCGAAAAGAGGCCTCCATTCCGGTGATCGTTTCGTATTAGGTATGGTTTTGGTTGCTTTCGTTTCGTATTAGGTATGGTTTTGGTTGCGTGGTCTGTTTACATTGACGCGTCAAGCAATCGCAAAATAATTGTCTGACCTATGGGTATTCACATCCACGCAATCACAAAAGCCTTGCACATTTTATCTATCCGTCCCTCGCCGTATTTGCTCACGTAAACTATACAGAACGCCGTGGACGTGTTTGCTCACGTAATCTATACAGAACGCCGTGATTTTCAGGATTCTAAAACTTGGAATTGATATACAGTTTTACGTCTTCCATAAAGCCTCCCCATCCTAATTCATTTTGCTGCCCATCAATTTATACATCACTCTTTCCACATGTTAAATCTCGAAATCTTCCACTACGATCATACATGGACATATCTATCCACGATATTGAAAATATTAATGGAATTGGGTGCTGTTAAGTAAATTTGCTTGATGAAGATGTTAGCTTAATGGCAAAATCATTACCCTTGAGTAATGAGAATTATTAAAATCAAGGGGATAGTTAGCTTAATGGCAAAATCATAACCCTAATGGTGGCGGCCCGGCGGGATAGAGATGTTTGTTAATGGAAGCTTCGCTTCAGAAAAAATGTCAACGTTCCACATCTTGACTATACCCGAAAATCAAGTGTGGATTGTTGTATGTTGACTGGAAGATGTCGAGATTGCTGTACCTTGACCATGCGGTGGCGTCGATAACAGCCTGTCAGCACGATAAAAAAGTGGTGGCGTCGATAACAGCCTGTCAGCATGATCTTGACCAAGTGATGGCGTCTATAACAGCCCGTCAGCACGATAAAAAAGACTGTGCGTAGCACACAGACAGATTGACTTAACGCTTTCCACTTATCCTCTGTCATTCTGCACTCTTTTTATAGCAAATCATACCATACCCTTCCTCATCTCATATTGTGCTATCAATATTGCTCTTGCAAAAGTTTAGGTTATCACTCCCTTGTTCCTCGCAGTACTTCAGTGTTTAATCATTAGCTATCTGTGATACAGATCCAAGTAATATCAATGGAAGGACTGCTACCTTTCATTTACAGAG
>ML797561.1:193892-208479 GCA_009831015.1 Picea engelmannii
AGATAATGGAGGCGAATCCAAATGCAACACACTGTTCCATATACAACACAACAAAATGGTGTTGCTGAGAGAAAGAACCACACATTAAAAGAAATAGATAATTGTATGATCCAATCTAAGGGATTAAGTCTAAAGTATTGGGCGGAAGCCATCAACTGTGCAAATTACATAGTAAATCTCACTCCCGCAAAGGCTCTTAAAAATATAACACTAGAAGACGCTTGGACTAAAATTAAACTAGATGTAAGTCACTTCGGTGTATTTGACAGTATAGCATGGGCTCACATTCCTGATGAGAAAAGGAAAGCATTGTAGCCTAAAAGTGAGAAGTGTATATTTATTGGTTATTCTAAAGATGTCAAAGGTTACAGACTTCTTCAATCACATTGTAATGAAATTATTATTAGAAGAGATGTTAAATTTGATGAAAATTTCTTGGCCTGCGAGCCTAATTCGACGATTGTGCCTTCTTCGCCCCACGAGCCATCTTCGACATTTGTGACTTATTATGATCTGGTTTCTTCTTCATATGATGACAGTGACGATGAAAATACACATCTGCCTTCTCACCCTCCTCCAGATGAGTCCTTTGAACCTGAACCAACACCAACTCCACCACTTCCTAGATGGGTCCATTCAACAGTTCCAGCGAGCCTCTTCTCTTTTGGCTCAAGTTTTAGAAACTCATGATCCAGAGACATTTGCAAAAGCTTCAGGTCATCTAGATTGGGATACAACAATGAATGAAGAGTATTATTCTTTAATTTCAAATGATACTTGGGATCTTGTACCTCTTCCAAAAGGAAGAAAACTTGTTAGATGCAAATGGGTCTATAGAACTAAGTATGCATCAGATGGAAGTGTTGAAAGACACAGGGCTCGGTTAGTTTCCAAAGGATTTTCCCAAGTTGAAGGAATTGACTATAATGAAATGTTTTCCCCTATAGCAAAAATGAATTCCATCCACCTTGTTCATGCCCTTGTAGCCTCACATAAATCGGAGGTCCATCAGATGGATGTTAAATCCGCCTTCTCGCACAGAGATTTGCAAGAAGAAATCTACATGGAACAACATCCTAGCTATGTGCAGAATGACTCTATCATTGTTTGTTTCTTCAAGAAATCTCTTTATGGTCTCAATCAAGCTCCCCGATCTTGGTATGCCAAAATGGATAGCTTTCTTATTGCCACTAGATTCTCTAGATGTCATTCTGATCCTAATGTCTATACCAAGAAAGTAGGAAGCCATATCATAATCCTTTTCCTTTATATTGATGACCTTATCCTTAATGGTAGTGACTCAAAACTTTTAAACCATGTGAAAACCAGCCTTAAGAAGAAATTTGAAATGACAAACTTAGGCTTTTTGCACTATTTCCTTGGCCTCCAAGTTTTGCAAACCATTGAAGGAATTTTTCTTTCTCTGTCTAAGTATGCTTGTGACCTTCTTCATTGTTTTCACATGTACGACTGTAAACCAACCCCTTCTCCCTTCCAGTCTGGAGTCAAGATTTCTGCCACCTGTACTTCTCTTGATGTTGATGCCACCCAGTATCGTCAGTTAGTTGGTTGCCTCTTATACTTGACTCAAACCCATCCTGATATTTCCTTTGTTGTTGGTCTTATTGCTCGATATATGCAAACACCCCATGAAAGCCATTGGAAATAAGATAAAAGGATACTTCACTATGTTCGTGGTACAACTCGTTTTGGGATACATTACAGTTCATAGGGGACTCATTTATTAGTTGGTTTCACTAATTCAGATTGGGTGAGCAACCTTGATGATTAGAAGTCTACTACAGGTTGTGTTTTCAGCCTTGGTTCAGGACCTGTCACTTGGGACTATAAGAAACAACAGGCTATTGCACTTTCTTCAACAAAAGCAGAGTACCGAGCAGCAGTAAATGAAAGTCAAGAATCCCTGTGGCTTCAACAGATCCTTTCAAAGTTTGGATTCCATCACCAACATCTGACCAGCCTTTGGTGTGACAATCAGAGTGCCATCAATATCGCCAAACACCTAGTTGAACATCAACGTAGGAAACACATCGAGATACACGTGCACTTCATCAGAATGTTGATTCATTTTCAAGTTATTGAATTTCTCTTTTTCCCTACAGAAGATCAAGTTGCAGACATTTTCACAAAGTCTCTTACAGGAGTGAAGTTTTCCAAACTTCGATCTATGTTAGGAGTTCAGGAAATTGTCATTAAGGGGGGATAGGCTCTAATGCCTCTTTCCTTCTCCTATTGTGTCACTATTGTAAATCATTCAATCCTATCCCAAGTTGTTCTTAAGGAGGGATGTTAGGATATTTAGACACTCAGTAGTTAGTAATATCTACTTGGTCTATTGTGTCGTTAGGTAAAAGTGTGTTTTCTAGTGTGTTTCTTTAGTATGCATTTGTAGTTAGGAAATATGACAGTCACGATATGTTCTCGACATAGAGTGATCCGACGATTCATACTCTCCTTGATCTTAACGACCATTGATCCATGGCTTAACACCCGATTGGTCCATGATTTCTATTTAAAGAGCATGGAGGATCATTTGTCGATGATCGATTGTGAGAAACTCTCCTGTAAAATCTCTCTGTAATCTTTTTTTTTTCATTAATGAACTGCTCCAAGTGGTCGCGTTGGCTTGATCCGTGGATGTTTCCTTGTATGGGTTTTACCACGTTAAAACATTGGTGTGTTGATATTTGATCTGGTTATGTGAGTGGTTATTGAAGGTGTTTGTCCTCTGTTGGAATACCTGTGTTGCCGAACATGTTGCTTGGGGCATCATACTTTTCACGAGTAACCATTGGGTTTCCAATGAGGTCCGGGTCAGACAGCTCTGCGGGGTCAACGGGGATAAGGGGTTCTGTAGGCCATTCTTTAATTATTTATTCCAGGTCCTCTATAGTGATCTCGTAGTAGTACTGAATTCTTATTTTCTTTCATCAACGCACATAGTAATATAAATAAAATTCTTATCTGCGTGGAACTTCATAAGAGGCCTGAACCTATCTAGGGTGTTCGACGTCATACGAGGGAAGGACTCAATAGCCCTCCTAAGGTGCAGGTAGTAGGTATGAAATACTTCATTTGACTTCCACTACTTTCCCATATCGCTCAAATACAAAATCATGGTGAACTTCACAGCAAGCAGCTCGAATGGCTCGATCTCAGGGAAGGTCGCACCTTTTGACATCTCCCATGCAGTAAACGCGATGAGGATCAGGATCCAACTTGACTGAAAATCACAGCCCTGATACTGAGCTTCGTGGAAATCTAGTTCGAGCTGGTTAACTAGGTACTTCACCCAATTCATCTCTAGGCCTTCCACGCATTTCCCGGTGAGGTCAATGACAAACCCTGTAACCTGCGTGGGTATGTTCTTTATTACTAGATTTCCTGCAATTAATTAGCATGCTAGGCACACTGCTCCATTCTGGATGGAGGATACCTTCTAGCCTCGCGTCCCCTTCTCAACATCGTTGTATGTTTCTTTAATCATTTGTGCTAAGGCATGGTCTGCATCTTTTCCTAGGTAAGAGTCTTGTGGGATTGGTCCCTGCATGATCAGTCCAGTGATCCTATGGATCATCACCGGATACATAGTGATATGTCTATCCAACCATAGATAGCCATTGTGGAAGCATGACAGAAGGAGCTTAATGGAGGCGTTAACCTCCTGGTGCCTTCCAAAATGTGGAATTTTCATTACATTCAAAAGGGTGGACTGTGCGAGGTTCATGGTCCATGGCTGAGGGATTATTTTCATCTTCTTCCCTTCTTCTTGGTCATATATTTTTGATGTGCGATCATGCCATAGCTCTTACAGTCTCCCAGGGTATAGTCACTAATATTCAAGGTTGGAATCCTCTCTAGATGTGGTCTGACTGCACGTATCCCCTTCGGGAGATACGCAGTGATGGCGGTGTAGTCGAAGTCCCTCGGGACACTGTCGTAACTTACTACACCGACCAGGGGTGGGATGTACTCGAGTAGGATGGACGGTAATAAATTCACATTCTCCAATTCATCTCTATGCTTGGTTCTTTTCTCAGTTGCAGCTCGGGATGGTTTGGATCTGCGAGCCATCGATGGGGAGGCTTGCACTCATCTCATCGATGAATCTTGTATGCCCACAAACATTACCTTTCCAGTCATGAGGTCGATGAGTATCTCCTTCACAGACTCTTCGACTGTGCTAAGTTCTTCGTACATACACGCTCGTGGCTGACTATCTTGGGTTGAAGAGAAACTACTCAATGCAACGGGATGGATGGCGATAGCTCGATGATCACTACACAAAATCAACTAATCTGTGAGCTCGGATAATCACGGGTGGAAAAAGTGTTCTCGTTGCAAGCCTCGATGGAATAACTATACAACTAGGTAACGAATCTTTCCAATAGGTGAGAAGACTTCATTAATGCAGTTTTGTCCATTATGGCGTGGTCCCAGCGGTCTGATGGTGAGATTTATGGACATAACTATTGTTATAATTATTTGGGGCATTAGGCTAATGGTTATAATGCCTCCAACGATCATATTTCTTCGCCATGGCGAAGTGCCATGCTGTGTTGTATTGGTATCCCGACGAAGTTCAGATTCTGGAATCCTTCCTTCTGCGCAGTCCCTTTTGGAAATTTTTGTAACTTTTCTATCTTTGCTTTCTTCTTATTACGCTTTGTAACCTTCTTCCTGGTGATCTTCATCTTGATATTCCTCTTTCCATTCTGATTTTGATCTTCTCTGGGCATAATAACTTTGCAATGTCGATGGTATTTACTAGGGTTTAAGGGAAATACTTCTTCTCTATCTGGTGTAGGTGCTCTACTCTCCTATACACATAGGTGTCTGAAGTCCTTGTGTGTCCTTTCAACTTAGACATCCAAGTTTTTGGTTCTAAATAACTTCGACCTATTCTCCTGTTCTTCAATCAAATGTATGGTCCTCCTAGTCATGAACTCTTTTAATTCTTACTTCTTCTTCTTTAAGACTTCCTCTTCTTTTCTTTTGGCTTGATCCTCTTCGATCCAAAGTTTTCCTAGTAACATAGCAAATGGGATGATGTTCTCAATAAATTTAACAACCTCAAAATCTTCTTATGTCGAGGTTCCATGAGCACTCATAGATATCTAGGTAAGTCTTCCACATAGCATTATCATCTTTCCTCTAAATAATCCTATTCCCCCCAATGAAGGAATCATAACAGGCTTTCCTAAAATTTCCCAAGTTCTTTCTGTCATGATATTCACCTGTGTTTCCTCATCCAGAATGCAGTCAATGTCGAAGTCTCCTATTCTTGTTTCTATGTATTCTTTTTCTTTGAACATCTCTGGTAAGTTGATGTTTCTGTGATCATTCAGGGTTTCTTTCATGTGAAATAGTACAATTTATGATTATTTCCGGGGTTCTTCCATGATATTAGTTTCTTGACCTTCCTCAGGGTTTTCTTTTCTCGTATTCATTCTTTCAACCTTAGCAATCATTCTAGGGAAATCCAGAACTTCATGATCCATAGATTTACAACAAAGACAACTGGGCCTTCTACCAGGGCATTCCTTAGCAAGATGTCTCAATCTTCTGCAACTGTAGCAAAGAATTAATCCTCTATTTCTCTTAAATGATTTCCATCCTTTCCTGTATTGCACACTAGGATCATGGTAGCTAACTTGCTAAAAGTTCTTTCTAGGATCCTGCATCCATTTGTTAGTCCAAACATTCTTTCTATGCATAGGAATAACATATCTTCCATTATTCTTATCAGATCTACTCATATCAAATCTTCTTTATTCTAGTTGTGCCCTAGTTTTCAGGATAGGACAAAATTTATCAAACATACCTAGATCCATATTTTTGAAACAAGAATTTCTACTTATCTTACCTTTTCAATCAAAATTTCTCACTATTCTTAGCTTTTTCAGAGCACAAAGCTTCAAGATCTTACCTCTTTTCTTCAGATCAGACTTCTCTTCTTAGAAAAGGTCTTCAAAATACAAGTAGAATAATACACACCAGGGCAATAGATCTACACATAGAGATTTCATAGTTTCAAGTTAGATTTTCGCACAGAGCTTCTTCTTCCTCAGTTCCCAACAATCATAGTTTCAGTTCAGATCTATGCACAAAGCTTATTCTTCCTCAGTTCCCATGAATCACAGTTTCATTCCTAGCAACAAAACCATTTGTTGGCACAGGGGAAGCCGGGGTTCAATCCTACAACATTGCACCAACAAAACCCTAACTATTGGCCCTTTTGGAAACACCTGCGAAGCAGATGAAGTCTCACCCAAGGTAGAGGCAGGGGTGGTTGCAGGACTCATATCTCTGCAACCTTAGCTGGGACACGGATCTATGATTGTCACACCTTAACAGAGCACTTAGTAATTACAATTCATTAATATTTAGTCTTAGTTCATATCGAATCTAAACCCTAACAACAGATCAACGCAACATTCACATAGATCCAATGGATTCAAGAACTAAGCAAACCAACAGAGATCAAATATAGCATTCGTTCACATTATTCTTCACTAAGCTATCATATCAGATTCATCTATCATTTAACAGTGCACTAAGCATTGAATCACATAAACAAGAGAGAAATCATAAATCACAAAGCATTCATAACACAGGATATACATGGTTCATCCCCACCCTGGGGCTATGTCCACCAACTCTTCGTCTTCTTTATTAGCTTCTTTCAATCTTCTTACATGCACAAAGCCTCCAAATCAACTCTGCAAAGGAAAAGAGATCTGCGCACCTTTCCAAATCCTCCTTCCCTGAGTAGATCTTGGCAAAGATCTGTACACAGTCTTTTACAACCACTTGCACTTAGCCTTGCAAGTCTCACACAGTGCACACAAAGCCAAATCAGACAGATCTACTTTTGCATTTAGCAACAATGGCTCACACGGACTAGTCACTACTTCTTACATCGCCTAGACTTCTATTTATTCATTACAAAATAGGCCTAATAATGGGTAAATCCATGGGTCGACATCCCCATACCCATTACATAAGCCCAAAACCCAAAAATCCCTAAAAAAGGATTGAGATCCTGCGATCTCCGCTTCGATTTGCGCTTCACCTTCGACAGCCCGTCGAAGTCCCAAAATGGTCAAAAATGAACAAAGGTCCTCAAAACTTGGTCAAGGGACAACAAGTGGGCACATATATGTGTAATGGTACAATTTGTTACATAGTGCATAAGGGAAATTCTTCCATTCATTGACTAAAGTGGATATGTAGTATATTTTTGCGGTGTTAGCATTAGAAAAAGGGGCTTGTGAGGGTTCAAGGAAGGATGTTTGTCTCACTATCACTAAAGTTTCCTTGAATCTAGGAAGAGTCAGGAAATGGTGTGTGTAACGACCATATTCTAAGCACATGGCGCATTTGGAATTGGTCCACATGGCTTTTTTCTTTGTTGGCGAAGAATCTGTTGGAGTGGGTGATACCACTGGGGTAGGGAGTAATGGTGCCAATTTTGGAAGATAAATAAGGTTTTGTAATTCAAGTAACGTAGGGAAAATATTGTTCGGGTGTCCAATCGTTACACAAAGTGTGTATGGAGGTTGAGTGGCCCCTTTCTTTTTCTTTTTTCCCCCTTTGTTGGTATCATTTGTTGCAATAGTGTGACTAGTTGGAGGTGTTGGTGTTTGGACTATTGGTTGTGTAGGAAAAACTCAGGCTTAGATGGGAGCGATGGTACTGTTACCATAGTTGGTGGTTCAAGATACCAAACAAGAATAGCGATCACCATTTTTGGCAAGGTGAGAGTAGTATCTACTTGATATGTTGAGATTCCAAGTGGGGGGTAAAAGAAGTGGATTTTGGTTATGGCCCGAGGAACCATTTTCCAAATGGGTGGTGAGGGTCCAGTGATTGTATTTTCTTTAGGAATAGGTTGTGACGTGGAAATCGCTGAGGTGGATTGAGGTATGAAGGCCTATGGGGTAACTTGGGGGATGTGTACTTCGAGGGAAGACTCATCAGGGATTTCCACCTCATCTAATGTGATAACACAGACCTGTGTCGATCTAGTGGGTAAGGGGGAAGGGGGATTTACCCTATAAGAACCCATAAGTGATGGGTCTCTAAAGATTCCCAGTCCTATGTTAACAACGAATGATATGTCAAAATTAGATCGTATAAGGGGGAGGGCGTTGTCTATGTTCCTTGAATGATTGGGATCATAGTGAGTTAACTGGTCAATGGTAACGATTTTCCCATTTGGTGCGGAATATGGAATATGTGATTGCTTTCATGCAATACATGTAACTTCTCCCAAATATGATATTGTAATCCAATTGGGCATCGGTGAGCTCAATATCAATGATAATGGTTTTTCCCTCAATTTCTACTGGAACATTTTGGTAGAGGCCTTCCAATTGTGATGGGAGACCATAGTATGCCCTATGGGTGGTGGCTGATGGGATGAGTTCGGGAGAACCAAGTTGTTTCCATACTATTTTGGAAATGATACATGTAGAATCCCCTTCATTGATGATGCATCGATGTATTGGGTGGTTTCAAATATTGAATGGTATTTGGAAAGTCGCCAAAACTAGAAGGTGTGGTTCACTATTATCCGTATAAAAAAAATCAGACTAGTATTTCATGGGTCGACTACCCCCAATGTTGAAAGCAAGGTCTTCCTCTGTGACAAACAAATTTAGAGGACCTCTAGGATAGGCATAGCTACCGGAAATTGAGCTAAGCCATCGACTAGGCTATAACTATGTGTTTCCCTTGTAGGGGGTTTGTTTATACTCTTAAGTAGTGGTGCATGGGGGATGTAAGTAGCAGTTTCCATGCTAGGGCCATGGATCGTCAATGGTTTCCCTTTTGGTAATGGGTCCGAATGTAATATAGTTAGTGTAGAGTCGAGAGGAATACTGTATTGCCACCTATGACTCTTGAAAAGAATCTCCTCTTTAGTGATGAGGGGGATGGGCTGATCGATAGGGTTTCAGATCAAGGATAACTTGGGTTGGGATTTTTTCCCATATGCTATAGGGTAGGGACTATTTCTTGTTGGGTGTTAATGACTCCCTGGTGAGGAATTAGGTTCTATAGAACCCTTGGAGTTTGGGGTTGTAGGTAGTTTTGTGGTATCTGTGGGGGACCTTATAGTGGTGGGGTTGTTGCATATTCATGGATTCTTTCATCCATCTATAGTCATAAATTTGAGGACAATGATGAGTATAATGCCCATACTCACCACATAATGCGCAAGGGAAGTCGTTTCTAATATTTTTATTCTTCCCCTGTCATTGTTGGTTATTCCCCCAAGTCTGGTTCTGATTATCTATGTTTTGGTTTCCTACTACTAGAGGATTTGGTTGTTAGGGGTTTCCCCCTTGTACTTGGTTGGTGTTATTTATGTTCTTTCCTTTCTTCTTGTTGTTGTATTATTTAGGAAGATTGGTAGTATTTAACTGTTCAAAGGCTTGAACCTATTGAATAGGGGAAGGTTGAACAAAACTGACAACATCCTATTGCTAACCATGTAGTGGGGAAACTTGTTGTGGAGAGCCTAAAAATGGAAAATATGGATTATCCATTTGGGGAGTTCAATAAGTAGTGTATGAGGTTCATGTCCCTCCTCCATTGTTGAGGTTATAAGTTGGGGCCATGGATGGGTCGACCACTGATGTCTAAATTTGACTTGTAGGTGGTGGAGAGATGTGTCCCCTCACTGAAGGAGTTGGTGGCACTATAAATGGGGGAGGAGGTGTAGGTGGAGGGTAATATGGTGTTCCTCCATATGGTTGGGGGTAGTGATTGGCCCCAAACATGGTTACCTATTGATAACATGGGTTAAAGTTGGTCATTGATCCAATCAACCCATCTGCGGTGTGTGAAGTTACAGGTTTGTCTTGACCAAATGGTAAAGGATGAGGAGCATCAGATAATATTGTGTAGAGATACCTTGACTAAGAGTAGATCAAATCAAAATTTTGGGCCTTTGTGATGGCCTCATCTTCAGTTTAAGGGAAGGTTGTAGCCACATATTTTCGAGGAGAGGGACTAGTGATTTGAGGAACCAATCTAGTCAGTGTTGTGGGGTGATATTAGCTTTGCAAGTACTTATTCTCTGTATCCATTCGTGAATATTATCAACGATATGGACTGATGCGGTTTGTTTGAATTTTGATAGAATTTCCAAACCAGTGTCATAACAGACTAGGAGTTGAAAAGAAGGATATTTCCAAATATTCAAAGGTCGAATGGGACCCTGATTTCTCATCCACATACCACTTGGTAGATGGACCAGTAAGTGTTTCTTGGAACACTCTCAAACGAATGGAATCTTCCATAATGTTGTTGGAAGAGAACCACAAGTGAAAATACATAATGTGATTAGTGGGATATTCTCATAGCTTCCCTTCAAACTTTGGGATGTCATATGGTAGCTTGGTGGGATTTTATGGCCATGTGGCGTCATGAAGGATTGAGTCATTCTACAGTTTGGTAAAATCCTGAATGTTGAGGGATGCCAGGTATGGCATGGTAGGGGGTGTTTGGCAGTTCAGACGAAGTTCCTTGTGACAATATTTGAGAGCATGTACCTTTCAAAGAAGTTTGGGATATGCATACTTGTGATGGATGAATAGTGGGTGGGTTGTTCTAGAGAGTAGTGTCGAGCGAGGTGGACCCAAGAAAAGTTGATCCTAAACTAGTGGCACTCACTAGTGTGTGTGCTAGTTGTGCTGATGTGTCAACGAAGTTGGGGACACCTCCCAAGATTGGAGAGAGGTTTCTCAAGCATATAGAATTACGAGGATGTTGTGGTTCCCCTATGATTCTGGACTATATGTGAATGTGTGCACATAGTCTAATAAATGAAAAAGTGCATAGGTAAATGTAGACTATCTCAACAATGTTTTAAATATGCATGTAATAAAAACATGGAGATCATACATAAACATGTAACAATGTAAGATGGTTTTTGGTTTTACCCACATGAGGGAATAAAAAAAATAGCACATGTCCTAAAAGACCTATCGTCCTTACTCTCAAAAAGAACTATGCCTTCCAAAAGAACTCAACAATGGGGTGTGAACCCACCAGAAGAGGAATTAGTGAAGGAATGAATCAATCGATTATAATGAGGGGTGAAGGGAGCTTATCCTGAAAGTACTGGAGATATTTCTGAATACTTTTTTAAAATATGATTGAGGTGTGATTGTAACCCAAAATCACCACCTGGGTGAAAAACCTAGATTTGACCATTGATCTACCTCGATCAAGAACAACCTTTAGATTTCCAGCCTAAGAAATGGGTTACGGGTTGGATGCTTTCCAAGGGTTGGGTAACTCAAGGAGGAATGCACAAAACAAATATACCTCGACCTTCGACCCTTCACAGGTATGCCCCTTCCTTATGGTGTAGAAATGCATGATTTAGAGGATTTCAGTATCCTATTTCACAACTTCTAAGTTTCAATGGGAAATGGTAATGGAGAGTTGTTCGGATGCCTATCCCCTAAATCATAACTTAGAATACAAATTTATTTTGTGCTCCTCCTATGGAGGCTAAAAATGTGTTGTTTAATGGTTGATTTTAGGATTTGAAAAATGGGTTGTGAGGTTGGGGTCATGGGCCAACCTCTTTGATTAAAAGGTGTGAGAAAAACACTTCCTCTAGACAAATTAAACACTTCGGATTCTCCTAGATCGCTTGTGGGCGTGGGGAGAAGAGCATACTATAGTTTCAAGTATCTAATAAATTATTTTTTGAGTGTATGGTGAGTTTTGTATGCAAGAAGTGATGGTGTCAAATGATTTTTAATAAGTTAGGTGATCAAAATTTTAACATTTTTGCATTGCTTGTTCCTTTACAAAATCTTTATTAACATTAACTTACTAATTTTGAAGAGAATCCTTGCAAAAGAAAACCCCAGATCACTAGTTTGGTGGACATGTGGTTCCTTACTCTTGATCCTTAAAATTCCTAGAGTGTTATCTAATCTAAGAAAATTTTGAAATTCTTCCTAGATTGTAGATATGCGATAATGTATGGACTCTTACAAAGTCTTTAAACCCTCCTAAGTTGTTATATTTGCTAAAAAAAATTGAAATTATCCTAAGATTGTAAAACGTGTGGGCATGCATGGGCCCTTACAAATCCTTTAATATTGTGTTTCAAAAGAGAAAACTAAGAGGTATTGGCCTCTCCTAACAAAATTTAATTTAGTTGCAAAAGAAACAAACTAAGAGGTGTTAGCCTCTCCTAAAATGATTAATTTAGTTGCAAAAGAAACAAACTAAGAGGTATTGACCTCTCCTAAAAATGATTGATTTTAAAGGGAAATGGAGATTTCTTAAGAAACCATTTTTCTATTCCCCTAGATCACTCAAAGATGCAAGGGGAAAAACATACTAAAAGATTTCAATATAGTCACCTGGTCCAAATTTAAGGTGATGATTGTAAAAGTAAAGATTTAATTTTGAAATTCAAATGCTATACTAAGCCATCCATGTTACAAGAAAGAAAAAGAAAGATGATTTGGTTCTTTTTAACCCCTTTAGATGTCTATTTGTGGATAAATACCTACGTAAGAAAGAACTCAAAACTTAATTTTGTGGATTTTATGAAGTGTAGAATATAAACCTACAACTACTTGGTGAAACTAGCTTCAAAAGCCTTTACAATCAATGAAAAATGTTCTTGTGCGTGACTTTTATTTCAATGCATAATATATGTGAATGGAGAGAAGGTGAAATGTGTGGTCTTGCTTGACCCGCATGATGGAAATTTGAACTGAGTTCTCACAATCAAAGATTAAATTTTTGAGTTTGAGGACTGGGATAGGCCGGCTTTGGTTCTTGCTTACACAAAAAAGTGAGAATGAAAGTTCTAATGGCCTAAGTGGGGAGGAATTTGATCCTCCTCCCTACCAAACTATTGGGCTGTTTTTATCACTTGGGTGAGAAAAAATAATCCTTTTAGGCGCTTCCTTGTTAGATCAACCAACAAGACAACATAGGAAGTGATTAGTTGATTGGTGAATCAATAAGAAAGTAAATGACAAATTAAATAACCAAGAAATGGAACTAGACTAAGCATATATAAACTCAAAAAGATGCATCAAATCGACACAAGAAATAACTATCCAAATGGAAAATGATCATTGAATTTAAAACACCAAAGGAGAAAAGTGAGACTTATAAATCCCCTATTCCTTTTTGGGAGGGATTTTGAGTCCCCCCAAAATAAAGATTTACTATCATATCTATGACTAACAATGGTGAAGAACTTCTTGGTCAAGCCTTTCAAGAGCTTAGCACTTGTTGTGGTTGCTCAAGGAGATCTCAAGAGAATAGATGGTTTCTATAAGAGCATATGAGAAACATAACAATACAATGAATTCCTTCATTTTTTAGCGTACCTTGGCTATGTATTAATAGGACCATAACAAAATATTACATAACATGTTCTAGTGTGAATGTGAACTTCTCGAGGTACTTCCCATACGTCAGAAGGCGATATTTTGGGCCGATCTTGAGGTCTTGTCATGGTATACTTCATCCTAGAAGTGTATGTTAGAAGTATGCTGATTGCTATGTTCTGTTGATCTTTTTTTCAGCAATTGTGTGTATTGTTATGATCAATTTTTTGGTGATAATAGAGGGTGTCCAAGGGGAAAGATTACCCATGTCTACTAATATCAATCCACTTTCTAAAATTATGATTGTGTATTAGTGTCTCAAAACCCCAATCATTAAACACATAAGAGAGTGGGTGGATGTGAAAAGTCACTACACATTCACATTGTTATTAGAAATACTTAACCATATTAATTCTCACATAAAAAATTACTCACATACCGTCACAAGTAATTGTATTTTCTCCAAATGACGGTAACGTGATGGCGGCATGAAGAATTAGGGTTCGACTAGTTATCCTTTCCTGTTAGAATTAGGGTTCGACAAGATATCCTTTCCTGTTAGGGTTCGACTAGTTATCCTTTCCCGTTAGGGTTCGACTAGTTATCCTTTCCTGTGTGTCCACATTGACCCATCAAGCAATCACAAAAACATTGTCTGACGTATGTGTGATGTTCATCGACGCAATCACAAAAAACTCACCAAGGATCGTTTGGTATTAATTCGGGAGCAATCTTCCTCGGAGTTACTTTTTGGGCAGGTTTTTTTGACCATGGGGTTTTAAATTTTCAATCAATTAAGAAGTTTCATAGATTTTATGAATATCTGTGTTGGTTTAAAATTTCTAAAATAAAATTTCTAAAATGTATGAAATTTTGATTCATGAAAAACTCAACCTACATATGACTAGCACAGCCACATAATTGTGGCTGATGAACGCCGAAAGACATATGTTATTTGCAAATAAACCCTAATTTTTTTTTGTCTTATATTCTTTTTTGCCCTATACAGAGAGTTAATTGTGTCCATTTTCAATAAGTATAAATCTTTTGGCGTAATAAATTAAAACCATGGTTGTAATCAAAACTAATGCGCCACCATCACTAAATTCGATCAAGAAATTGCACAAAACAAGACAACGACTATAACTAAATTCCAATCCAGGTTCCTTCTTCGTGACTCC
>ML797562.1:0-49742 GCA_009831015.1 Picea engelmannii
TTGTTCCGGGCAGGTGTTTTCATTTGGGCATACACTTCTTTATTGGTTGAGTAGCCGGACTATCTGACCTTGGTGGTAACCTGTGAGGGGGAAACTTTAATCTTGACTTTATACCTTTGCCTCTTCAAAACCCCAGGTTACCGGGGACGTCTCCCCTGGGTTAACCTCGCTAAATAGAAAGAACCTCCCCATTGAGGTGACATTGGGTGGGGAAGGTTCCTGTTATGCCAGTTTGCCCTCTATTCTCTAGCCATTTGACCTAGCTACAAACTGTGCGATAACAGTACCCAAAACCAGAAAACGTCCAGCTTGGGTTGAAGCTACTCTACAAGAAGCAGAAAGACTCAAAGCTCCAAGTGGCACCTTCAGAGAAAGCAAAAGTCCCAAAAGATTCTCCAACTATGAAGCATGTCTGACAAAACTTATAAATGAAGAACCCACCACATTTGAAAAAGCAGCTTGGAAGAAACAGTGGAAAGAAGTTATGACAGAATAATACCAGTCTATCATGAAAAATGATGTGTGGGAAACCGTGCCTAGACCCAAGGAAAAATCAGTGGTAACTTCAAAATGAGTCTATAAGATCAAACATGCAGAAGACAGAAGCGTGGACAAATACAAGGCAAGGTTCGTAGCTAGAGGGTTCTCCCAGAAGGAGGGGGAAGATGATGACGAAATCTTTGCTCCTGTTGCCAGATATACTTCTATTAGAGCCATTATGTCTCTTGCTTCTTCCATGGGATGGAGTCTACATCATATGGATGCAAAGACAATTTTTCTCAATCGAGCAATTGAAGAAGAAGTATACATTGAACAACCTCAAGGTTTTGAAGTACATTCTAGAGACACTCATGTTTGCAGATTAAAGAAAGCCCTGTATGGACTGAAGCAAAATTCAAGAGCTTGGTATGCCAGAATAGACAGTTACTTAATAAGACTTGGTTTCTCTAAAAGTCATGCAGGTCCAAATGTCTACTACAAAGTTGTGAAAAATGCACCTGTGATTCTACTGCTATATGTCGACGACTTATTCTTGATAGGTGCAGAGTCTCTCATGACCCAGTGTAAGAAGGAATTAGCTTCTGAGTTGGATATGAAAGATCTTAGTCTCATGCACTATTACTTGGGACTAGAAGTATGGCATAAGCGTGGTGAAATCTTCCTTGGACAAGGAAAGTATGCAGTGAAGATTCTTCATAAATTTGGAATGATGGATTGCAAATCCATGGCCACTCCTGTGACCACATATATAAGAAAAGTAAGAGACTCATATTCTGATCCAGTAGACCCGTCCCTATATCGGAAATTGATTGGGTCATTGATGTATCTAGTGAATACTCGACCATATATATGCTTTGTTGTAAGCACTTTAAGCCAGTTCCAGGTGGAACCCGAACATGAGCATTGGATAGCTGCAAAGCATGTTCTAAGATATATTTGTGGGATGCTAAACTATGGTTTAAGATACACCTCATCCAGTGATATACAACTTCATGAGTTCACATATTCAGATTGGGAAGGGAGTGCAGAAGACAAAAGGAGTACTTCAAGGATGCGTTTCAGTTTGGTGTCTACTATGATATCATGGGCCAACATGAAACAAAAGTCAGTTGCACTCAGCACTACAGAAGCAGAATATATCACAACATGTGAGGCATGTACCGAAGTAGTATGGATGAGGAAGCTAATTTTTGGATTATTTGATCAAGTACTAGATTCAACCATAATATACTGTGACAATCAAAGTTGTATAAGGCTATCAGAACACTCAGTGTTTCATGACTGATAGAAACATATTGAGATCAAATACTACTTTATTCATGATAAAGTCTAGGAAAGAGAAGTGAAACTCCAGTATATCTCCACAGATGAGCAGGTAGCAGATATTTTGACAAATCCTTTGTCCAGGATAAAATTTGCGTACTTAAGGGACAAGATGGGACTCATGGAGATAACTCCCTTAGCTGAAAGGGAAGAGATGGATTCTCAGGTTGGGAGGGAGCACTAAGATATATATATATATATATATATATATATATATATATATAATTGATTCATGTGCATTCATTTTCTAGTTCGAAAAATGGTCCACATTGGGCAGTTCCTTTCTAGTCCAAAAAGTGGTTTGAGATTTCTGACGGAAAAGCATTTTCCAGCTCGAAAAATGGTCCAGATCGGACAACCCTTTTCATAATGAAAATGGTCCAATAGATTGTTGATGTACCATAGACAGTAATTCCCCTTGTGGCCAGTGTGGTGGAATGGTCTAGGACAATCATTCTTCTTGACAATCACTCTGAGTAGTGGTCAAGTAGAATGGTATGCCTCGCCAGGCAGTGATTCTTTCGAAGTTCACAGTTGTGAGCAGTTTTGAAGAATGGTCCATTTTGGAGGTTGGTGCACGACAATCATTTCCTTAGGAAATGGTCCAGACAGTCATTCCCTAGGGCAGACTCATTCTCTCCAGGTTGCACTATGATTAGTGTCGGAGGAATGGCCCAGTTAGGTGAATGGTCCAGGTTCAGCAATCAGGGACAGGCATTCCCTAGGGCAGGCTCATTCTCTCCAGGTTGCACTATGATTAGTGCCGGAGGAATGGCCCAGTTAGGTGAATGGTCTAGGCTCAGAAATCAGGGAAAATTATTCTTCTATGCTTGGGAAGAATAGTCCAGATAGCCCATGGCTAATATTTTACTTTATGAGAGAAGATGCTCTTCCAAACCTCACAGATGTGAGTGGAATAATGGCCCAGATGACTCAATGTGTATCATGATATTGTTTATGCAGATGATATGATTGTTGTAGAGATTGTATGTCTATGGATAGTAGTTGTATACTATTATGAATAGACACAGTTGTGTTCTATTGGATGGCATTGTTCTAATTTCCATGGAGACTATCCAGTTGGATAATGATGATGGTGCTCATGATTTGTTCATGAGATAGCATGTGTGGCTATGATGATGCTACCAGGTGAATGGTTTGTTTGTGCTCAAGACCATTGCCTTTAATACCTCCCTAGCTAGGAGGGAATGTTGATATTATAGTAGTTACGGGAGGTATTAACCTCCACTTGTAACCATTGACGAGACTAGAATTTTTCGGGAAGCAAGAGAAACCCTAAAGCTTTGGATAATAACCCTAGAAGACAAGTCGGCTTAATAGAATAATTAGTATTGAGTTATTATCCCCCAGGAAGAGAATTCGGCCCAGTCAGTTAAGATGGAATAGTATAAATAAAGGGCGCTAGATCTCATTTGTCACTCTCTCACTCACAACTCCATAATACCAGTAGTGCGCAAGTTTGGAGAGGAGTTGTAGTTGTAGTTGTTGCCACTGACATTTTAGTTTTTTGCTGGGAATTTCTACTTGGTCTTTAGTTATCTTGTCTTGGTGCGCTAGCCTTGGTTGGCTATTGATCTGCTACCAAAATTATTCTCTTTGTCAAGGTTAAGGTGCTTGGGGGTGGCCTTTGTGCCTATGGTTGGGTGACAATATTGCTATGTTGCCTATGGTTAAATGAGCACACCCACTTTTCTAACAGAAGGTGATCCACCAGTAACTAGGTGGGAGGACTTCAAATCCCTCATCAAGTCCCAATTCTACCCTATCGAGTATGTAGAGGACCAATGGATCTAGTTTCACTACTTCACGAAAAGGTAGGGGCATAGTGTATAGGAGTACACCATTGAGTTCACAAAGATGGCCATCATGCTAGGTATCTCTCCCAAGAATCCAGATGTACTCCTCAAATATCTGGGGGGGGTTACATAGTCATATATGAAAGCAGGTGATGCTCTTCAAGCCAAGGACAGTGGATGAGGCGTGTGTACAGGAACAATACCTAAAAAACATAGGCCAAAAGAAAGGGCAAACAAGTGGTTTGAAGCAAAAAGAGCACCAGGAAGCTTCCAAGGAGGGGAAGAAGAAGTGGAAAGGGGGAAAAGATAAGAAGACAGTAGCCACTTCACAACAGAGTAAAGATCCCAACAACCATTGCAATCATTGCAACATTGATGGCCACACCGAGGAAAAGTGTTGGAAACTACATCCAGAGCTTAACCCGAAGAACCGTAAGAAGGATGGAAATAAAAGGAACCTTCTAGCCACAAATTCAAGCAATCAAGTTGAAAGTAGCTCGGATGTGGATGACAAGATTATCTACAAATCTGTGCAAAAGGAGGTGAATATGAGTGGCCTTCATCACCAATATGAGAAGGAGATGACCAAGCTCTTACACATCAAGATTCAGGTCAAGAAGACCAAGATAGATGTTATGTTCAACTCTAGTTCAGGGATAATCTCATAACAGTGGATCTGGTCAGTAAGCTTGGATTGGAGGTTCACAATCATCCTAGCCCCTATCCATTAGGTTGGGTAAACAAGGATGTAGAGATAAAGGTAACGAAACAATGTCAGATTAAATTTTCTATGTGTGTTGATTTTATTGATGAAGTGGAATTGGATGTAGTACCCCTTGATGTATGTGGTGTAGTGTTTGGAAGCCCTTACATGTATATGAGGGATGCAATAGTCATGCGGAGAGACAACCAATACCAATTGATCAAGGATGGTAAGCCTACATCATCAATGCGCATAAAGGCATGTCAAAGATCTCGCTGGTAATTGCCAACCAAGCCAGAAGTTGATTAGTTCTAGTAAGAAATATGTTTTGCATTTCTTAAGAGAAAATTAGTCTGATGATGAGTCAACGAGAGTGAAGGCATCCCTAGAGGGGTGTGATAAAGAGCAGAAACATCAGTTGGAGGAGTTGCTACATGAATACAGAGGAGTGTTCAAGGATCCTAAAGGGCTATCACCCAAGAGGGATGTGGATCACGAAATACAATTATTGCTAGACTTCCCATTGTCGAATATTGGGTTGTATAGACAGTTTGTTCTGGAAGCAAATGAAGTAAAGAAGCACTTGCAGCTATTGTTGGAGCAGGGCATGATTCGACCAAGTACCTCACCATGTGGGTCACCCATCATAATTGTGCCCAAGAAGGATGGGACTTGGAGAATGTGTATCGATTACAGGGCATTGAACAAGATTGCACTGAAGAATCGGTACCCCCTGCCAAGGATCGACGATCTGTTGGACCAGTTGCAGCATGCCAAGTACTTTACTAAGCTAGATTTGAAATCAGGATATCACTAGGTACAAGTCCAAGAAGAAGATACCTGGAAGACTTCCTTCAAGACAAGGCAAGGTTTGTATGAGTGGTTGGTTACATCGTTCGGTTTATGCAATGCACCGACTACATTTATGAGACTAATGAATGATGTTGTACACCCTTATCTAGATTAATTTGTTATTGTTTATTTGAATGATATATTGGTTTATAGTGTTACCTGGGAGGAGCACATCTCACATCTTATGCAGGTGTTAGAGACTCTGAAAAATCACTAATTGTTGGTCAATCTCAAGAAATGTGAGTTTGCTCAATAGTATTTGGTGTATTTGGGGTATGTGATCGATGGAGGGGAGCTCAAGATAGGTCCCACAAAGATGGAGGCCATCATGAAATGGCCAGTTCCTACAAATGTCACTGAAGTTAGGAGTTTTGTTGAGGTAGAACAATACTTATGGAAGTTCATTGCTTCATTTTCAACGATAGTTCACCACTCCATGCCATAACAACTAGTGGTAAGAGTTTCCAGTGGGGGAAGAATCAACAGAAGGCCTTTGAATAGCTGAAAAGAAAGATCATTCAAGCACCAATGCTCACACTACCAAACTTGCATAAGCCCTTCGAAGTGGAGATAGATGCAAGTGGGTATGCCATGGGAGCAATTTTGATGCAAGGAAGAAGGTCAATATGCTATGATTATGAAATATTTCATGGGGTGGTTCTCAACTACCCTAGCTATGACACAGAGCTATATGCCTTGGTACAAGCTATCAAAAAGTGGAAGCATTATTTGATGGGAAAGGAGACCATCATCCACATAGATCACCAACCACTACAATATTTACAGGCCCAAAGTAAGCTACAACAAGCCAGACATTACAAGTGGATGGGGTTTTTACAACAATTTCATCTAGTCATCAAGTATAAGAAGGGCAACACAAATAAGTTGGAAAACATGCTTTCACGACCACAGACATCCAAGATTACAACTTTGGGAACTCTTATGCACATGGAGCCTTTTACCCATGATGCATACAAATAGGCATACACAGAAGATGAAGACTTCAAGGAGGTGTTTCAGCAGGTACATGGCCAAATTCATATAGAAGAAGGTGATGGAAAGGTTGACTATCATTTTCATAATTACTCTACAATCTCAACAAGCTTTGTGTTCTTAAAGGTGAACGATTGTAGCTTATCAGAGAGGCCCACACCTCCAAGGTTGCAGGACATTTTGGTGTTGGAAAGACAGTTGCCAACTTACAGAGGTATTTGTATTGGCCCATAATGCAAGAAGATATAACACAATATATTAGAGGATGTATACTTTGTTGTATCAGTAAACCCAATAATAAGAAGCAAGGTCTATATCATCACTTACATGTACCCACTCGACCTTGGGAAAGCATCTCCATGGATTTTGTTGGAGGTTTACCAACCACACAGAAGGGACATGACTAATTATTTGTGGTTATTGACAGGTTCAACAAAATGTGCATTCTCATGCCTTGTAAAAAGACCATCAAGGGACAGGAAGTAGCAAACGTGTTCTTTGAATAGGTCTGGGTGCACTTTAGGATACCAAGGAACATCATCTCAGATAGGGATACCAAATTTATTAGTGCATTTTGGACTACATTGTGGGAGAAGATGGACACTAAGTTAAAGAGGTATACAACATTCCATCTACAGACAAATGGACAGACATAACTAGTCAACGAGACTTTGGTGTAGCTTTTGAAGGGTTACAATCAGAAGCATCCAAAGACCTGGGATGAAAATTTGATCTATATACAACATTTTTATAACAAAACAGTCCACACTTCTACTGGTAAGTCACCTTTTGAAACTTGCTTTGGGTATTTTCCACCTTCACCCTTAGATGTTGTGTATGGACAACAAAGAGGAGTGAGGGAGGACCTCATAGGAGATGCATTAATAGCAGAAAAATTTGTTGAGAATATCAGGGAAATCCATTTGCAAGTACAAGAGACACTAAAGAACTCACGGGAAAAGTACAAGGCTAGACATGACCAACACAGGACAGAGAGAACATTTAGAGTGGGAGACATAGTATAGTTACAACTGAATAAGGAAAGGCTGCAACGTCCTGGTAAGAAGATCAAGGCTTTGCGGTGTGGTCCTTTTGAGGTATTGGAAAAGGTGGGAGATAATGCCTACAGACTCAGTCTACCCCCATACATATGCATTTACTTAGTAGTGAATGTGGAGAATTTGAAACTCTATAAGCCTTCCATGTTGGATCAGGAGGAGGAGCAAGTCCTACCTTCCATAGAGAGGCATCATGACCTTTGGTAGATTGGGCTGAAAAGACAACATCTAGGCAAAGCAATGTGGTACTCCACGGAGAAGGTAGAGGAAAATTTTCCCCACCTCGTTCAGTAAAAGCTTTTGGGGACCAAAAGCCTCCCTAAATGGGGAGGTATGATCCAGATTGGATCATTATATTATTTTCCATCTATCTCAATGCTTTCAAAGTGAGAAAAATTGGAGTAATCAACTTGCAGGGTCATTTTAGTGGCAGGTCCCAATTTGGAAAATTCAAGTCTAGAACCTTTCGAAGCCATTTTGAGGCATTAAATGGCGTTTTTTGGGTTCTGGTTTCTGAAAACTGTGCAGACCTCTATAAAGGTTTTCTACATTCTGAGACCTTTCCAACGGTGCAGACTGTGTGTCAATCAGAGTTTGTATGCAAAAGTTATGTCTCTCGCAAGTTGACCTATCGCATTGGCCACCATGGTACGAGAGGATGCCACGTCACCCCTCGTTACTCATGCATATGGGGCTAGCCACATATGTAATTTCAATAAGATTCTAGAAGGTCCAAAACCCTATCACAATTGAGGGTTGAGGAAGTAAAAAACCTACCCTTAGATGGCTATCGGGCTATGTTAAATACCAGGTCACTAGGAGAAGAACGGATTCCATTCTTTGGCATTGTATCTTGTTCCATAACTGAGAAAAACATCTAAGAGTGGTATTCTGTGAGAATAATAGAGGAAGAGAGATTTTGTAGCAGCCATATAGGCCACAGGTCAAAGGCAACTCCACAGAGAATGTCTCTTTCTTTGTACTTGCATCATTTCTATACTTGGATTTTCTCCCGTGTTGGGTTTCTCGGGTCATATATTGTGTTTATTTGTGGATGGTGTGCTTGTATTTTACTGTTCTCTATTTTCCACATTTTATCTATTTTATGCATAAGCAGAAAATCAGTAACTAAATGTTCTAGAGATCTAAAGGAAAAATAACCTTAATAGTAAATATTTTCAGTACTTTATTAGATCTCTTGTGACGAATTGTTTGAGTGGAATATCCATGGAAGTTTGTGTATTAGTAGTTATATTGTTTCCATATGTTCTCAGGAAAGCTCCTCTCGTAGGATGGTCTCCAACCATTAGATCAATGTGGGTGTAAAATGAAATCCCCTCCTTGTTGAAGATACCCCCTATAAGGGTTTGTCCAATTTGAATCACTTAACACCACCAAAGGAGAGATGCGATGGAAGTCTAGACTTCTCCTTCCATGTGTGACTAAGCAGCCTCTCAATGGATTGATCCAATAGCCTTGCAAATAACACCAAAAAAAGACAATGTCTACTCTGTGAAGTACTTTTACCCTTTAGCCAAGAAGAAAAAGAATAGAATAATCAAACCATAAATTTGCTCACAAAAATAAAAGTTCTATTGAATGGCATGAATGATCTCACAATTCGACAACAACCAAATTGGGAGGAGGGTCTAGCCTTATATAATTTTCCTTGGTAATGGCTAGTTTTCTCTCCCATTTAAAAAATAATTCTTGACTTGTCATCCACAACCCGGAAACTAAGTCACTTCAGCAAAACAATATTTTTATCATGACAAAAATAATTTAATCAAGGTAATCCCAAATATATGATTTGATTTGAGTTCATGAGGCAATGGATGGTTGAGAAGAGGTTTGATCTACATTAAAAAGTGTGCAAATAGCTAGATTTCTTGTGATAGATGCCAACGTCCCTCTTGGTCAACCAAACAACTCAATCTTCGATCACATGACTCCTCTTTTTCCCAAATGGCTAGGTGATTTGACCCACAAATGGGAAGAGCGGGGTGATTTAATAATTAGAATTGCCATCAGTCCAATATTTGACCTGGTGAGGATTGATTTAAGTGGAGAAAATGCCAACGGTTGATATAAACCAATGTTCTTTTGACCCACGGCTTCAACATCATGCTAACGGTTAGGATATACCAACAGATCATTTATTCTCCACGGCTATGACAAATACAGTGGCTACTAGATATACAATGGATCCCTTTGTTTGTGTAGCGGTTTAATATGTGCTTATGGCCAACTGAAAATGGCGGCTTCCTTAATTATTTGGGTCGATTTCATTAGTTGGTGGGGGCGATTTAATTACCAATCGACTCATATCTTTCCCACGACTCACTTGGATCCACAGCTGGGTGAGATGGTGGCTGATTATTTGAGTGGAAGTGCTTGCTTGAAATAGGAGCCCATTAATATTCTCCTTTTCTTAGCAAGTGCACCCCCCATGTGGTTGGTGGTTTCCCACTTCAATATGTCGTACAACTTTATGCAAGTCAATAACCCATCGCATACTTTAATGATGACATCAGTTTCCACTCACTCATTGGACCATGGTATAATATTATGCTCATTGTTTTCACTTCGCCTTTTAATCGAATGGTGGGTTAGAATGTTATAAAGTGATCTTCATCTTTGGCTTAGTTATGTGCATGTGTCACCCTTCGATAGCTGATTTTCCTTAAAAAACCTTCCTTTTGCCAAAATTTCAATATGGCTTGTCAAGTACATATCATGATGGTCATTTTGAGCTCTTGTTGTATTTTTTGTTTCGGGACCCCGTGCATCGGGATCTATGACTGCCTGGGAAGCGTGAAATGCTATGAATTATGAGACTGCCATGTTGAGAACTGTAAATGAATAATGCAACAAGGCCAAGAAGATGCATACAAACTCTAGACACATGACCATGTGGGAAAAGACATAGGTGCGCATAAGACCCTGGGCTGGACTAGCCCTAAATAGTGCTTGCTTGAAATAGGAGCCCATTAATATTCTCCTTTTCTTAGCAAGTGCACCCCCCATGTGGTTGGTGGTTTCCCACTTCAATATGTCGTACAACTTTATGCAAGTCAATAACCCATCGCATACTTTAATGATGACATCAGTATCCACTCACTCATTGGACCATGGTATAATATTATGCTCATTGTTTGCACTTCGCCTTTTAATCGAATGGTGGGTTAGAATGTTAGAATGTGTGATTACCCCTACAAAATTATCAATGGCTCTTCAAACCATGTGTCCCAATAGATCCACCTCAAGACCTTCAATCCTATCCAGAAAGAAAGGAAATAAGTATGGGGACTAGAGGGATTGGGCATGGCCGACCAAAAACGCCTAAGAGTCCACATACAAAACCATACACATGGCCTACAAGGCTTTGGACTCACATATTTCTTGGGCTTACAATGGTGTAGCCAATAAAAACATAGGGTACCTCCCTAGAAGGTAACAAGACTCGTGTATCCTCAAGGACCCTCCTAAGCTCTATCACCTCACATGCAACTCCTACCATGGCTTTACATTATGCCTCCATAGACGATAGTGCAATTGTAGTATGTTTCTTACTAGTCCAAGAATTCAAACATGAACCCAAGACAAACATAGTCCAAAAAGGATATCTTGTCATCTATTGACCCTACTCAATATGAATCTATATAAGTTGTCAAACTAAACATGTCATTCTCGAAAAACTCTACACCAAAATCCAGTGTCTCTTGTACGTACTTCAATATCCTCTTTGCAACTTTCCAATGCATAGCTTTTGGCAAAGTAATGTATATGGAAAAAGACATTTTCAAATCTTATCTTTGGCCTAATATAAATGAGATAGATCAAACTTTCTACTAGATTTTTGTACAAGGTTTCAGCTACATTTATTGGGTCCTCGTTTATTGATAGCTTCAATCCTATCTCAATTGGTGTTGTGAATGGTTTGTAATATGTCGTCCTAAATCTATCAAGCAATTATTTTGCATACTTTACTTGAGAGATAAAGATGGCCTCCTTCTTACATACCTTCAACCTTAGACAATAATGCAAAAGCCCCAAATCCGCCTTCTTGAAAATTTCTTCTAGATCTCATTTTACTTCCTTAATTATATATGCACCACTTCATGTGATTATGAAACCATCTACATAAACAATACGAATAATGATGTCCTTCAACTTCTTTTGATGTACAAATTCGAATGCACTCCTCTAAAACCCACTTGATTTCACATTCTTGTCAATTTTGGGGTACCATGCCCTTGGTGCCCACTTCAATCTATATAGTTATTTTACCAATCTACAACCTCATTGCTCTTTAGCTTTTTCCTCGTACCCTTATGATTGAGTCACATGCACCTCTTCCTTGAGATATTCATTTAGAAACACACTCTTCACATTCAATTGGTGGATGCTCCAACCAAATTATGTTGCCAATGCTACCACCATCTAAATCATGATTATTTTTTTCATTTATGTGGAAGTCTCCTCAAATTGCACCCCTACATATTATGTGTACTCCTTCAATGCTAACCTAATTTTGATCTTGTCTATAGAGCCATTTTCTTTGTGCTTCATTTAGAAGAACGATTTGGAACCAATGTACTTTTCCTTTTTAAGCAACTCGACCAACTTCCAGGTCATATTATTCTACAATTATGCAAATTCTACATCCATTGCATCACTTCATTCTTTTATGAGATTTATTTATTGAATAGAACTAGGCTCAGATGAAAGGGAATTAACAATCCCATTCATAAGGGAAAGATTGTAGAATTTACATACTTTTCCTACATTTTTGCTACAATCCTCGTAGATATCCTAAGCTTTGAAATCATCAACATATTCTTTCTTTCCATGTTGCATTCTCTCATCTGAATTCTTTTCATCCATCGTGAGCACTTGGTTTTCTAGAATAACTCTTCAAGATCCAAATGGAAGCTCGATACCACTATTTTCCTTATTGCCCATCTCCTCCACTACTACATGATATAGAAATTAATACAAAACAACATCCATATTGACAAACACCTGATCAAATAACTTGTATGTTTTTGACACCTTGTTATAGAAAATAAAGAGGCATTTCTTACCTTTATTATTGACATTGTTTCTCTATGTTCTCTATTAACCAGCAACATGTGTGCATTTAGTCTATCAACCGGGGTTTCCAATGTACTTGTGAAACATAGTGTACTATTTGAATAGAATAGGGATGCTTGTATTGACTAGTCTAACTTTGGGATAATGAACTTTATGTACTAAATCTACTTCCAACTTGACAATAGGAAAATGAATCTATCTCAAAATTGCAAACTCAATAAAAAATAACTTCAAATGAACATAAGATAAAGATTTAAAATATCAAAATTAAAATTATAGCAAGATAAGTTTAACAAGTATGAACTTAATTTTAGCTCATGGTTTCTCCATTAAGACAACTATACAGACATGTAGATTTCACAGTCTATATGCTATCTTCTGCTCTAGGAACTAAGTCTCGAGAAAAGATCTTGTTACTTGTGCTTTCTCCAATTCAAATTAACTACAGAAATGCTATGAGGATACTAACACATTCAAGATCAAATCTAATTCTGGAAATGAAATGACAACAGGAAAGAAAAGAGGGCAGCTCTGTACCTTTGAGTGGGCCCTTGCTCATCAGTCTCAGGCTGCCTTAAAAAGCTAAAATAGAATGCTACAGTACTTGCAAATTGTAGGAAAAACTAAGTCATTTGTATTAAGAAAATAGCAGTGTTCACAATTCATGCATCTCTGTCTCTAATCTCCCCCCGAATACTGAGTTGCTTACATATATAGTGGCCGAGTTATGCCATATATGGAGTAAATAATAAAAAGCATAACAAACTAGAAACAAGTAACAAATTCTGTAAAACAGTTACTTCTACCCACATTCTGGAGGTCGAGCATTGTTACATCAGTTGTAGACGCTCAGACAGACAGCTCAAATCATGCCAAGGTAAGTCATGAACTTGTAGATGCCATGTTCGTAGCACTGGATATGAATTTGATTGTGTGGGTGCCCAAAACATGTCGAGGAATTGCACAAGAGGTAAGTTATATTGTTATGCTCTGTTACTGGGTTAGTTTGGGCATTAAATCCTCTTCAAACTTCGCTTGGAACATTGTAAAACGGCTCCATTAGATACTTGCTCGTGGGGTAAGCTGATTAGTTGAAGATCCCTATGATAAACCTTCAAACCATTCGCTTTAGCACTCAAAAAGAACATCTGCACTTGTTCACAAGGATTTAGCATAAAATGAAAGAACCTAATCTACAACAAGTTAGCATTAACAAACCAAAGCACCTTAAGATCATGAGTATAAATAAGAAAGAAAACTAGAATTCAATCCAAAGTATGTAAAAGATCTAAGAGCCAACCAGTGATAAAATAGCCATCTATTGTGATGTATATAAGCTTTAACAAGTGTTTTGGATAAGTGAGGGGAGGTTAAGAAAGGAAAAAATTATACCATTCTGGAAACCAATCATTTTCCCCCCTACCAAAAATATTGCATGTCCCCATGCAAGTTGTCATTCTCTCTCTGGAATCCCTGCACGTATGTCACTCCAGTTGTAAGGTGGGTGACCAAACACTTCAGATGTGTAAAACCCCAAAGTCCAATCCACTTGTGTCCACTGTGCAAACTCATTGAACTCATCCCACTGTAATGTGATCCTATAAACCCTGGTAGGGCACCAGATGAGGGGATAGTGGAATATTAACCCCAGCCACCTGGTGCTATTTCTTTTCATTGAATCAACACAAAGTTCTGCTCTAGCCATGGAAAAGTTGAAGAGTGGATAAGCTATAGGATCCTTTTCCCTAAGGAAATATTGTAGGCCCACCCACCTTTCATGGGAATCCATGAAAGCTTCCATGGAATAATGTTGTATAATGTCTTCAAAATCTATAATAGCCAAGCACTGATTCTGTCATATCTTTGTTGTAGTCCTGGGATCGGCCAGAATCCATAATATTCCTCTTGAACAAACATAGGGAAGGGATATTCATCCCTGAGGAGGAAACTAGAGCTTGCTTTTGCTCTTTCATAGAATGTAGAGGCTTCTTTTCAAATTGTTTGGTTATAAACAAAAGAAGAGAGCGCTCTGAGTTGTATATCCCCCACAAAGGGGTTCAGTTTCCATCTGGAATTATCTTGCATGAGAAAATTTAATTGGTACAACTCGCAGAGTAAGTCCTGATCATGTGGTGAAGTAGAGGAAAAAGCATCAATGAATTGCTCTGGAGTGTGAATCTCTGTTGAATGACCTGATGCTATTCTTTGAATCCTAATTTGTCCATCTTTCATGAAGAAATATGCCATAAATCCTAAATGGAGCCCGTCATGATAAGGCTTGCAATGCTAGTCCACACAATTGTTGTATTTGATATTGGCTATGTACCAATTGCTCTTTGTAATCCTGAATTCTATTCTTCCATTTGGTCTCTTGAGTAACACACATCCCGAACCACTTCTCCTTCAACTTTTGGATGGATTTCCTTGTCAGTGACTCCTAAATCGAACAATTCATCTTTTTCCTCTAATTTGGCAAGTCTGGTTTCAATTGCAAAAATGCATAGGTGTTCACCACTATGTCATCAAGAATAGCACTGATGAACATAATCCTTTGTTTTAGCTTGTGAATCTTTTTCTTCTGCTAAGGTATCCTCAGGTAATTTAGCTGATGTATCCTCATCTTCTGCAACTAATTCTTTTTCAGAATGCTCTATTCATATGTCCTGGGGACCCTCGGGATGTTTTTCTCGTACATCATCATAATCCCCTCCTAGAACACTCTCAGGATCCTCCATTAAAACATTTGCATGATATTCCACTATCTTACCATTGGCATCCTCGGTTGAGGCTGGTGTGTTTTCAGACTCAATTGCTTTCAAGAGGATTTCCATATTTAAAGCCTGGGTTTTATACTTGGCAATTTTTCCTCTTATCTTCAAATTTTGCAACTGAATTCTTCTAATGGTTCTGAGCATTCATAAATATAGCGGCTTCTTATATAAATGAGACTTACAAAGTCTAGGCATTCATTCCTTACCTCTTTGTTTGCAATTTCCCTTATGTTGCAAGTAACATGTCCACCGAATGCTCTGGAACCATCTCCTAACTGTCATCGGTTGATGCATCCTCAATGTCCATCTCCTCATCGCTATCCCGAGAGGTGATTTCGACTCTTCTAAGTTGTCCCAACCCTGATTCTGAAGTGTCTTGCATTATGCCCTTGTCTTTTCGGGGAAGGGTCTTACTCCCTTTGCGTTGAGCTGATTCCGGTTCAGTAGCAGAACAAGATATGCTCCTTGTCTTTTGAAGGAGGGTTTCATTTTGATCCGATTCTGAACCTGTAGCAGCATCTACCAAGGTCGAGGCTTCACCCCTGACTTGCCTCCTCAAGCTATGGTGAACAAGTGGTGACAATACCCTGGCTCCGGGTTTTCAACTCATTACTCTTCCTACCAGGAATGTGTTCCAGTCCCATCCTTTCTTTCCTAGCTCATTCATGATAAGTATTTTCACCAATTGATGATGATATAAACTACTGTTAGATTCCAATTTCCTCTGGGCTATAGTAGTCATTTTGGAAAGGCTTTTTAGGAGAAAGAAAGGAAGGTTGATACATTGATGATTCTTCAAGTGGAGCATGAGTTAAATGTGGTAATGGTAGACCATACTGAACCGTCCTTCACATGTGATAAATTTTTTTAATATGAAAAACCACCTCCTTCCAAGATGAAGCAAGTAAACCCCTCGATACCCCTTTTCTGAAATCCTTAACTCGAATGGTTGGTCTTAGAAATGGTGTCCAGCTACCTAGTGGGAGTTTTAAGTTTTTAGACCACTTTTCTCCACGTATTGGTAGCCTTACTTTTCTCCACGTATTGGTAGCCTTATAGCCTTGCAATTGATTCTTCTGATACTTCGATCTCGAGCCCTCGAACCTCTGCCTGAACATCGTAGAATGACTTGGCAAGTTCCAATGTCACTTGAGGGTCACAACCTTGAAATCATTTGAAAAATTGGAACCATCCTGCCATGGTAAAAATGGCTAAGGCCTCTGGATCAGCGGCCAAAGCATCAGTATTATCAATCTCTATCCAGTTAGTATGACCCCCCATTATGCCTAGAACTTCAATTATATGCTGCCAAAATGGAAATAAGATATGGAGATATGGTATGCTATATATGATTGTTTCAGTAGTGATAAGTTCAATTGGCTCGAGTAAAGCTGATAGGTTATTGGTATGGCTTGGTCTATAATGGTAAGCCAATTGCCAAATTACCATTGGAATAATTCCCTCAACCTGTGGCATGTTGCTACCAAATCGTGATTTGAATCTAATGAGAATGGTAGTAATCTTGGGCTACCAAATCATGATTTGAATTGATGGAGCTTATGAGCATAGACAATCATCAAAATCATGAGAGTGACTTTATGATGATGTTCAGATGGTATACATGTTGAAAACTATAATAGTTTTGAAATGTTAGGTCAACTACACAACTACACAACTGTAATTGCAATGAGATATTCTATTCATGGTGTTTTGCTTCTGGATCACTATAATAGTTTTGAAATGTTAGGTCAACTACACAACTGTAATTGCAATGAGATATTCTATTCATGGTGTTTTGCTTCTGGATCACTGGTGGTATACATGTTGAAAACTATAATAGTTTTAAAATGTTAGGTCAACTACACAACTACACAACTGTAATTGCAATGAGATCTTCTATTCATGGTGTTTTGCTTCTGGATCACTGGCAGAGTTACAAGTATATGATAGAATGATGGAAGTGGAAGTGGCTTGTAATGATAACTTTAACTACAGAGCTACATTAGCATTGATATTTTCAATCCTTCCACTACAGGATCATAATCCCCTTGTTGACCGGCTCTTCAACTAGGGGGTCAACTCCATGTAGCATGAAGATATGCATCAACAAATGCAAACATGTCGAAAACTTTTTGGTTCTACAGGGCATTTTTTGCTCCAACACACAGTTTTGTAAGCGGGATTTCCACACCCTTGCGCGGGTTTATAATGCAATAGGTCTACATGGATCATGTTAGGTCAGTTGCCTTAGAGTTTCTTCATTATGAGAGTTTCTTTCATTGAGTGTTTTTTTATCCTCGGGAGGTTAATGTGGCCTAACTAGCCAGGTTAATCTCCCTTGAGTTTTTCACTCCCACCCAATAAATCCTCCAAAGTGGTGAAAGGTGTTCTAATGAAGTCATTCCTAGGTAGCTAGTGTTTATGAATGTTGTAAATGACCATGTAAAACAACAGACAAAATTTCCCGGAATTCCGTCAAGTCTAGCTAGGTTTTTTTTTTAAGTTGGGAATTAATTAATTAATTCTAGGTAATTAATGTAAAACTTAGGTCTCGGGATCTTTGATAGGGGTATTTGTACTCAAAAGAAAGATAAAGAGACCCCCTACACCCGTGGACCAAGTTTCAACTTAGTCAGACAAGTTTTGCTAGGTTTTTTGTCCACTTCGGAGTTTTTTTGGAAAACGACGATTTTAATTGCCAAACCCAAGACATGGGCAAATGTCAATTTTGTAATAGTTAGTCAAATCAAGTGAAGTAAGTGGAAATAACTGAGATGGAGCACACCTAGCCCTTCCTAACCCTTTCCTAACCCTCACTTACCCTTTACCCACTTCATTTAATTAAATTACATGTGGGAGTACGTCCCCCTTTGAGCTTACGTCCCCCTCTCCACGCTTTAATTTGGAAACTCTCTTAAGTATAAAAGCGTGGGTCCCTTCTCCTCCATGTACAACTTTCCTCTACCCTTCCACATCCCCATTGGGAGTGTGTCCCACACACACTCTCCCACTCCTCACCCTCACGCACTGCCTCCATACCTCTCGCACTTCCCACTCTAACTCACGCTTTCCTTATTCTAACTCACGATTTCCCTTTTGGATTATTGGAAAGGACTCACGTGGAGATGGGAACATCTCTCTTAAAGCAAGAAACTTCCCTTAGCTTATGCGCTTTCCTCTACCTTACCTTTGAGCATGTGTTCCTCACACTCCTCCCTTCAACCCTCACACATTCCTTAAAGGAGTTGCGCCTTTCCTTTAGGGGAAATGGAAACATCTTGTAAAGGATGGAAACCTCCTTTAAAAACATGTGTGGGCCTTTCCTTTAGCCTATACTACCCTCTCTTCTTTCCACATCACCCATCCACTCATCCTACCTTCCATTTTTCACCTTAACCTAAAAGCTCACGCTTTTCTTCACCCTTGGCTTGAATTGTGACACTTGTCAATGATCCAAGAGGGGTCTCCTTGGCTTCTCAAGCTATTTAAGAGACCCCTCACTCCCTCATTCATCACCATTCTTCATAGTATTTTTATGCTACCAAATTCTCTCCATCCCACTCTCTCTCTCTCTCACTATTGTCATATTGCTTCACTAGTTTTGGTCATTGAAGAGCTTGGAGCCACATTGTTGCTGCAACCTCTTCCCATTTAATAATACAGAAATCGCTTGGGAGTGTTGGATTTTGTCTACATGCTTCATTTACATGCTCAAGGTGATATTGTTCTTGTTTTTAGTATTTTGTGATCATTAAAATAGTATAGTTGAGGTATAACTTTGTTTGCTTGGCTAGGTGGAATAAAACTTTGTTTGCTTGCCTATATGCGTTATATTTATGTTTAATACTAACTTTGTTGTATTATCCATGCATGCAATCCATTTATCTATTTGATCTCACAGTTTATTAAAGCTTGCAGGTTGCCTTGAAAAGAAGTTGTTGGGATAGCTTCAAGGATGAATCTACCCTCATCTTCACTTACACTTCACAAGCAATTTTCGACTCTTCTCCCTCATTCTTTCACTTTCAGATTTTGGTATCTAATGTGCTTAGATAGGTCCCAAATCAAATATTAAATTCCAGTTTTTAGATGTGTAGAGTTTCTGTTGAAAAACATAAATCTCGTAACTTTGTTGAGTGTGTTGTAGCTCAAATCAACAAGCAATAGCTTGCTGATTTTTGCAGGTTCTTACCAGGACAAGAGGGCATGTTGCCCAATTTCAAGCACAACACACCCTCAAAACAACTCCTTGAAGTGGTAACAATTTCTCTTCTTTCTCTTCTCTCTAAAATACTGTAAACACAAGCCCAAAGGAGTTGTACCCAAGTGGCTTGCATTCCTTTATCTTTTAGTCTTTGCTTTGTATGCTCTAGATTAGTTTCCTTTATGCCTTTACTTCTTAGATTAACTAGTTTAATTGTTGATATTTACATGCATGCTTAACTTAAAATAATCTAGAGTAGATCATACGCACATGACTAATTAGTTTAGAGCCCATGGAGGCTTAGATTAAATCTCTTATTCAGTTGCATGCAAGTTACATATCATTAATCTTTATCTTACAGACATGCATGCACATGCCATTTACATAATCTCTTAGGTAATCGTCTTTACCTTCTGCAAGTAATTTCCATTGCTTTATTTTCACATGCAATAATGTCATTAAGCACTTTAACTTGCAATCTATTGGTTCAAAGGATTCAACCTTCACAACACTTTTCAGCTCTCAATTTCACAAGCATTCCAGTTCTTACATCTACATGCAATAATTCAAACAACTTAAGAACTAAATCTGCAATTTCATTGTTTAAGAGTTCACACTCATTTTCAACACTTTGGCAACTTTATTTTAGCAAGCTACAAGCATTCAAACGTACATTGCAATACTTAGCTCATAGGTATAAAATAAACTAATTAGACTTAATAGGACACCATAACTCACCATCTTCGCCATTTAAAACGGGGTCGGAGGAAGGCAACGGAAGGTGCTAGGCCGGGGACGGTCTCACGGCGTGCGACTTCCTTTCCGGGAGTACTTTGACCTTAGGGTTGACCTGTGAAGCTAGGGTAGGCCTCGTTGCCTCACTTCTTGAGCATCCAATAGTCACTTGGTAACTGGGGGAGGAGAGTTTTTGGGTTGACATCTAGATAGGGCTAAAATTAATCACTCTTAATCACTTAACTAAATCTTCAATCTACAACATTTGCAATATACTTTCACACTTGCAAGCAACTGATCTCATATTTACATTCATATGCAAGTTATCTTTTATGTGTTGTAGAATTACTGCTTAAGTGGTTATATCTTGTCATCTGGAGCACACATTACATTTTCAACCTTTTTCATCTCTTGTATCCCTGTATATGTGGTGTGATCCTTCAAGAAGTGCGCATCCACCTGGAGGCATTCTCTTGACTGGGTCTTGAGTGCTTGGCGTGTTTTGGCCATTGATAAGCAGTCCAACGGAATTCTATCTGTTGTGAGCATGCTTGGCTTGATGTGTTGATTGTCTCTCATCTTTGAACATCTTCTTTCCTGCACATTTCAAGCGCACGTTAGCATATTGTATATCTTTTATCTATTTTAGCTGTGTATACCTCTTAGATATTCTTTTGTATCTATCTGTATCTATCTTATTGTAATTTTTTAAACTTTGTAACTTGTAATTATCTTGTAACAAACATCCCCTTAACTTAGTTGACCCCTTGCCCAATCTTAGGCACTAGTCTTAGTTGCCCTAGGAAAAGGTCTGACTTTCATACTTAGATAATTGCATCTTACATTGTTGTTTAACATCATAGGCTAGATTTCCCCTGAACTTTAAACAATTAAAATCAACTCCTAGAACATTAAACATTAATTTCATCTAGTAACTAGGGTCTACCCCCCTTGGCTTCCCTAGGAGTTAGCCTAGACGGAAGAGGTTCAATTCAAAGTGACAATGTGGACTTTGAACCTAGGCATTGTGCCTCGGAGGACACACTAAGTGAGCAGGACTTAGTTTATGTTTGCAAGTGTGTATAAAGACGACAACACCCCCCATTTATAATTCAAGCTCTGCTCACTTGGTATTGCCCCTCATCATTCCTGGGATTCAACAGTATGGTGCTAGTAGGCATTCCAACTGAGAGAATGAATGTTTGAACAAAGATATGAAGTGCTCGTTATCTTTTTTCTAGTGATGATAAGGTCAATTGACCTAAGTCAAAGTTGTTGGTATACACAAAAGATTGATGAGTAGAATGAATTCTGTTGTTAGGCCAGTCCCCGAACTATAATTGCAATGATGCCTTCAAGTTGTAAAATCTTGCTACCAAACCATAATTGGAATGAGCGACATAATATCATTTGAAATGACAGATGAGACTATTGGAATGGTGGGTAAAACAATGCAAATGATTTGCAATGATATGCTGACTACGGGGCTATAAAGCAAGTCATAGGTTTTGAAAGGTCACAATCCCACAAAAACATTTAAGAATACATGGATTTTGGCTTATAGGAATAAGTTTTTTAAAAATGATGACCCTCTCAACAATTATGAAATGCACTCCCTGTTAGGATACTAGTATTGGAAACAACTTTGTATTGTCAAATTTCAGGCCTTAAAACAGTCCTTGATCCTCCATATTTCAGGCCTTATAACAGTCCTTGATCCTCCATATTTCAGGTTATAAAAGGAAAAATGAACTTGGAGTATGGTGCTTTTAAAGTACCAGTGTTGAAACAAAATTTGGTTCCTCTTTGGATCACATTTTCCTTTGGAACAACATGAAATTTTCTATTCATAAGCTTGAAGTCATTACTTTCTAATTATGGCTCATTAAAGATCTTTGCTCAAAGAGTATAACCTATGGATTGATTCAAGTCTTTCAAATCTATTAAAAGATCAAAAGGGTTTGACAACCTCTAGCTTGTCATACCCAGGTAAGAGTTGATCCTTCATGCCAGCCCTCGTACAATCTTGTTAACGGAGATAAAACCATTTTTAGTGAAGAGTGCAGAGCCATGTTGTCTTATTACATATTATCTGGGATATTGAAGAGAAGTAACTAAAACTAATAAAACCAAAGTAATTCCATGAGTCCTTTGGTGAGCTTGAGATGATGCTAGAAGTAGTTTAGATTGTGTTGATAGTACCCAAATGTAGAAAATATCTCTTGAAGGACAATTGCAGCAAAGAAAAAGGTATTGCCATCAAAATTGTCCTATTGCAATCTAGATCTTCCTATAGATTTTTGAAGTTGCTACAAAATAGAGGTTAATTTTGCAACATCCTAAAAAGTTCCAAAACATTGTGAGTCAATTTTTTTTCTTTTTGGTTCTTTTCTCTTCTTTTCTTTTTCTTTTTTTGCAAACTCTACCTGCTAGCGAGCTGTTTTTCAAGTAAATCTTGTCCAATTGTGCCTCATGGAGGTTTTCACAATTGCAGTTATTAATTTTTTTACCAAGTGACATCAGCCAGAACCCTAGTTTTCTAATATCACAAGGTCTATTGACATTTGATACAAGTTTTCATCACTAGATTTATTATTTTTTTCTCTTTTTTTTTAGAGAATAAAAGAAATCAAGTGGAAGTAGGTGTTGGTGGTCATACCAAATTAATTACAACCTCTAAATATGAATGCTTGAGTAATTCCTGGATGAACTCCTTTGATACTGGTTTCTGGTACAACCTCAATCAATGGCCATTGGCCATGATGGGGGTCCTTTCTTCGTCAATTGTATGCAATTTTACAGAACCATTGTCATAGACTATGTTGATCTCATATGGTCCCATGTAGCGAGTGCAAAATTTACCCTTGAAGTCCTTGTACCTGGAATAGAATAGGGAGGGCCAATCACCTTCTTTGAATTTTTTCTTCTTGATGAATCTATCATGCCACCTAGCTCTTTGTTGTTGGAAAAAAGAGGTTTGTTGTAGAGAATCTTGACATATTTCATCAAGTTCATTGATTTGACTTAGTCCATGTTGTTGTGCTTCTGAGAGGTCCAAGCCTACTTTCAATGCAGTTCTCAATGTCTTAACTTCAAATTCTATCAGGATAATGACATACTTACCATACACAAGTTCATATGGAGTGAAGTTGGTGGTGTTCCTCCAGGTGGTCCGATAAGCCCAAAGAGATTCTAGAAGCTTGTCAGCCCAATCCTTGTGAAGTTGTTGTACTGTTTTGGTCAATATGGCCTCCAAAACCTTGTTTGTAAGTTCCACCTGTCCATTTTCTTGTGGATGGTATGGAGTGGATGTGCGGTGCTTGATCTTAAAATGTTGGGTGATAGACCGGATAAGTTGGGATGTGAATCGAGTTCCCTAGTTAGTGACAATCTCTTGGGGAACCCCGAAATGAACACAAATTTCTTCATAAAGGAGTCAACCATAGCTTGCTCATTGGATTCAGGTATAGTCTTGGCTTCAACCCACTTGGTTACATAGTCAGTGCACACCAAGATGTACACTTTCTGTCTCAAAGGCAGGTCGATTGGTGCCATGAAGTCAAGAGCCCATTTCTCAAATGGATCTACCACAACCTGTGGTTGTAGTGGCATTTTGTCGGATTGTACTAGTTGACCCATTCATTGACAGATGTCACGACATTTGACATACTTCTTGGCATCCATGCAGATGGTAGGCCAATAGTATCTCAAATGCATTACTTTGTTTGCAATTCTTTTATCAGTGAAATGTCCTCCACAAGGCTTGGCATCACAATCTTTAAGGATGCCATAGATATCTTCCTCTTGAACACAACATTGGATAACAAGATCCAACCCTGTGTGGAAGAGATGACCTTGGGTCCGTGAATACATGACACTTTGTCTGATGACCTTTTGACATTCCCTTGGTAACAAGTGTTGCGGAAGCTTCCCTGTAGCCAGATAATTAGCAATGTCTACAAACTAGGGTGTGCTAATAGGCATAGAAAATAAATGTTCATCTGGGAAAGTATCTTCTACAGGAAAGGGATCCCCCTCATGAGTGAGCCTGGAAAGGAAGTGAGCAACGACATTCTCCTTTCCAGGTTTATCGAGGATTTTAATGTCAAAGTCATGCAACAAAAGCAACCATCTACTCACCCTGTTATTAGTAACAAGTTTTGTTCATAATATAACGAATAACAGAATGATATGTATGTATAAACACAACGTACCCAATAATGTAATGATGGAATTTATTAATTGCATGAACAATAACAAGAAACTGTTTTTCAATTATTGTATAGTTATCCTCGGTCGAAGTGAGATTATGGTTGATGTAGTAAATGGTGTAGGGTTTTTGTTCTTTCTTCTACCCCAATACATCTCCAAGGGTTGTGTCTAAAGCATCCGTAGAGATGTGGAATGTAAAAGACTAATTTGGGCCTCGTAGTACTAGTGCAACATAGAGCTTCTCCTTCAAAGTTTAAAAAGCAATCTGGCACTAAGCAGACCAACTAAATTATGCATCTTTCTAGAGTAGTTGGAATAATGTTTATACTGTCTTGGTGAAATTTTCAATAAATCTCCTATAGTATCCTGCATGTACTAGAAAGCTACGAACATCTTTTTGAGTTGTTGGGATTGGGAAATTCAAGATCACTTCGATCTTTGCAGGGTCTACCCTAATCCTTGTAGGCGATATGTGATGGCCCAAAACAATGCCCTCAGTGAGAAGCATGTGGCATTTTTCATTTTTGCGGGTAAGTTTAGTTTCCTGGCATCCGAATAGAACCTTTTTGAGATTTCCTAAGGCTTCCTCGAAAGTGTCCTTGTAAATAGTGAAATAATCCATGTATATTTCAACACAGCCATGGATCAGGTATAAAAATATTCTGAGGACAACCCTCTGGAAAGTGGTAGGGGCATTGCATAATCCAAATGGAAATACTTAGTATGCATAAGTTCCCTAATGACAGGTAAAGGTAATATTTTCCTAGTCTTCAAGGGCAATATGGATTTAATTATACTCCTTGACTCCATCAAGAAAAGAGAAAAAATTATTTCCCGCCAAGGTATCTAGGACCTAATTGATGAATGGTGGAGGGAAATAGTCTTTTAGAGTGTCCTTGTTTAGCTCTTTGTAATCAATACACAATCACCATTTCCCATTCTTCTTTGGCACAATCACTAAGAGTGAGACCCACTTTCTATCAGAAATAGGATAGATAAAGTTCACATTGAGCAACTTTTACAGTTCCTCCTTCACTACTTATCTCAAAGTTGGATTCATTATTCGTTGAGGTTGCTTAATAGGTCATGCATCCTCCTTAATGTATATACGATGTGCGCATAAACTGGGATGGATCCCTTTTATGTCAGTGTAATCCCAAGCAATTGCATTGCTATGTTCTCATAACATTTTGATAAGTTAATCCTGCTGAGAGGTTTCTAGTTGGGAGTTTACATTCAAACTTTTCCCTRGGTGGATCTCAACTGGTGTACTATGGTTTTTAGACAAGGCATCCAAAGGGATCATTGAGTCAAACTATTGTGCCAACTCTTCTAGTGAGTAGTTCTTCTGAGGATGTTTTTCTATGATGTATTTGAGGGAGGGATAAGMTGCATTATGACTTGGATATGTCATTAAACTACAAATTAGGCCATCTTTAGTATCTCTCCCAAAAATTGAGGCTTGTTCCAAATCTAAGACAGGTTGTATGATTTCATCATCACTATCTTCTATCCAAGAGGGTGCTTCTGATTCCATGGAAGGTTTAGTAGGACAATAGAGGGTGAGATTTTTTGTGGAATTCTATGGTAAATTGTCATGTCCCCTGACCTACAACTGATGTAAGCATCAACAGTAGCCAACCAAGGTTTTCCCAATATCAATGGGTATCCACCTAAGTTGATTTTTGGTTGCAGGATCATGAAATATGCCAGGTATTCCCAAGAATCGATAAAAACTATCACATCATCCACTATGCCCTTGGGCATCATAGTAGATATATCAGCTAATTGAAGGATAGTAGGGGTTGGACGTAGGGTAGAAAATTGGAGTTTTTCCATAGTCTCTTTAGTTATCACATTAATAGCAGCCCCTAAATCAATCAAGGTATTGGGAATGCAAGTTTTATTAATATGTATGTTAACGAACGAACTCCTTGGATCTACATGCTTGGTCATGAAGACCTTCCTTGACATCAAATCAACTAAATTTTTTATTACATAAATAGTTGGGGGGTCCTTCTTCTTCCTTTCTGGCTTCCTTAAACATATCTCTCGGACAACCTTAACATAGATTGGAACATCTTTAATTGCTTGGTATTAAGGGATTTTGACACAAACATCCTTAAGTTCCCCCTAAAGATCAAATTCAGGTTGTGCAAGGGGGGTGTCTATGGACAATATCTCTGGGTAAGGAGGAGTTGAAACAATTCTAGAGGATCATGGTTGATTGGAATTCTCTAAGGAGGATGGTTGAATTGTTGGGGAATGACCATTTTGTTCATTGGTCTCTTCCTCATAATCTTATTGTAAGATAATGAGGGAGGTTTGATTATTGTCTACGTTTCCTGAGAGTAATTGAATGTCATTGCATTCCATTGAGGAAATGAAATAAGTTGGATAGGGTGGTACTCTCAGCATTGTAGGTGAGTTGAGTTACTTTATTGTTCGGGTTAGGCATGGGTTGGGCAGGAATTTGTGGTGTCTTCTGAGGAGTTTGGTTGGATGGTAGTTGCAATTACTATGGATGTTGTACTGGAGGATGTGTCTGAAGGGGATATTGTTGTGCTTGCTGCCACAAGTTCCCAAAGGATGGGTGTCCTTTCCAAGCTTGTTGCCAAGAATGAATTTGGGTTTGAGCAGGCCATTATTGAAATTAGGATATCAATTTTGAAATTATTTAATAGGTTTCCTAGCTCAACCCTAGGACCCTGCCTCCAAATGATTGTGTGATTTTTGAAATTGTATCCCTGGGAAATTTTCCATATTTTGTAGTTCGATCTAAGTAGCATTTACAAAGTTCACAAATTTGGTCATATGTCATCTGAGAGATGTCACTAACCCCCATGAGGTTTAACACATCTATGTAGTCATCCTTGATTCTCCTTAGGAGAATGATATGCAAAGTTTTCTAGTTCCATATTGTTTTGATTTGATCTTTGCAGGTTATATTGAAACCTTTCAACGTAATATTTCAGAGTCTCATCGTCCTTTTGGGTCATCTTGAAAATTTTCTCTCGGAGATCCCTAACTTTGCAATAATCCTGGTATTTCTTCAAGAATGGTTGCCTCATCTGCTCCCAGGTATGAATAGTGTTTCCCCCAAGCCCCATGAATCGACAGAGTGTTTCTTCCTTTAGGGTGGCTGGAAACAATTTAAGTTTGTGGGCATCTGAGGAGTAATCATAACTATGACATAAGACATCAAACTCAAAGAGAAATGTGTCGGGGTCTTTGCTAGCCATGCCACGAAAGTTAGGCAAGGTAGAGGTTGGGATATTCTTCATTTGAACCATGCCATATGAATCCTGGATGGGAAATTCAAAAGTAATAGGCTCCTTCAAGTTAGAACCCTCCCCTTCATTGGCCATGTTTAACGACACTTTCCTCCAAAATACCACAAAATCAAGAGAATCAACGGAGAAATTTGGCTCTTGAATAGGGTTTTCTTGGTAGTCCAAATCTTCTTACCTATCAAAAGATTTTGTTGTTGGAGAGACTATGATTGCATAAGTTGGGGAATCAACTTGTGGCTGATTGGCTAGTATATAGGATGCAACTTGCTTGGTAGGGGGGTATAGATTATCCTCTGGGTTACCTCCTTCTACAGGATTTCCTGCCAGGGTGTTATCAATGTTGGTGGCTCTTACTGCACCACATAAGCATCCCCGAGTATCTCTAATTCTTCTCATGCATCCTACTATGACCTAATGTATAACACTTCGATGGCAGTTGGAAAAGGGTTAGTTGACAATCCCCTAAGCTATTCCCTACCCAATGTTCTTATTTCCTATATCCATGTAAAATGAGTATCCTATGCTCCTTAGTGCCTCCCTGGAAATGACGCCAAAAATGACAATGTTTCTATATGTTCTGTACTAACCAGGAACACATGTGCATTTAATCTATCAACTAGGGTTTCCAATGTACTTGTGAGGCACAATGTACTCTCTGTATAGAACAAGGATGCTTGTATTGACTGGTATAACTTTGGGATAATGAACTCTGTGTACTAAATTTGCTTTCAACTTGACAACAGGAAATTGAATCTTCTCAACATTGTAAACTCAATAAAAAGTAACTTCAAATGAAAGAAACAGATTTAAAAATATCATAATTAAAACTATAGCAAGATAAGTTTAACAAGTCTGATCTTAATTTTATCTCATGGCTTATCCATTAAGAAAACTATAAACACAGGTAGATTTCAGTCTATATGTTATCTTCTACTCTAGGAACTAAGTCTCAAGAAGAGATCTTGTTACTTATGATTTCTCCAAATCAAATTAACTATAGAAATGCAATGAGCATACTAACACATTCGAGATCAAATCTAATGCTAGAAATGAAATGAAAACCAGAAAGAAAAGAGGGAAGCTTTGTACCACTGAGTGGGCCCTTGGTCATCAGTCTCAAGCTGCCTTGAAAAGCTAAAATAGAATGCTACAATACTTGCAAATCATAGGAAAAACTCAGTGTTTTGTATTAAGAAAATAATAATGTTCACAACTTATATATCTATGTCTCTAATCTCCCCCCAAATAAAGAGTTGCTTACATATATAATGGTTGAGTTATGCCATATTTGGGGTAAATAATAAAAAACATAACAAACTAGAAACAAATAACAACTTATGTAAAACAATTACACAAGATATCCCTTGTTTCTCATCGCGTTGAAGGAGGAAGAGGCTTCAATTTGTTTGTTGGTTACTTCTACCCACATTCTGGAGGTTGAGCACAATTACATTAGTTGTAGATGCTTAGACAGGGGGCTAAAATCACGCCAAGGTAAGTCACGATCTTGCAGATGCCATGATCGTAGTGTTGGAGATGAATTTGATTGTGTGGATGCCCAAAACATGTCCAAGAATCACGCAAGGGGTAAGTTATATTGTTATCCCTTGCTACTGGGTTAGTTTGGGCATTAAATCCTCTTCAAACTATGTTGGGATCATTGCAAAACTGTTCCATTATATACTTACTCGTGGGGTAAGATAATTAGTTGAAGATCCCTATGATAAACCTTCAAACCATTTGCTTTAGGACTCAAAAAGATATAAGGGTGGGGTGGGGTGGGGTGAGGGTCGGGGTGGAGGAAAATATTAGAGAAATGGGTTGGGTGGGGTGCGGTAGGGGTGGAGGAAAATATTAGAGAAATTCATTTCTCTAATATTAGAGAAATGCATTTCTCTAATATTTTCCCTCCACCCTCACCCCACCTAGCATTTCTCTAATATTTTCCCCGAGCCCCACCCACACCATTTCTCTAATATTTGCCCCTACTCTTCATTTCTCTAATATTTTCCCCCACCCCACCCCACCCTCACCCCCACCCTCTCTAATATTTTCCCCCACCCTCACCCCCACCCTCTCTAATATTTTCCCCCACCCCACCCTGCATTTCTCTAATATTTGCCCCTAGCCCCAGCCCACCCTCATATATATGAGGGTGTATTTATCTAATATTTTCCCCCACCCTCACCCTCATATATATGAGGGTGTATGAGGGTTTAGCATTAAATGAAAGAACCCAATCTACAACAAGTTAGCAATAACAAACCAAAACACCTTAAGATCATGATTATAAACAAGTGCCACTGAGTGGCGATGTCCTTATCGAGAAGGTTTTCTTGTCTATTGGAATATTAGAGTGCTTTCCGTGAAGATTGAAGCCATGTCCCCTTGGAATATTAGAGTGGTTGCCGCGAAGATTGAAGTCATAGCCCCACAATCACAATGTTGTAATCACAATGTTGTAGGTAAGTGTTGAAATAGAGGCCGCATGTTGTCATGTACTTCGACTTCGACAATTGATAGGATGCATACTAGCACACAACCTTGCCATTATAGACCGCCTACAATATCAAGCATATAGACACCTGGACACATGTTGATGGCCGCATCTTAGTTTCTTGTACCCTGAATTTCAAACAATGAAGATCTCTAATTGAAACATGGGTTCAGACAATAATATATTTAATTTTCGCAAAATATTATACCTTCTATTATAGCAAACAATACTTTATTTTTTTTTGCAAAATATTAAGCCCCTTATAACAAGCGGCTAGTACAATCCCCTAGAAATGAACCGCCTTATTGATTAGTGTTGTAGGTGTTATTTTGCCTAAATGCTTTTATAAGCAAGATTCATGGGAAGATCCATGGAGTTCATCAATAACATATATTAGCTTCATGTTGGATGAACATATATTAAGTTTGAGAATGAATAATATTACATATTAGCTTCCTGTTGCATGAACATATATTAAGTTTGAGAATGAAGAATATTATGTTGGGATGAATTTATTTTATGTATTATTAATTTGTTTTTTTTAAAACATTTTTAAAATTAAATTTCATAATAATTAAAGATTAGTGGAAGAAGATCCAATTTCTCATTGAAATAGATATCCCTGCAAATGATATCCCAAACAAAAAAATAATATTTAAAATTCTTCATTATTTGTGTTCAAGTATTAATGTCATGCAAAACAATACCTCAACAACTTAGTCGCAATCTTATGTAGTTGTTCCGAGATTTTTCAACAGAATCTAATTACTCTCTCTGTTTGCCTTTAAAAACCTCTTACGTCTTGGCCGACTTAACCAATTACAATAGGTGTAACAACAGGCGTAGCGATGTGGAGTGAAAGCGCCTAGTTTAATGCTCCCAGGTTCCCACTTCTATTTATTACCTCGTTACATTTACATCATAGTATATTGCCATGGACGGTTATATTTACATCATATGCACTATAGTAATGTATATAAACCTAAGGGTATACCACGTGCCAAATTAGTTTAGCATATCCGATCATTATTTAACGATATCAAAAAACAACTTTGGAGCATACCCGATCATTATTTAATGATATCAAATAAAATGGTTCTTTCTTTGCCCAACAAATAAACAATTTTGCATAGATTATCAATCAGTCAGTTAGCCATTGGATTCGCTTAAATGGACACCATTATTAAATATGCAATGTAAACAACTAAGTTGAAAACCAACGAAAACTTCATATGTTTTGACCATTCCTTCTTAATTTTGTCGTCAACTTTTCCTGTCACGGTTTCCTCGTCGAGCATACCTCCAGAGAAGTGTTTTATTTAAGGAAAGTCCAACGGTGTACAATTATGAAAGTGTTTGTTCGATGTTGGGGGATCTTACATTTTTGGCACTGTAGGATTTTTTCTTAGCTTTTCTATGTTTTGTATTGAGTTTAAGAGATCAATGAAATTTTCCAATTGGAATCAATTACAATTTAGTTCATATGTGTATGTTCAGAATATTGTTTTCACCCAATAATAACTTCATTTTTTCTTCTTCCTCTTGTTTCTGTGAAAATTTGACTGGCTTGTAGAAAGGCAATGACAACGGCCCGCCCTCATCATCAATTAAAAAATAGGCAGGCACAATTGACTACTCAAGGGAACGGACATGTTGGTCTACCCCGAGAGACTGTATTATGGGCCTGGTATTGCTCTTTAATAAGAGCTTGTTGGTCTGTCCAAAAACTCCATATTATGGGTCTGGTATGGCTCTAATGAGTTCCTAATTTAAAGAATTTGTATTTTGTTTAAAATATATATCTGTAACTATTTACACTCACACTTGTTGTCACACATATGCGTCGCACTTGGGGCCATGCGCGTTTGATGGGAAAATCTACTGGGATTTATAGAAGTAGCGAACCGCATGACTATCTTTTCTACATTCATTTCTACGACAACCATTGTTACTCATGTTCATGAAGTTGTTCATAGCCGGCCTAGAGTAAGCACACCCTCAACTTTCTCATGTTCATGAAATTGTTTGTAGTCAACCTAGAGTGAGCACACCCTCAAATTTCAAGAGGTAATTATGAAATGCCCCCAAATCTTTTCAAAGTATTTGCAATGAACAATTCAATTGCATGAGAATAACTTATGCAATAAGCTAACTAGCATTACCTGAAGGATAAATTCTTATTTATAAGTACATATATAGATGCCCCACAACTTGAAGAGGAGCGAAATCTACATTCACAAGGAAAAATAAGATATTTTATGTGACTAGTGCAAAACAAAGACACCCAAAACAAATGTTGATGAGAACAAATGTCCATAAATTAGTTCATATTCAAAAAAATTAGGATCTTAGATGTGTTGATGCAATGCTCTGAATTGGAAAAGCTAGGGAAGAATGGAGAGAGCTTGCTTTGAATTGGAAAAGCTCAAGAAGAATGGAGAGAGCTAGCTAGAACTGTAGATATTATCTTTGTGACTCAAAGGTAAGAGCTAGCACAAAGACTTACCTAGTACGAGAGAAAGGCGTAGTACGACCTGAACTGATAGGATTGATTCAGTCACATGGTATGTAAAATATCTAAGAGACAACTATTGATAAAATAGCCATCTATTGTGATGTATATAAGCTTTAAGAAGGGTTTTGGACAAGTGAGGGGAGGTTATGAGAGGCAAAAATTATACCATTTTGGAAGTCCATTAATTTTGCAAAAAGGTTTATATCGAAAAATTCTAAAATATTAAATATCAAGATTGTTACCACTACCACACCTTTTAAGGAGATGTTCCTTTGACTTTTTGGGTAACTGGAAATATGTTGAAAGCATGCATTACGGTTTTGAATGCTTTTTCTCAAAATTGTTGGGAAATCCTTTCAACATGCACCTAGCAATTTTGCCTATAATGTGGTTCCTCTTAGCCACCCATTTTTTTTAAATAATAGGTTGTAGTTTGTTGCCTCTTGACATTGTTCACCTTATAAAAGCTCTAAAAATCTCCAAAATATAGTATATACTCACCACCACCAGGACTCTCAATTTCCTATCATATTGGAGTTTTACTTCTTTCTTAAAGTATTTAAAGAAATAAAAGATTTATGATTTATTTTTCAAAAAATATACTTAAAATCTTTTAAGAAAACCAATTTTTTAAGAAAACCATTGATAAAAATCATAAAGTAATTGGCATTTCCCATTGCTTGACTTGGAATCACTACACATAGGTAATTGTGCATTAGATCCAACAATCCTATCACTTTCCAAGCTCTATCTACCTCAAACTTTTCCATGTAATGTTCCCTTGCAATGTGGTCCCTCGGATAGTTCATATACTTATATAAAAGTTGTAGATATGAAAAACACAAATGCCCATACATGTCAAGTTATAGAATGTTTGTCTTCAATTGCATATGTTTCCACAAATGCTTCTTACAATAGTGGTATTGCATCTAATCCATATATTCCATTCTTCTTTAACCCATTTTCATCAACTTCATTTTCCCTGGCTTTGTCTTGAATTTCACAATCTCTACCATCTATAACAATAACAATCTTGAAGTTATGTTTAGTAATATCACATATAAAAAATAAGTTATTTTTGAAACTAGGTTGAATTTCACAATCTCTACCATCTATAACAATAACAATCTTGAAGTTATGTTTAGTAATGTCACATATAAAAAATAAGTTATTTTTGAAACTAGGTACACACCATACATTCTTAATAGTTTTACATGTCCATATGGCATCCTTATTTCAACTCCATCCTTTCCTTTAGCCTTATAGGTGGCATCATCTACAATAATCATTGTGTCCCCCTTAGATGACTCTATCTCTTAATTAATCATCAATTTTTGCACCTCGTAATGTGTTTTGTGACATCAAATCCAAGCACCAATATTCTTGCTAATTATATCTTGTGTAGGCTTTGTAAAAAAGGGAGTGAGTTATTTCTACATGTTATTGACAAATGCGCAACATAGCCTGATAATAAAGAGAGTCCAGGGCAAATTCTTTTATCTGCACCATGGCAGATAACTGATCCAAAAGAAAAATAGAAAAAAGGCATAGTAGTTACAGGTCCAGATTAAGCAGTCGATTAAGCGGATCTTGAACCATGAAGGGACGGCCAGGGTAGGCAATTTTAATTAGTAGAAAATAGGAGAGATGGTTTAGGAAAATAAATTATTAGTTGGAACTACCTTACTTAATACTTGTATACCTTTTCCGCCTGTTTTCGATGCCCAAGCAAGTCTCTTTCTATCCCAACTGGGTTTTGCTCTTTACTTTTTTCTAAGGTTTGAACTTGGGCATCGTTTCCTCCCCGCTACTACCCTGTTAATTGGCGGGTGAGAAAAATATGGGAGTGGAAGCGAGAGAGTACTGGAACTAGAAGAGGTGGGGATAGGCCAGCCAACAATTATTTCCCCGGTTTGTTTGATGAACTACGAAGTGTCGGGGAAATAAATATGGCTTTTGGACGGGTGGGATTAATGAATGGAAGAGAATGAGCGGGTCCCTATATGGGCTTTAGGAGGCGCAAAGCTATTACAACCTTTTGACCGCTTCAACGTAGGTCAAGGCTTCAGGGACCTATCAAGCCGTCAGCGGTCCCTCAAGATTAAATCAGTCAAGGTGTTGCATTTTTAGCTCACTTGTTTGTGAACAAAAAAAAATGTTTCCCTTTTTCCTCCACTACTTTTCTATTATCACTAACAAAATTAGACTTAATTCTTAAAATTATGACTTCTACCATTCTTACTCATCGAATTCTTCCAACATTTTTTTATTTAAATGACCTATTTTACCACAAATAAAACTAACTCTTGGATCTTGACATGAAAAATGGGAATCAAAATGACCACCTCTTTGATCTTTCAAATTTCTTTGCTTTCTAAACTACTTTAGTAACTTTCATTTACCTTTGACCATTAAAGTTCTCTTCAATATGCATTTCTCCTTATACTTATGCATATCTTCATACAATAAGAATGTAATAAATTTCTCAAACTACTTATAAGACACTTTACATGTTATGTTCAAGTAAATTTTAAAAGGTTTATACTAACATCAGTAATTACGGCAAGGTTTCTTTTTACTAATTATTTGTCAAAAGTTATTCATGTACCATTTGATTTTGTTGTGTACCTAACACAACATCTCTAGTATGTAGTATGTATTAGACTCTATGTATGTGAGTTATTTGGTTTGTATACATATGATTTTATAATAATGTTAAATTTGTTAAAAAATGTAATAAGGGTCTATCAGCCTTATTAATGACTTAAATCTTAAGTTAGGATTTTATTCAGGTTTTTTCATTATTATTGTTGTAAAAGGGTGTTTATATTATCTCAAATGTATCTCACATCTTATTATTAATACAATCAACCAACTTATTGTTGTTATTGAAAAAGTCTTCCTCTGTTACTTAAATTTGTGGATGCAATCCAACGGGTGTGTAGATGCCCCCACTCTTTTCTTTGTTTTTGGTTCTTTATTTCCATTTCATGTTTCAATTATTTCAATAGTTGTGCAATTGTAATTCAATTTTGAGTATTGAAACATTGGAAGTTGGTATGAGAGGCCTTAGTCAATTTTTACTCTTGTCTTGTATTTCCTTTTTTACGAAACAAGTTGAAGGGGAAATCTTAGTATATGGCTAATGTAGATTTGCAAAAAAGTTTCAAGAATTTTGCAATTGAATTTAGGGAGTTGATGCAACTACAAGCCCTAGTTAAAAGGAAAACCTTTAATATCACCAGTGATATTGAACCATCACAAACCTAGTTTCTACCTTTAGACAAAAATACCACAATATGACTTTCGCGAAGAAGTGGAAGTGTATACATGCATAAGCATGGTCAAGTTAGCATTCAAGGTGTGGCACATGTATAACTAGGAGGATAAGTTAAATGTGTCACTATAGTATTTGGATGGGGAAGCCATACTTTGTTTGAGAGATATATATTAGAAATCCTAGAGGGGATTTAAGCAATTTTGCAGATGCGATAACTCAAAGAGTAGACCATAACTAGGATTCAAGCTTTATGATGTTTGTCTCATGCACTTTTTCTAGAAGGACCTAATTGTTACATAACTCACTAAAAGTTCAAAGTATTCAATTCCATGGACAAAATCTCTACACATATGGTTCATGGTATCTATGTTTCAAATCTATAGACATAAATTTGAACTAGGGTTAAAAGTTTGAAAATTAGCTCTCTTAAAATACACTATTATAACTAGAAGAGTTTGTTTGGCTAAACTTGACTCGATAAAAGAGTCAATGAGTTACATCCACTTTAGGTCAACAATGGTAGTTTTCATACTCATGGTTTTGGTAGCTTGTGTTATTGTGCTCGTGGATTGCATGTAATCAATCCTATTTAAAGGCTTGATATCTCCATTGTAAGATTCCTTGATTGGGTGGTTTTTGGCCTGGCTTGGTTAGTTTGGCCAAGGCTAATAGATCTATTAGGAGCTCATTTTCTCGGTTTTGGGTTTCCGGGATAATTCATGGTGTCTTGTGTTCTTAATAATTTTCTTGTGCCAATTTTGTGTTAATAATATCTCTCTTAATCCTAAGAATTGGTATCAAAGTTGAAGGTCTTTTTGGCTGATGAAATCGTAGGAAAGGATGGTTCCTGGTTCGAGTGGGAGCAATGGTGGAAGAAGAAAAGTTTAGGGTCGAGAAGTTTAATGGCCAAAACTACCAGCAATGGAAGATGCAAATGGAAGAATTTCTATATCAAAAGAATATTTTATTACCATTGGGTGGAATAGTAAAGAAGTCAACGACTGTGAAGAATGAAGAATGGGAGGTTCTTGACAGAAAGACACTAAGAACAACACAATGTGCTTAGCAATGTCAATTTCAACATTTCAAAAGGAAAGACAATCGAAGATATGATGAAGGCATTGGACAAATCATATGAATAGCCCTCAACCTCCAACAAGGTACTTCTTATGAATATTTTATTTAATATGAATATATTAGAAGAAAGGTTTATTGTTTGTCATTTAAATGAGTTTAACATGGTCACCAACCAATTAAGTTTTGTAGGAGTAAACTTTGATGATGAGGTCAGGGATATTTTGATTTGTGCTTATTGCCAGAAAGATGGAATGGCTTGGTCATGGCACTGAGTAATTCTATCTCTGGTTCAAACACTTTAAAGTTTAATGATGTTGTTGGTGTTATCCTTAGTAAGAAAATGTGAGAGAAAAGCACAGGTGAGACATTGGGTAATGCTTTGACCATGAAGAACATGGGCAAATAAAGGGAGAGAGGAAAGAGCCTAAGGAATCGTGGGAAGTATAAGAAGGGAAGATCCAAATCCAAAGGAATGTTGGAGTGATAGCATTGCAGGAAGAAAGGACACCTAAAGAAAGACATTTGATCTCAAAAAGGAAAACAAGGAGATGGACAACTAAAGAATAATCAAGAAGCAAATGTAGCAGGTGATGTGTTGCAATATGACTTGATCCTTTCATTAGATAATGTTATTGATTCTTGGGTAGTATACTCAAGGAATTCATTTATGATGCAGGAGCATCGCTGGCAAGAACGCGGAGCAGGTTCTATCAGCGTCTGGGAATCTGTATGAAACCTCATCGTTGGCAGTTGCAGCAGACATTTTTAAGTACGCCTTAACTCTGCGTCGGACAAATATTTTGAGGCACGCTTGAGTGATCACGAGCGAAGTGGGAGTTTCCACTCCATCTCTGGGATGCGACTGAACTAAAATAGTCGTAGGATAGGGTGTGATGTAGACAAGTAGGCAGGGGAAACCCTAAGATCCCTCTGAGATAAATAGAGGTTTTGTACACCCAAATGTGGCTGGCTGCAGGGTAGATAGATGCAAGTTAGATAGTTGCAAGTTAGTAGGAGATTTCTGAGCTTTCAGTTGTGTTTTTTATTTTAGTTGTAACCATTTTCACTTATGAATATAACAGAGGAAAATTGATCCAATGAATGGGTGGACATTGTTTTGCAATTCTCTGTTATTATGCTTTCATGAATAATGAATGAATTTCGTTATGAATAGATGGAACCGAGAATGTTAGGATAAGTTTCAATTGTTTCTCTTCTGTTGAAAGTGGTGCAAGGTGTGCACACAGAACACAAGGAGTGTGTTAACGTGATTTGTTTCGATTCCGAAACTTAGAAGAGATAGCATGAAACTTTCCCTTTGCAAGGAGTGCAAAGAGACTGGTGCAAGGCATGCACAATCGTCTCCAAGAATTTGAACCTTGCGTAAAGATTTGGTGCAAGGAGTGCACAGATCCAAGATTCGACTAAGTGTCAAAGGGACTTTGCAAGAAGTCGAAGAACCAAAAAAGGAGAATGCCGGGAGGGCAAGAGGAATTCCTTTTCAAGAAGTCCTTCAGTTCTGAGTTATTGAAATCCCTGAATGCAAGGAGTGTGCGGCAAGTTGAAACCTTCACGAGATAAATCTCAGGAGGAGGAGCGAAAAAAGCCATTAGATAGATTGCGGAAGGAATCTGGAACGTTAGATTAGAGCACAGTGGTTAGAGGAAGCACGGGGGACAAGATCAGATATGGACCATTAGATATGAGCGCGTGGATCGACAGTTGTTGGATCCAGAGATAGGTGCATGGGTTTTATCCCTTGGGAATTGTACAAGGTAAGAAAACTCACGAACCCCAAGTTCTTGAAATGGTCACAGTCATTGATCGAAGGAGTGTGTGGGTCGTAGATCTGGTCCCAAGAAATTCACGAGTTCGGATATCGAGAGAAGAGAGGAGAGCGGTCCTCTAGCTTCGAAAAAAGAAAAGTCCCAAGTTCATGAAGAAGAAGATAAGACCTTCAGATCACACGGGTTGTGGACTGTTGATCTGACGTAAGGAGATCCCAGATTTCGGGTTTCGGAAATCGGGAGAACGAGCAATAAGATCTTCCGGGGACATGAAACGCGAAACTGCGAAGCGCTCGAGAGATTGGCTGCAGGACATAGTGAGGAGTCATATCGTCGAAGGTTGAGGGAGGAGATAGCACGCGCTAGGCCCCACTTCCGGATTTCGGGAGTTGGAGAGTCGGAGTTGGCGCATGTGCAAAAAACCGACACGTGAAGTTGCAAAGCACCTCTTGGTTAGGCAAACAGTCACAGCCGTGGTCACGGGAAGGAAGGTGCTCATTACCATAAGAGATATCCCTCGGTTCACGTGGAAGTTGAATAATGTTCAAGAGAGAACCCGTGGGTCTCATACGACCTGTGCATTTTGGAGAAAGGACCTGTGTAAGTGGTTTTGGAGTCTAGCAGAGACCCAAAGAGTCGATCCGACTTAGTTTCTTGATCGATCCTAGACCAGGAGGTCATGCAACCCTTAGGAGAGAAGGGGGGTTTGCATCAAGTGGTATCAGAGAAAAATTTTTCTTGCAAACAACAGGCAAAGGAGAGGAGACAGAAGAACTCAAATTTGTACTCTATGTGTGATAGATAGTCAACACAAAGCCACCAAGGAGACAAGCGAAAGAACCTTTAGCCAATCAAGTTGTAGAAAGGGAGATGTGAGAACTTCATGGAAGATTAGAGGTGATGGAGGCAGCGCAGAGATGAGCACCTGATACTGGAGACATCAATGATGCAAAGAGTGAAGCAGTAGAAGTCGAAGAAGCTACAGGAGAGGATGTTGCTGAAGAATGCTTGCTAAGAGAAGTTGCTAGATTGTGAGGCATAACTGAGATAGAGGTCCCAATGTATGAAGGCAATTTAGATGCTGAAGAGATGTTGGATTAGATCAGATCCATGGACAAACATTTGGACTATGAATATGTCGATGAAGAGAGAAAAGTGAAACTGGTTGTCACCAGGATAAAAGGACATGCAACACTATGGTGGGATGAACTGTAGGTTGAAAGGAGAAGCAAAGGTAAGCAGAAGATAAAGAGTTGGGACATAATGGTAGACACAATGAAGGCTAAGTTCATGCCTAAGGATTATCAGATTAATATGTTCAGGAAGATGCAGAACCTGAGAGAGAAAGGGATGACAGTTAAGGAGTACATAGAGGAGTTCTATAGGATGAACATCAGAACTGGACAAAGGGAGAAAGATGAAGACAAATTTTCCAGATATATGAATGGACTAAGATATGAAATCCAGGATGATCTTAGCATCATGTCAGTAAGGACAATGGAGGATTCTTATCAGTTTGCACTGAAAGCAGAGGAGAAGTTGGCCAGAAAAAAAATCCAACGAGGGAGAGGTAAAATACCAACACCAACTAGAGGTAAGGGAGTTACCCATGAAAGGGAACATAAGTCTAAGGATGAGGCTGAAAAACCACACAGTCACTCGGAAAGAGGAGAAAATTTCCAAGGAAGACAGGGTGGTGGAAGAAGTTCTTCTAGAGGAAGAGGAAGAAGAGGAGGAGGAGAAGTAAGATGTTATGCCTGTGGAAAGACAGGACACATGTCTTGGGAATGTCCTGAGAAAAAGAAATAAGGAGGAGGTGAAGCTCACATTTCAAAAGAACAGAGAAGAGATGTTGAAGCAGAAGGAGCAGAGGATGGAAGATCCGTGATGTTGAGGAAGGTTCTCTTGAAACCAGAGGCAGAAGTTGAAAATCCAATGCAGATAAATAGTCTCTTTAGGACAACTTGCAAGACTAAAGATAGAGTATGCAAGGTGATAATCGAAAGTGGGAGCACTGATAACTTAGTATCCACAGAGATGGTGGAGAAATTGGAGCTAGAGATGACTGCACATACGAAACCATATAAAGCCTCATGGTTGCAGAAAGGACACTAGGTAATGGTTACTAAACAATGCTTGGTTGAATTTAATATAGGAAGATATAGAGATGAAATTATGTGTGATGTAATTCCCATGGATGTATGCCATATTTTGTTGGGAAGGCCATGGCAGTTTGACAGGAATGTCATTCATGATGGGAGGAAGAATACATACACCTTGGAGAAGAATGGTAGGACACACATGTTGCTACCAATAGAGAAGAAGAAAGTGAAGGAGCAAGCCAGAACAAGCATACTTCTCATGAGTGGGAAGGAACTCCTGAAAGAAGTCAAGAAAGAGTAGGAGATGCAGTTTGTTGTGGTGAGGAAACCCAAGGTTATCCTTACAAGTACTTCAATGGATGATTTGCTTAAAGAAGTTCAGGAATTGTTGGATAATTTTGCTGACATAGTGGTGGATGAGCTGCCTAAATCATTTCCACCCATCAGAAGTATCAATCATCATATTGATTTGATACCATGAGAAAGTCTGCCGAACAAAGAAACATACAGATTGATATCTCGAGAGAATGAGGAAGTGAAGAACCAAGTCCAGGAATTGTTAGACAAGGGTTTGGTCAGAGAGAGCTTGATTCCATGCGCAGTACCAACTGTGTTGAGTCCAAAGAAGGATGGAGGATGGAGAATGTGTACAGACTCAAGGGCCATTAATAGGATCACCATCAGGTATGGATTTCCTTTACCAAGAATGGATGATTTAATGGAATGTTTAAGTGGAGCAAATTTCTTTTCTAAGATAGATTTGAAAAGTGGATATCACCATATTAGAATGAGAGAAGGTGATGAGTGGAAGACAACCTTTAAGACAAATGAAGGTTTGTATGAGTGGCTTGTTATGCCATTTGGCTTAACGAATGCCCCGAGCACTTTTATGAGGCTGATGAATGAGACACTGAAAGATTTCATTGGCAAATTTTTGGTTGTATATCTGGATAATATACTGATCCTTAGCAGGACTAAGGAGGAACATTTGAGGCACCTAACGCTAGTAATTAGGAGACTACACCAGGAGAAGTTTTTTTATAAATATGAAGAAGTCCTCTTTTATGAAGACATAACTCATTTACTTGGGTTTTGTGATCTCTTCAAATGAACTAAAGATGGATCCAGATAAGGTGAAAGAAATCAAAGAATGGTTTTCACCGAAGAGTATGTTAGAGGTAAGGAGCTTCCATGGATTAGAAAGCTTCTATAGGAAGTTCATCAGAGACTTCAGTGGAATTTGTGCGTCAATGATGGATACCGTGAAGAAGAAGCACAAGTCTTTTAAATAGACAGAGGAAGCTGAGAGAATATTCAATATACTGAAGGGGAAAATAACAGAATGACCAATTTTGGTCTTGCCGAATTTTGAAAAGACATTTCAGGTGAGATGTGATGCAAGTGGAGTTGCAATTGGAGTAGTTTTGAGCCAAGATAATAGACTTGTTTCCTATTTCAGTGAGAAGCTGAATGAGACCAAGAGAAAATAATCCATGTATCATAAGGAGTTTTATGCCATAATTCAATCCTTGAAGAAGTGGAGACATTACCTTGTCCCACAAGAATTTTTCTTGTATAGCGACAACCAGGCTTTACAATTCATAACTAGACAAGAAAAATTGAATCAGAGGCATGCAAAATGGGTTGAGTTTATGCATAATTTTACTTTTGTCATAAAACATATTATTGGGAATGCTAACAAGGTTGTTGATGCATTAAGCAAGAGATGCTTGATTCTATAGGAATTTCAGGTGAAGACCTTGGGGTTTGAACACCTTAAGGACATGTATTGAGATGATACAGATTTCAAAGAAGCATACAAAGCATGTACAAGTCATGTACTGAAAGACAAAAGCCAGTGGACAATGTATATTATTCAAGAAGGATTGTTGTTCAAGGGAAATCAGTTGTGCATACCAAAATGCTCAATGAGGGATAACCTTTTGAAGGAAAAACATAGTGGAGGATTGGCTGGACATTTTGGCCATGATAAAACATTTGCACAGTTGAGAAGTTCATACTATTGGCTAGGTATAAGAAAAAAAGTGATAAAGTTTGTGAACATATGTAGAATCTACCAACATACAAAAAGAAAAAGACAGAACACTGGATTGTATCAACCATTGCCAATACCAAAGAGGCCTTGGGATGTAATAAGCATGGATTTTGTGTTGGGACTGCCAAGGATGAAAAGAGGATTAGATTCCATATTTGTGGTGGTGGATAGGTTTTCAAAGATGACACACTTTATCCCATGCCAGAAGACCAGTGATGCAACACATGTTGCAAATCTGTTTTTCAAGGAAGTTGTAAGACTTCACGGCCTACCCAGAAGCATTGTCTCGGAAAGAGACACAAAATTTTTTGGTCACTTTTGGAGAACAATGTGGAAGAAGTTGGGGACAAATTTGTCCTTCAGCTCAGCTTATCACCCTCATATAGATGGACAGACTGAGGTGGTAAACAAAATTTTGGGAAACTTGTTGAGGAGTCTGATTACTGAACACCATAATCAGTGGGATCAAATTCTACCACAAGCAGAATTTGCATACAATGATTCACCAAACATGAGCACTAGAAAGATCCTGTTCCAAATATTGTATGGAATGCAACCCAGGGGAGTATATGAGTTGAGATACTTGGAACAGAGAGAGATCAAAAGCACTAGAGCAAAATATTTTGTTGCATAAATGCAGAAGCTCCATAGACAGATCAGAGGACAGTTGTAGAGTTCTAACTAGGAGTACAAACACAGAGCTGATCAACATCGCAAAGAACTTCAATTTCAAGTAGGAGATCAGGTTCTGGAACATCTCATGAAAGAAAGGTTCCCTAGGGGAACATATAATAAGTTAAAAATGAAGAAGATAGGACCATGTAAGATCTTGAGGAAGTTTGATGCAAACGCCTATGAGATTGAGATGCCAGATGTTGTAGGCATATCGCCCATATTCAATGTTTCAGACCTATATCCTTACATGAAAGATGACACAAGGGGAGCAAAAGATCAAGAGAAGGTCTAGTGGGAAAAAAAATTGTCGATATAAAAAAAACCATAGATGGAGAAGATTGTTGATCAGAGGAATGGAAAAAAGACCAAGAGGAAGACCTATTTTGAATATCTAGTCAAATGGAAGGGACACCCAATAGATATTCCAGTTGGGAAAATGAATTTGATATCCAGAAGCATGGAAAATCGGTGCAGGAGCTCATGGAAAGGAGTCCATGAATTTTTGTCAAGGGGAGTATGATGCAGGAGCATTGTTGGAAAACACGCAGAGCATGACCTATCATCATCTGGGAATCTGTACGAAACCTCAACGTTGGCAATTGCAACAAACATTTTGAAGTATGCCTTAACTCTACATTGGAAAAATCTTTTGAGACACGCTTGAGTGATCGTGAGAGAAGTGGGAGTTTCCACTCTGGCTCTGGGATGCGACTGGACTAAAATAGCAGTAGGATAGGGTGTGATGTAGACAAGTAGCCAGGGGAAACCCTAAGATTCCTATGAGATAAATAGAGGTTTTGTACGCCCAAATGTGGCTGGCTATAGGTTAGATAACTGCAAGTTAGTAGGATATTTCTGAGTTTTCAGTTGTGTTTTTTATTTCAGTTGTAGCCATTTTCACTTATGAATATAATAGAGGAAAATTGATCCAATGCGTGGGTGGACATTGTTTTGCAATTCTCTGTTATTGTGCTTTCATGAATAATGAATGAATTCTGTTATGAATAGATGGAACTGGGAATGTTAGGATAAGTTTCAATTGTTTCTCTTCTGTTGAAAGTGGTGCAAGGTGTGCACACAGAATGCAAGGAGTGCGTTAACGAGATTTGTTTTGATTTCGAATCTCAGAAGAGATAACATGAAACTTTCCCTTTGCAAGGAGTGCAAAGAGACTGGTGCAAGGCATGCACAGTCATCCACAAGAATTTGAACCTTGCGTAAAGATATGGTGCAAGGAGTGCATAGATCCAAGATTCGACTAAGTGTCGAAGGGACTTTACAAGAAGTTGAAGAACCAAAAAAGGAGAACGCCAGGAGGGCGAGAAGAATTCCTCTTCAAGAAGTCCTTTGGTTCTGAGTTATCGAAATCCCTGAACGCAAGGAGTGTGCGGGAAGTCGAAACCTTCATGAGATAAATCTCAGGAGGAGGAGCGAAAACAGGCGTTAGATCGGTTGCAGAAGGAATCTGGAACGCTGGATTAGTGCCCAATGGCTAGAGGAAGCACGGGGGACAAGATCAGATCTGGACCATTAGATCTGAGCATGTGGATCGACAGTTGTTGGATCCAGAGATAGGTGCATGGGTTTTATCCCTTGGGAAGTGCACAAGGTAAGCAAACTCTCGAACCCCAAGTTCGCGAAACGGTCATAACCGTTGATCGAAGGAGAGTGTGGGCCATAGATCTGGTCCCAAGAAATTCACGAGTTCGGATATCGGGAGAAGAGAAGAGATAGGTCCTCTAGCTTTGCGAAACGTGAAGTCTTAAGTTTATGAAGAAGAAGAAAGGACCGTCGGATCACACGGGTTGTGGACCGTTGATCTGAAGTAAGGAGAGCCCAGATTTTGGGTTTCAGAAATTAGGAGAACGAGCAACGAGATCTTTCGGGGATGCAAAATGAGAAACCACGAAGTGATTGAGAGATTGGCCCCAAGACATAGTGAGGGGCCATATTGTCGAAGGTTGTGGGAGGAGCTGGCACACGCTAGGCCCCACTTCGGGATTTCAGGAGTTGGAGAGTCGGAGTTGGTGCATGTGAAAACAATTGACACGTGAAGTCACGAAGTGCCTATTGATTAGGCGAACGGTCACAACCATGGTCATGGGAAGGAAGGCGCTCAATACCAGAAGAGATAGCACCCGATTTACGTGGAAGTTGAATAGTGTCCAGGAGAGAACCCTCGGGTCTTGTACGACCTGCGCATTTGGAGAAAGGACCTGTGTAAGAGGGTTTGGAGTTTAGCAAAGACCCAAAGAGTCGATCCGACTCAATTTCTTGATCGATCCTAGACTGGGAGGTCGCACAACCCTTAGGAGAGAAGGATGGTCTGCATCAATTTCATGCCACATACTCAAGGACTTCATTTCATGCCACACTCCATAAGAAATATTTTCAAGATTACGTTTAGGGTGATTTTGGACAGGTTATTTCGGTGATGATAAACCATGTAAAATTGTTGGAAAGGGTAAGATACAAATAAAATTATAGAATGGAAACCAATGGTTGTTGAAAGAGGTGAAGCACATTCCCAATTTGAGAATAAATATAATTTCAATGGGGCGGTTAGATAGTGAAGTTTGTACAATTACATTTACAATAAATTCAAGGAAGGTCACTAAAGGATCATTGATAATAGCAAAAGGAGAAAAGGTAGGTACATTGTATTTATGTATCAATAATGTTGTCTTTTTTATTGATTTAGCTTATATAGGAGCGGATACAACATTGTGACATCATAGCCTTAGGCACATGAGTTAGAAGGGGATGCATATTCTCCACTCAAGAATTTTTTTGTCATATTTGAAGTAGGTTGATTTGGATTTTTGTGAGCATTGTGTTTATGGAAAATAGAAGAGAATCATATTTCTCAAAGTTGGGAAGGTAAAGAAGAGTAAAAAGTTAGAGCTTGTGCATATAGACGTATCAGGATCGACTCACGTGTCATCTCTTGGTGGATATTATTATTATGTTACTTTTATTGATGATGCGACTAGGAAAACTAGGGTTTATTGCATTCGGAAAAAATATGATTTTTTCCATACCTTTAAGAAATGGAAAGCTTTGATTGAGAATGAGATATGAAATAAGTTGAAGTGTTTCAAATCAGATCATGGAGGTGAATAATGTAGCAAGGAATTTGATAGTTACTCTTCATGTCATGGGATTCGTAGAGAGAATATGGTTCAAGAACACCATAAGAAGATGGTGTGTCAGAAAGGATGAACGTGACAATCATGGAGCATGCAAGGAGTTTGAGATTGCATGTAGGATTACACTTATAGTTTTGGGCATAAGTTGTGGATATTTCTATTTACTTAATAAATAAAGGGCCTTCAAGTTACTTGGATGGTGGCATTCCAAAGGAGGCATGGACAAGTAAAAAGGTAAACTACTCATTCTGAAGAATTTCGGATGTGAAGCATTTGTCCATATTGATAGAGAAAATAGAACAAATCTTGAGGCAAAATCCAAGAAGTGTAATTTTGTTGGATATGGAGTTAATGATTTTGGTTATTGCTTATGGGATTATGAAAATGTAATATTCCTCCCTTGTGGCTGGTATAAATTTGGCTAAGATATGGATGGCTTTCTGATTTAGGACTTTCGTTAAACACTTCAATGTAATCCCCTAGTACCTTGCAATGACCTCTTCTTAACTGATGGATTGTTTGTTCTAATTGTTTTTATGTCCTTTGTACTCATTTGGCTTATAATTATGTCAAACAGTTTGTTTTTTGATGTATATTAAGTGTTTGTTGGTTTAGGGATTCTATTAAACAATTTGCAATATCTCCAAAAACATTTGTCTTACAATTTATAACACAAGAAACACAAAGAGGTAATAGTTCCAAGACAACAAAGAAAGTATATGAAACTACTCTGTTTAATTATTACTCAAATATGAACCAATTTTTTTAGCAAAACACTCACAGTTCTGTGTTGAAGTACATCAAAATTTGTTAGAATTAATGGATGGAACAGAGATGAAATTAGGGACTATAATAGGCTGATGTAAATACCCAATTTGTTGCACACAAGGTCCCCTAACCCTCCAAGAAAATCGTTGATCAAAAGGGAATTGATTCCCCTCACAATGAAACGATTCCAATAAGTCAAATCGACCCCTCCAAGAGAGCTCAATACCCTAGAAAATTTGCCCTGCACAAAGGAAGAAATTTGGCCTTTATGGAATGGATACGACCTAGCAAAAAGAACTCAACCAACAACTAGATCTCGACCTCCTCAGAGATAATGGCGGCCCCTCAAGAAAATACGGTCCTCACTAGTATAAAATTGGTCCAACAATAGATGAACTCAGTACTGGTAATAAAGCTCACCCCAACATTAATAAATTCGGTCCCTGGGTTAAGAAATATTGGCCAACAAACATAGAACTAGTCCTCCAAAGCCAAAATCGACCTTTACATTGAAGATGGTTTCCCACAAACAAAGAATATGACCAAGCTATGAAGATGGTTGCCCACACACAAAGAATAGGACCCAACTAGGAAGATGGCTGCCCACACACAAAGAATATGACCCAGCTATGAAGATGGTTGCCCATACACAAAGAATACAACCTAGCTATGAAAATGGTTGCCCCCACACAAGGAATGCGACCTAGCTATGAATATGGTTGCCCACACACAAATAATACAACCCAACTACAAGGGAAATTTTCCCCTTAACAAGAATTGTGGCCCCTGCTCTAGTAATATCAACCTCTCAATACCAAACTCATTCTGCACTATGAGATATGGCTCCCACAAAGCCCAAAATGATGCAAAAGGGTAGATCAACTCCCCAATAGTGGAATCCAAATGGAATACCTTAATGGACTTCCCAATCAATGGCTAGGGTGGATTTCTCACCACCAAGACCTAATTAGCTAGGGTGTAATATTTCACCACTGAAACCAATCCAAACAAAGGTTTACTCCAAACCCTCAAAGGCTCAAAGATATCTCCAAATCAATCAAAATAAGCATCAACATAATGAGATAATGAGTTATCATCTTTCTTTTATCCCTCTCACCTTTATTATGATCCTTTTACCCTTTTTGGATGACCCTTTTACCTTTTTACCTTCACTTAAGTGATTAAAGTGACTTTATAAGGTTTTCTTAAGTATTAATGTCAAAGTCACTTTATAACCTTTTTAACTTAATTATTTAATGTCACTTTAGAAATATAACCTTTTTCTCCCTAATGGCATCAAATAATCAAAGTAATCCCCTTTTTCATTGACTATAGCCTATGGGAATCAAATAGGATACTAAGTCATCCATCTATAGGGGTCGGTGGAAAGGGACATTACAGTGCTCCCTTCCTAAGATTGCTTGTTCGCAAGCAAGGCCAATACAACCATACGAACAATCGATGGAGCCAAACTAAAATTGTGAGTGTCCCGAGGGTCCCAAACAAACTCGAAAGATGTGGAGAACCTACTGCATACAATACTGCTCTGCAAAGTACTAACATAAGAGGCCTCCTGAAGACCTATGACTAATAGGGAAAACTAATATTGTAAATACTCAATCCACCCCTCATAGAATATCCCATCTAGGAAACCAATCCAATGCTATATATGAATAGGCTCCTGAAAGTAATGGTTGGCTCTCCCATTTGTAACAACTACAAAACTGTCAACCCATGAAATCCCATGGTCCTATGCTATCACCAAAAAGGACCCACCATGTTGACATTGTGCCACTCTGATCATAAATATTTGACCCTCATGCATGGAATGTATTCTCCACTCTTGGAACCCCAAGCTATAAGGCTTAGAAAAATCGTCCCCACTATTAAGGATCAAATCCTACAAATGTATCTCAATGAAGTCAAAGTCTGCAATCTCTCTTTTAGACTCAATCCTGGGCAGTGGAAGAGAAAATATTCCCAACCATAACATGTAAACCTATGCGATTAATCCGAAAGAATTCTCTGATCAAAACAATGGTTGCAAAAGCCTTAGAACAAAAATACTGACCCTGTACGGACATGATACAACTGATAAAATCTGACAATTTGAGCGGATGCGTTTGCAGGTAATGAGAAGGAAATCGGATCTAACTTTTCTAAAAAGATGTAGGGACGCCGATGTTACTCATTTTCAATAAGTCGGCTCCTTATAAAAACTTTTCAAGTATTTATATACCTGTTATATCCTTTCTCCTTCATTTCTCACAAACGTTT
>ML797562.1:58133-69188 GCA_009831015.1 Picea engelmannii
CGTTTTTAAAATTTTTTTTTCTTAGAAAAAGTAAGTTTTTAGATAATTTTAAATTAACTTTAGTTTTTTTTCCATGAACAAAATATATTTTATTTTTTCCTTAAATAATTTGTGTTTTTTGTTTTTTTATATAGGACAAATGGTAGGAAAGAAAATCTTTGTGAATATATCTGGAACAAGACCTATAGTAATGACATCCAAAAGCCCAGTTAGGACCTCCATGGATGTTAAGCAACAAAATGCTAGCCCAACAAAGGAGGTCACAAGAACAATGGAGAATGTTAGAGAGTGGAAAACTGTCAATGGTGAGAGTAGAATGGAACATTCTTGGTATCTTAAAGACAAACAAGTTGCCAATGGAGAACAAATAATTTTGTATTGCGCTGAATTTGAACATGTACAAGAAAGCTATCAGTCACTTGGCATGTTACGCGATATATGTTTGATTCCAAGAACATATATTGTTTATGCACTGGTGAAACAATCACAGACATATCTCAAGATTAGATATTGTTTGAATATGAGCAATTATAAAAAGAAGAAAATTTCACAGAATTATGTGCAATGATCATGACAGACATTGAGATGGGCAATGTAAGTTTGCTTATTCTTATTTTTGTAGCATGTATTATTATAAGTTTCATGATAATTGTTAAATCTTGTTTAACAATGGAAATGGCGTATTTTATTTTTACAGGATTTTTCTAGGCACCTTTCAGAGATTTTAGTGGAGATTTATTCTACAGAGAGAAATATCATGGAAGTCATCAGTTCCTTTCATAACGATAAGGCAGAGGAAGGAAGGAAAAAGAAGCAAAGAGTAACACAAGTTGAAGCTGCAGCAAAAAACAGAGAAGAACAACAAAGAAGAAATCAAAGTCATCATTCTAGAAAGGATAAAAGGGTTACATTTGAAGATATGGAAATTCCAGATGAATATGTCGCTGAGATTAATGCCATTGAGGTTTACCTCTATTCCTCAGAAGAAGGCTAAACAACATAAGCGTAAAATAGGTATGGCCAATGATGATTTAATTCCTAGTGATTATGAAGATATTGTTGAATTAGATGAAACTCATTTAAATCATAAAAAGAGGAAAGCAAAGGTTGTTGATGAAGAATAATTGATAGTTACCTCCGAATATCATGATGGAAGTCCTAAAGGTAGTAGAGAAATAATAACACCATGTGTTGATCTAGAAGATGGTATTATCAAAACAATGCAAAATACCATTCGAGATCAACTAAGGAGGACCAATTTTGTTGATGGGGGCCATACATTTCTATTGAATGTGAAGCAACTATATAAACCCACAGAAGGCCAAGAAAAATACCAAATTAGAAAACCACATCAGTTCCATATCCAAAACTTGAAAGCACTGATTAGACACAATCCATATGCACATGTGGTTGACTACTTAGTTCTTGGTTACACAATGGAAATTCCTACCAAGGATACATTTGATAGGTCAAAATGTTTTAAGTATAAATATTATGTGATTGGAGGAAATCATTCTACAGAGGCTAGAAGATAATTGATGCAAGAGTATCCCAATAACTCTCTCTTTGAGATAATCATATGTGTAATTTATGTTGGTTTAATAGATGAAGAAACAAAGTTATTTCCATGGGATCATAACATAGATAATGAGTACATGATGTCCATGAATTTCATTCAGAGAGTGATATTTATCCATAATGAGTTTCCTGTAATATGTGGTGGGGATAGATTAAACGTTGATGCAAAGTTTAAGAAGGAATGTTGTATGGAAATATGCTTCCCTATTGATGAGGAAAGTGTAAAAGTAAAAAATTGCAAGAAAGTGATGCATTCAGAGCCATGGGTAACTATTTCCAATTGGGATTTAAAACTGGACAGATATGAGATTTGGTAGATGAGATATTAAACTTATGGGAAAATATTAGTATAAACAACTAGAAGGTTAGGAAGTATAAACTCTTAATAGGTAGCACAAGTAAGACATGTCTTGAAATCAAAATCTTCCAGATGATACGACTATAACGCCTTGGAGAACGATGCAAGGAGTGAAGGATGAGAAAATTGTCATAGATATATTATCACGTGTAAGGGCAGGTGGATTATCAATGGAGGAAATGTGTGATGAATTTAAAAAGTAAGTCTGTTGAGTTATTAGTTATTTATGTTATGATTGAAAAATTAATTGTTTCTATATAACATAAGAATGTATTTTAGTCTATGTATGATTATAACGTTAATTTTTTTTTTTTTTTAATTTAGTCACAAGGTTTATATGAGAATACAAGAAGAAATGGTTAAGATGTTGAATGAGCAGATTTGGGAGGATGTTAGACTCAACTATCTAGATGCAATCTCTTCAACAACATTGAGTCAATTTTTTGTTGCATTCAAAAATGAATGTTGATTTATTACAATCATTTTATTCATTTGTATGTTAATTTATTTTGATTTTATTAGTTATAGATATATAATTATATGTTTCTTTGTTTCATTAAGCATGTCAAAGAAGAATATAGTTGGAGTACCTGAAACCTTCAAAAGTTATATTCAAAAAGCTAAGTTTGAAAGAGAAAGAAGGCGACGTCTTCAAAGTGTTGAGTTTGATGACACCTTTGATCACTACATTTGGAATGGGCTTGACACTATTCAATATAAAGTGATATTAGGGGATTGTGAAAAAATTACAAATCTTGTTCCTAAAAAGGAATACTCCCTAGTTATTGCAGATATCCCTCATGGTTATAATATCCAAAACATTGAATATATTACTGAGTCTTATACTTACCAAGCTTTCAGTAAAGTGGTTATGGTATTTCTGGAAGTCACAACATCACCATTTTGGAGATTTTTGTTTTTTCATTCAGACACACAACAAAGATTAGTACAATCAAGTTTCAAGGGAAAAGAAAAGACAAGGATGCAACTTTATTGGTAAGATATTGAAATTGCATGTTTAGCGATTAAGATTAGAAATCTATTTTATTAATTCACAAGTTAATTGAATTTGTACTTATTTATGTTACAGGAAAAAATCTAATATTCATAGCTCCAATAGTGAACCATTTACACATGATATTGAAAGTATACATCTTGCAAGCTGGACAAAAGAAGATACTCATGATTCTATTCTTTACAATGTAAAGGATGGAAAGAAGCCTATTATTTTATTGGTTTACAATGTTGTGGTTAGAAAGCTAACATATGAGGAAAATGATTTCAAAGGAGAGATTGTTAACATTTATCAAAAGCCACAAGCACTAATTAATTATCTTATAGATACATTTTCAAATGAAGGAGATTGGGTTTTGGATTTGTTCTCTGGTTCAAGTAAGATTTATGATATAACATTTATGAAATCATACTTCACTCTTTATTATTTTTAATTTATTTTGTTTTACATTATTTATTTTGTATTTGGTGATTAGGTACAACATTACCATGTTGTTTACAAAAAGGAAGGAATTGCATAGCCATTGAAAGTGATGCAGTGCAATGCGGTTTTATTCAACAAAGAATTAATGTTATTCGAGCTCTTCCAAATGAAACTCGAGAAGTCGGCTTGAGGAAAGGAGATTTTAATGACTCAAAGGTGGCAAAAATATCACATGAACTTTAAGTACCATTAAGAGGTCTACTTGGAAAAGATCACTTTGGAGAACTTGTGAATATCAATAACTCAATGGAAGAGCAACATGAGCCAAATGAGCCAAATGAGCCAACGGAAACACACAATGATGTCCAAGAAAATGATGATGTGTCTGTTGAGAATGATGAATTTGGGATATATGACGTTGTCGATTAGTTTTAGGATGCCCTTGAAGACAATGCTGAATTTTTCAAAATTTTGATGAGTTATAATTGTAATGTTTTGACTTTCAAATTTTAAAATAAGAATAAATATGGATCTCTTGTTGTTTTATGATGAATATGTTTTATTATTTTCTTTTTATGTGATTTAATGTGCTAGAGAAAATGACATTAAATATTGTCAAGTTTTTACTGTAAATCTATAAAAATATCATAAAAAATGTTAATTTTTTTCCATTTTTTTTTGTTTAATTTTGTCCATAAAAACGTTTTATGTGACACGTTATTTATAGTGGAAAGCTTCCAAAATGTATAGGTTTTTTGTTATAAATTGCTTTGAAATAATGAGACATAGTTGTATGAAAAATCTTAATTAAAAAAACGTAAATCATATCTAAGATTTTTATAACATTTTTAGTATCATTAAAAATCATAAAAAAAACATTGGTAAAAAAAAAAGATTTAGAAAAAAATGAAAATAGTTGGAAAACAAGCATTAAAAAACAAAAAAAAAATTGATTTAGGAAAATTTGAAAATAGTTCAAAAAACAAGCATTTTAGAAACAAAATGTGGATTCATTATAGATAAGAAGATTTAAAATATAAAAAAACTACCTCAAAATGAAAAGGGGTGCTAAAAAGGGGTGCTACCGGTAGCACCATTTTTCAAAATGTGTTAAAAAATATGACCCTTGAAAAAATGAGAACCCGAAAAAGTTCTCGTTAAGTTGGTAATATTGTTCAACTATATCTCAGACCATGTCCAACTGTGCCTCGCAGGTATATCAACACATGCTTCACAACAATCCAGTGTGTTTGTCCTGGTTGACTCATAAACTGGCTAAGTGCACTCACTCCATAATAAATATCTAGTCTGGTGTGAACCAGATACATCAATGATCCAATCAGTTGTCTGTACGAGGTCAGATCAATCTTGTTGGAATCAGAAGAAGACACACTTAGTTTCTTCAGATTCGTCACCGTAGGTGTAGCCATGGGATTACAGTTCAACGTCCCAAACTTCTTCAATATTTTAACTGTGTACTTCCCTTGACTCAGGAAGATCTCATCGGTTCTTTGCCACACCTCTAGTCCCAAGAAGTAGTGCATCATACCAAGATCCTTCATCTCAAACTCAGAGGCCAATGCATACTTGCATTCAACAATAAGGCTCTCTATACCAACGAGGAATAAATCATCAGCGTAGAGGACCAAAATTAGGGACTCACCATTAGCAATATGGTAGTATAGGTTTGGATCAACAACACTTTTGTTGAAGCCTGAACTCATCATGTGTCCATCAATCCTCACATACCAAGCTTGGGGTGCCTGCTTGAGTCCATACAGGTCCTTCTTCAACCTGCACACATGACACTCCTTATTATGTATCACGAAACCATCTAGCTACTCAATGTATACCTCTTCATCAATATCTTCATTGAGAAAGGTTGTCTTTACATCCATATTATGTAGTATCCAACCCATGGATGTTACAAGGGAAATAATCATCCATATATAAGTGTCACGAGAAACATGAGCAAGTGTATCCTCATAATCTATTCCCTCCACCTAAGAGAATCCTCTAGCAACAAATCTTTCTTTGTGCTTCTCGATGCTCCTGCCAACTGTGTGTTTAATTTTATAGATCCACTTGGAAGTCACTACAAACTTCCCCTCAAGTCTCAAAAAAATATCCCACACATCATTTTTCATGATGGACTCATAATACTCCATCATGGCATCTTTCCATACTGGTTGACTAGATGCCTCCTCATAACATGAAGGCTAAGAATCAATGATGTGGCTCATAGCTGCAACATAGCTCGAATATCTCTAAGGTATCTTGCTCTCTCAAAAGGTACCATGAGGAGTTGCATGTCCTTCTGCCTCCTGCAAAGTTTGACAAGACAATGTAGGTCTCTTTCGACCTACTGCAATAAATCTGGGAACATCAACTGGAGCTACATCATCAACGAGATCAATTGGATCAATAGGCTCAACTGCCTCCCTCTAAACCGTTGGATGGTGAGGGGGAGAAGGAAACATCTCTTCCCGTCTCTAAATATCAATCTCCATGTGATATCCTCTAGATCTCCTAAAGGCTACCTCCTCCTCATAGGTAACATCTTTTCTCACCTCAATCTGTCTCTTCCTAGGGATGTAGATCTGATATGCCTTCGAAGACTCATTGTAACCCACAAATGTACCCTTTCTGCCTAAAGGGTATAGCTTGGGCCTTTTATCCTTGGGTACATGAATGTATACTGGAAAACCAAACATCCTAAAGTGTCCAACCTCAAGCTTCACTCATGAATTGTGTCCATACTAGACATCTTGTCATTCCCTCATGGAACCAATGTCTTCTCTAGGACACATCGAGGTTCCCTCATGGAGCCAATGTCCCCCAAGATATATCAAGGTTACCTCCTGAAACCAATGTCTTAGTTCCTTCATCTGACTTTCTAAGGCACATCAGTATGAAGTCTACTTTCCCCCCTACTAGTCCACATAGGACCCTCCGAGGAGAATGTCTCACGTTGTTGCCTCAAACATCAACACATTGACACAAGCTTCTTGTGATCTCGACTAAGAGGGTTTGTCACTGCTTCTCACTTCAAAGGAAGTCTACAGTGATCACATTAATTTTCCAATTCGAGGAAGTGTAAGCGACCACCTCTAAACCATGTAGACAACAAGAGGAATTCTAAGATACGTTTGCGTTACCACAATGATCTAATGGTTCCCTCATCAATCCTGTGTGGCTTCTTTTCACTTCTCAATCTTACACTTATTTTTCACAGGAAAATGATTCCTCCAAATGCAATAACTATATTGTCCTATTGAACGTTTACTTTCTACAGTGGACAAATGCAAAGTAAACAATTCACTATTTTAACTCTTGGAATTTTGAAATTCCATCTCCCTTGAAATAAAGATTCCATTCATTTTGTTAAAAGTGGAATTACATGCACCTCACGAACATAAAGCTTCTTGATCTTGGACATAAACAAAATAAGTTTAGGCTGAATATTGGAGAGCTCTTTTTGCACAAATCCAACCTTCTCTGCACTCAAAGGAAAAACTATAACTGTATTAGGAATCCTTCACCCATAACTTCCTTCAAGTTGAGCAATGTTGGGTCTGCTTTCAACCCATTCTGGGACTATATGGCTGGCTTGTCACTAAAACAACACTCTTAAACCCAATGCCTATAAAATTGTTATTGTAATCATTATAGATTAATAGAAAGGTAGTGATTATTTTTCTCCAATGTAGCCTCCTTCCCCTTTATGCTTTTTGGTGAATCATTCTACGCTGCATAATGAATTGATATTCTGTTTCTGAAATGCAATCTCATTATTAAAAACCAACAGTGTGGTATTAACATCCACACCAATGACATCCTTAGTAGTAAACACAAATTCCAGTGATAGATCCACATCAAGTGCATATTTTTTATCCTCGAAATATGTTTCATATCATTCCCACACCATAGGGCAACTTCTACGTCCACAATGATATCTTCAAGCTCAACTATGGACAAGAAGGGTATCTTGTCTGGACAAGACATTGACTACAATTAAATCAAGATGTAACAAAAGAACTAGATGCATTACATTCAGTGCTTTGTGATCACTTTATGATTTAACCCAAGAGGGAGAGTATGCTTTTCAATGAAAATGGAACAATGACAATTTCTACGTGGAAAGGTGAAGCAATAAGGTCCATATTCCCTCTGTCGATTTCATTGATTCCTTCATGGGTCGGTCGGTTCATCCTTCATTGAAGCTTTCGTTTACCTTATGTTGATATTGCGTTCTCTTGTAGGAATGATCTTGTATGAAGATGTAGAGGTGGAGCGTGTTACTTGGCCATAAATGACTTCCCTACATGACATACATGATTAGAATGGAAACTAACAGAACTATTTAAGTTGCACTCCATTATCTCTTTCATGAAAACACAACACAAGCATGTAGAAATATTCATACAAAACGCAAGCCATCTTTCTCATTTTCCCGGGCCTCTCGTGATGGAGTCAAGCCCAGTCCTGATCTAATACCATGTTGATTTTTCATATGAGATGATATAAGATAGATATATTATTACAGTGATGAGTGTTCCATATATAGTGAACATATGGTGACCATCCATGAAAGGATGCGTCCCTTGGATAATAAGTAACTATTCATTATTATTACTTATTATTTGAATTATTTAATAATCAATAATTATATTATTAAGTATTAATCTAGGAGAATGTCTTCCCGATGTTGTCCAAACATCAACAAAGACAACTTTTCTCCATGGGGATTTGGAGGAAGAGATTTATATGTAGTAGCCATGGGGGTATGATGTCAAAGGGGAGGAGAAATTAGTATGCATGTTGAAGAATAAATTAGTATGCATGTTGACTGAACTTCCCACCTTAGAGAGTGGGCGTTGTTTTTCAAACCTGTAGCGTATAGGAAAAGAGTCGCTTTTTTAAGACTATGTTTAGGAGAACAATATCCAATTGGGAGGAATTATTTATTTCATAGATTGGAAATTTGTGTGATGCCATATCAGAAGATCTAAATGAAGAGGCAAAGCAAAAGAAATGGTGAGAAGAATTAGTAACGATCCAAGTTTTCTATTGGCTTATGTTTTGGGCACATGATGAGGCTAATCTTGATATTATTTTAAAGCAGTCAAATGGTTGTTGTACCTAAACTGAAATAAATATGTTTTTGAAATGCAAGGGTTTAAGATTGGTTGTACCCGACAACCCATAGTTTTTGTTCCAAGTTGTAAAGGTCTAGCCACTACAAGGAGAACACCTTGTAGTGGAGGTTTTTATGGAACATCCCCGAAAAAATTATCCTTTCTCTATTTATAACAGAGGTTGTTAGTAGAGGTGGGTGACCAAAGGATTTTGCAGAGGTTTATTTTAACAGTGCACCTATAAGGAACATACGCCTTGATGTGCATATAAAAATGATGCCTTAGTGATTAACTAGTAGAAGAAGCATCATATGTTATAATAAAGAATAAGCACCGAATAAAGCACTTCGATGTCATTGAAAATTACGACCTGATGTGTATCCCTGTTGTTAGGTGCACCGTGGTAGGGTAAATAAAAAAAATTACCAAACCGATTTTCATTATTACACTTCTTCCTATTATTCCAAACTCTCCTTCCAAGGATGCCCTGTTCGGTGCTCTACAACGAGTTTGATAGCTCCATTGGTAGATTCCACACATTTCCAAAATTTGGAAATTACCATGAATTTTCATTTCCTCCCAACGGTGGAAATGTTCCTCCTCAATACATAATATTCCAAGTAAATTGTTTATGAACTTCCTATTTGCATTTTTTTTTTCCGAGTCAAATTTGAAATTGGCTTGAAATTTGACCTTCTTTTCATTTTTTTTCCAATTCTACATGGTGCCCCTGAATGCTTCGACTCACCCCAAAGCGGTGTGTCCTGTGCATAAATGAACAATAAGCACCACCACAAGTGCATAGATTCTAAAAATAAACACCAATGTTGTTCAAATAAAATCACTGCAATTAATTTTAAAAATACACATAGCGGTGTGTCTTTTGTGACACCTCGTTACTGGTATGTTACAAAAGACAACACACTACTAACCAACTTGTCAGTCCTTTGGGATGAATGAAGCATCGATGCATTGAATGCGACCTAGTGCACCGCTAGGTTTGCATCCCATAAAATTTAGCGTAGCAGTGCATCCATGTTAACCAAATGCACCAGTGCTATTAAAAGAACCACACCGAGAAAAATAATGAACGATTTTGCATAGCAGAGAATCTTGTTAGACACCCCATTTTTGGTGCTCTATAAAGAACAATGCATCGTGAAAAAAAATGGTGGTTCTCTAATAACACGATAGCACTTGTGCATTCATATTAACACATCACACCACTTAATTTGCAATAAAACAATTTAACCTAGAGACCCCCCCTAGGTCCAACAAACACATCGGTGTTGTAAATAGCACAACATTGGGCCGAATATTTCACAATCTAACAAAGCGATGCATATTATGGGACACACTACTAAAATATGTGCCAATGCAAAAATATATGTGGTGCACCGGTGCATTAACTCTAATAATACGCATCGGTGTTGTTCGAAGAAAAGCACCATGATAAATTAAAAAAAACAAACATAGCAGTGTGTTTTTAGTGATGCCCTGTCATCGGTGTGTTATAGAAGAAAACACAACGCTAAACAACATGTGGGTGCTCTAGGAATAGTGATGCACCAGTTCTTTCAATTTTACAAAGTGCACCGCTGAGCTTACAACCCATAAAATTTAGCGTAGTAGTGCGTCCATGTTAACAAAATGCACAGGTGCGGTTTAATGAACCACACTGGGAAAATATTGAATGACTTGGCTTACCAGGGCGTCTCATTGGATGCCCTGTTACCGATTCTCTATACAACAAAACACATCGCTAAATAACATGTTGGTTCTCTGGGAACACAGGAGCACTAATGCGTTCAATAGAACCAAGCGAGCCACTAAGTTTGTAGGACATAAAATTTTGCATAGCGGTGCATCCATTTTAAGAAAATGCACTGATGTTGTTAAAGGAGAAACACTAGAATAATATTTAAAGACTAGGTATATCGGGGTGTCTATTTAGACACCCCATTGCCAGTGCTCTATACAACACAACGCACTGCTAAAAAAATTGGCGGTTCTCCAAGAACATGGTAGCCCGATTGTGTTAGTTTTAACACATTGCACTAGTTAATTTGAAATAAAATAATTTAACCTAGCAATGCCCCTACATCCAAAAAACACATAGGTGTTGTAAAGAGCATGGAATTGGGCCAAATATTTTACAATTTAGCAAAGTGGTGCGCCTTATGGGATGCACTGCTAAAATACGTGTCGATGTGACAATAAATGTGGAGCACCAATGTGCCATGTCTCCATTTTTGGGTTCCCCTGTTCAACATTTGGAAATGACTTCCGAGGCTTGTCAGTGAAGAAAAAAGAAGTCAAGGGTTAATTAATGTCACTTAGTTAGGAGATGTCATGTTTTTAAAGTGCCATTAAGTAAAAATATCATAAAGTGACTTTTAGATTAACATGTTACTTAAACATTATTGAAATTGACTTTTAATATTTAAGTAAAAAGGTAAAAGGGGAATAATGGTCAGGTTTGATTTAGTCAAAAGGGGAAATTTCTAGAAGGGCGTGGAGAAAGAATAAAAGGAGGGGTAGCG
>ML797562.1:69952-103517 GCA_009831015.1 Picea engelmannii
CGAATCTCTTTTTTGGAAAAACCATGGAAAATTAGCCCATGAGCGAAATTTAGCCCCTAAAATCATCCCTGCTCCTTGATTCTCTTCTACTCCATGTGTATCTAGATTGCTTGCAATATGTTTGGCGAAATGTCTTTAGTATAATGAATGCAAAGTATTTGTAGAAAAATGATAGCCATAAATAATATAATTGCATAAAAGATATTAATATCCTATCCCATCCTAGCTGGAGATAATACAATGGCATCAGAGTTGGAGATCTTTCCAGTTTGAGGGGAAACAATGATACCATAGCCAAGTTTTGTTAGAGAAGGGGTCAAATCTCCTTCAATGAGCTAAGATATGATTATTGGAGGACCAAACTACACTGTTGGGAGAATTTCAGAACCACTAGGGGCAAGTTATGACTGTAGAATGGCAATGTTCCATTTATGGGCGAGTTGTTTTTGGAACAAAAGCCGCTTTTGATGTACTAGGGTCGAGTTACAATCCCAAGGTCATATTCCATTGATGTGGTATGATTTTAATTGAAGCAAGGCCGATATTTCTATTAATAGGCCGTGATTATGTTATTTGCAGCTGGAGTTGATAGATGGAACCAAGATCTAGTCAATAAAGGTCAAAGTTATTTATAAAGACGTGTATCTCTCTCCTACGTAGGTTGAATTGGATTGTAGGGCTGAGTTATTTTCTTATGACTGAGTTCTCAATTGGTGACCGATTTTTTCTCATTGTGGGTCGAGTTTGCTGGTGTGAGGAGAATGAATCGTGTTGAGGAAGGGTCGATTCACTATTGTGGGTCGAGTTATTCGGCATTGGTTCAAACTTTCAATTGTTAGGATGAATTTTTTACTTTACTGGGCACATTCTTATCTGCTAGATGATATTTGATGGTTGGGGTCGAGTCTTTACATGATTGGGATGAGATTATCGAGTAGAGGGGTTGATCTTCTTTGTTGGGATGCCAATATCCTGAATAGGTTGATATCATTAATAGTGGTGGGGGGGGGGGTGATTTTCTATGTTGATCATAGTTGTATCTCTGTGTAACCCATTCATCCATTTAAGAAGCCATTTTCATTAAGGAGGATTCGATTTGAGACCCAAATAGTTCCCAGCTGTAACAGGTTAGAACTATATAAGATATTTTGGGTGTTATTTCATTGTTGTTAGATTATTTTTGTTATGGTATTTATCTTGGTGTATGGATGTACTATTTAGCACGTGAAATGAACACCAATTTGAGCATCGACACCTAGATCATCTTTCAAAATCTCATGAAGAAAAAACCAAAACCAAACAATAAAAATAATTGCAGTAGTTTGGGGGTTTGACATTGGGTTTGGGAGTATATCTATAGCCTAATTATTTGACAAAAGTCACCACTTGGGAACACACTTAAATTGATACAACATAAAGGAAATTTGGACAATAGTAGCTGGGGACATTGTTTCCATTAAGTGACCAGAACTTATACCCTTCAATAACAATGATGCAGTGGCTTAAGAAGTTGAGGACCAATCTGGAACTTAGGAGACAACTATCGACAATTACGTACATGCCTTACTACTGGGAGTATCTAGCGTCGGGTGAGGATAATTGTGCAACTTTTTTCTTTTGAGGCTATTACACCCTCAAGTATGGATGCTGGCCTAAGAATTTGGACGAGACTTCCTTGAAACACACATGGCAGAAATGGATGAGAGATGAGAAGGAATGACAAGTAGAGGAATGTGCATCTATCCATGTTGAGGATGTGTGCATAGAGGAAGAACAAACAACAACCTGTGATACACCATCAGATCTAACCGATGAGGCTGGTGACACTAGTGTGTTGGATGGGAAAGATGAGGATGAAATATCTTGTCGTACTCATGATGACTATGAGGATATGTTCCAAGCAACTGATGTTGAGGATCCATCATCTTTCCTTGTGTGTGATGCTGATGATGAGGGTGTTTCAAGCATGCTAGAACATAAATATGACGTGGGTTCAACACCTCATCCTAGTTATGACATGTATGATCATGCATGCGTGGAGGATGACAATGAAGGGATTGATTTGGTGTATGAGGAGGATATTTCACGCGAGTCCCATCATTGCACAATATCATCTAGTGATTTATTTAGTCCCTTTTGTGATTTGGAGAACATATTATTGGTCACAGAGGAGAAAATTGTGCAAGTGTTGATGAGGGAAGATGGTGCTCATAAGTTTATTAAAGATCTTATGTGGAAAACCTAGTTGGAGGAGAGACAAAAGGGAGCTGCAGGTGGACTCACTAGCACCCAATTATGCATCATAAAAAAATCATTAGAGAAGATAAAATCCAATTACTTGCAGTTGTTCATAGATAGGGACCTTGCTCTTAAGTTATCTAAAGACAAGGAAAGGGAGGTTGAGGAGCTTTGTTACCAATTGAGTTTAGCAAGCTCTTCATCACTTATAGTGGAGACTCCATCATATTTGGCAGTCTTGACACATGAGGGCATAAGTGGCACTCATGATTTGAGGGAGAAGCCTCTTGTGATGATCTCGCACAAGGAGCATTTAGAGTTGTCGGTGCTTGAGGAGAGGTATGACACAGAGGGTTTTGACCATGCTCCTATTTTGCATTGTGGGGATCATGAGTTTCTTCTATTTGAGATCCCACTAAAGGCTTAAGGCTTAGCTACATAGGAGATAATTGATAACATTCACTGGGGACCAACCTGCAAGGAAGTATATGCATCCATGGATTGGGTGGACAAGTATATGATAGACATGAGAATGCTCTAGGATATAGGTTCAAGCGACATCAGTAGAGTGATGGATACAATAGTTCTTATAGGATACAAGATGGTACAGGATGACTCAGTGATAGGAAACAATACGCAGAGATATTAATTGGAACATGATAGTGTATAGTGGAATTGGGGGGTGTTTTCACCATGAAGAGATCTCGACAGAGTCCTCAAGCATACCATTGAGTTGAGGCTTCCTAGGATCGATGAGTGGATGATGAGCCTTTGGAGTAAAATATTCATCGATGATCAATTTTCATTTGGGATATCATCATATGAGGGCTAGGGTGCAAGATAGTCACAGGTCTACTTCCATACTTCATTATGATATCTTGGTCATACCCTTGGGGTTGACCAACACTCTAGTCTTGCAGGCAGTGGCATAGGCATCTATTGTTGTTATTTGATGCTCTCATTATATACAATAGGACATGGGAGTTTCACTTGAGTCAGTTGGATTAAACATGTGGCATTGCACCCATGTCAGAGGTCTTTCATTTGGACCATTTGATCTGTGCACAAAGTGAACAAGAGGAGATCCAGACTCTATTGTATAAGTTCATGGAGATTTTAGCAGACATTGGGAGTGTTGGACTTCCAATTTTCTGGTGAGATCCTGACATTTATTAGAGTGATAGATTGCTTCAGATGATGAGAGTGTTTGACATGGTCGTGTCAGTGATTGGTTTGTGGCATTGTGGGGATGTTTTGATAGGAGTTGTTGAGCCTTGTTCTATATGGAAATGTATATTTTCCCTCACGATACCTAGAATTGAGTCTATCCATGGATTGGTAGGATTCAACATCACTAAGATGCCTTGGTGAGACAAGATCTAGGATAGTGAGTTTAGTGCTTTCAGGGATTTCAACTTGGGAGTTCAAGAGAGGAGAGCACATTCTGAGCATGGTGGTCAGAGGGTTATGATCGGAGGGGTAGAACGTCGATATGGTGGTTCCTCTTGGAGATTATCTTGGGACCATGTGACTGCATTATTTGACATCTCGATGACCGATATAGATGAGATGGTCAAATTTCACTTTTCGAAGTTTACTCTTGGGATTCTTAGGTTTAATTGCTTGGAGGAGTGGTATTATGAGGAGTTGACCGAGTTTGTGTAGCTTTTGATTGCATGAATAATCAAAGGCAGTCATGTGGATTCTTATGTTATCACCTCCTAGATAAGGGCTATGAGTAGAGGGTGATTCACATCATACATGTTAGTTTGGTTCCCTGATGTTAGCACATTGCAGGACAATATTGTGGATGGTAGGTTCTCCACATCTTTCATATTGGTTTGGGACCCGAGGATCATCATTAGTTTCAATTTGGTTCAATTTGTTGTTCCTATTGGTGTGATGGCATTGTTTGAAGACAATCAATCTTTGGCAAGGGAGGATTTGTCATGCCCCCATTTTTGGTTACCCTTGTTCAACAATTGTAAATGACTTTCGAGGTTTTTCAGTGAAGAAAAAGAAAGTCAAGGGTTATTTAATGTCACTTAGTTAGGAGATGTTATGTTTTTAAAGAGACATTAAGTAAAAAGGACATAAAGTGACTTTTAATCTTTAAGTAAAAAGGTAAAAGGGGAATAAGGGTCATGTTTGATTTAGTCAAAAGGGGAATGTTCTAGAAGGTCGTGGAGAAAGAATAAAAGGAGGGGTAGCTCTTCACTTTGCATTATGTTTTGGATTGATATCTTTGGAGTGCTCTTGGAGCTAAGGTTTTCGTTAGGATTTTGGAAAAACCCTTCCATTATAGTTTAGTTTCGATGGTGCAATATACACTCTAGCTAGATAAGGAGGAGGATATGTCCAATATCTTCATTGGAGATTCATCTGGTGATTTGACTTCAGTTTTGGGTTGTAGCGATTTGCTTGGAGAGGTTGTGGCACTTGAAAGTTTTCATCTCATATATGGAATAGGCCATGGCATGATTCTAGGTTTTTGACTTGTATTGTGTGTTTTTCATTGATGTATTGCAGTTGCCATAACAATCATTGGATTGTTGTATTCAAATCTTCATTCATAATAAAATACTCCATGATTATCTTCTACTCAATGTGTATCTATATTGACTGCAATATGTTTGATGAAATGTCTTTAGTATAATGAATGCAAAGTATTTGTAGAAAAATGACAACCATGAACAATATAATTGCATAAAAGATCTTAAAATCCTAGCCCAACCTAGCTGGGGATAATACACAATGCATGATAGTAACAACACAGCTTGGCGATACTATTTGTTTGATATAGAGCATTGACAATGATGCATACTAAGTGTTTTAGGCACATCGATTACTTTTCTACATTTTTTTGTAAACATAAATTAATTTTAGTTTTTGTTAATACACATTATTTATATGTGTGTGTGTTTTATAAATTCAATTCATTTTATCTATATATATGCCTCAAATTATTTGTATGTGAATCAAAGATGATGATGATGAAAGGGGGAGAAGCAACAATAGTGGGTTGAAACGTACAACTCTGTACATGAGTGGGACGCTCGAGAGAGGGAGAGGGAGTTGTTCATTCACCCTATTACACCACAGACACGTGCCCTTTTGATGGATGTTATCCTCCTCAAGTTTTATGAGAAGGATACATCCCTCAGGGGGAACTCTCCATTGTTACAATAGTTGATGCGTCTTTGGGATCATGGTCGACATGCATTTAGAGCCGATCTCGATCAATGGTATCAACTCATAGAGGAGGATTTTTATTTCATCACTTGGTTGTATAGGAGGGGGGACTTTTGGCCCCATTTCCCTTATCTACTGCCTGGTGTTGTAGGAGAGACACAACTAGCATATGTGCAAAGATATGTCATTCTAGACATTCTTTCCGCTTCAGAATTCCAGGTTTCTGGTGGTCAGATGAAGATCAGTTCACTTCATAGAGAGGAGGTTAAATGCATGTGTTTTATTATCACGACACTATCACGCTTTACCTATGATGGGTAGTGCATTAGTTTCCCTTTGATGCATTATGTATATAGTTTTGTTTTTTTAACAGAAACTAAAAGATATTTTTTATATATAAAAAGGCAAGACCAGAGTCACTAATTACAAAGAGGGGTGTTGGATCAATGACCCAACTACTAGTATTTCAGATAACTTACTACATGGGCATGTTCCAAAAAACTGCTACTGATAATTAATAAAAAATAACTAGTCTAGCTATTGCTTACAGTCTATGATTACTTAGACATAGCCATAGTTACAAAATTTTGGGACTGTTGGCCAATCTTACTGCTTCTTTTACTCTGGAGCTTGAGCTTCTTCTGGAGGCATGTCCAGGGTGACATTCAGGTCTGGTAGGACTGAGACGTCTCTGCTCCCGCATTCTTCACTTTGGCTTTGTCCTGCTACATCCCGGGCTCTGGTTCTATGCAATTCTTTGAGTGTTTCACCCTGTATTTGTAATATTCTGGATATAAAAAGTATGCAGAACAGAAATACAATGATAGAAATGGAAGATAAACAACAATATAACCAGAAAAACACCACAATAACACTGAAATGATATCAAAATAACACCAGAAAGAGCACTTTGATTCTGAGAGAAATGTTCACGGGCCTCTTCGAGGGGGAAACCTCCAGTCGAGAAGAGATCTATTACAATAATATCCAAGCTAGGGTTCTCATACCCTCGACTCCTATTTATACTAAATATGTCTATCAAAATAACCATCTAGAGGAATATCCTTCTAGAAGCGGATGCTTCTATTAGGTCTTCTTAAATTTGACTTATTCTACTTTATTTCAAGGCCTTATTAATATTGACCTTTATTACATCCGAATATATTTTTCTACCTATGTGCGGGTTAGGTCCCTAACATGTCCTCCCCCTTAAAAAAAACCTTGTCCTCAAGGCTTGAGATGTGGAAATTGCAGCAAAATGGTAGCTGGTTCCCAAGTGGCATCTGCTGGAGTTGTATCTTTCCACTAGACTAACACTTCTTTGATGGTTCTTTGATGCAGGCAATGCTCACGCTGGTCCAAAAATGTTTGTGGTTGTAGACAAATGGATCCTTCTTCATCTAACTTGGGAAGGTTGGTTTGAATTTGGCACTTAGTTCCAATCACCTTCTTTAAGCAAGAAACATGAAAAACATGATGTAGCTTAGAATGACTGGGCAAATCTAACTGATAGGTCACCTATCCCACATGCTTGAGAACGATATAAGGACCATCAAATTTTGGCGCCAACTTATGACAATGCTCGGCCTGGAGGGAATTTGGCTTGTAAGGTTGTAGTCAAAGAAACACCCGATCCCCTTCTGCAAATTGATGTTTAGAGAGACCTTGATATGCTTGTTGCTTCATACAATTCTATGCCATGACCAAATTCTCTTTAAGGGTATGGAGAATAGCCTCTCGAACTGTAAGCATTTGGTCCACCGCCTGGACCTTAGAGACACCAGATAAGTATGAGAGAACTAAAGGTGGATTTTGTCCATATACCACTTCAAAAGGAGTCATGCATGTAGCTGTATGGTATGAAGTGTTGTACCACCATTCAGCTAGGGGTAACCATTGAGCCCACTGATTTTGATTTTCCAAGGCAAAACACCGCAAATATGTTTCCAAACACTTTTTGACAACTTCAGTTTGGCCATCAGTCTGGGGATGATAAGCTATGCTGAGATGCAATTGGGTGCCTTGTAGCTTGAACAATTCTTGCCAAAAATTGCTAGTAAAAGTTGGGTTGTGATAAGAAACAATAGAATGTGGCATGCCATGAAGCTTGAAGACCTAATCCATGAAAATTTGAGCCACAGTGGATGTTGTAAATGGGTGTTGAAGAGCACAAAAATGAGCATACTTGGAAAGGCAATCAACAACCACCATGATGACTGATTTATTTCCCGATTTGGTAAGCCTGTAATAAAATCCATAGAGATATCCCTCCAAATAGCAGGTGGAATCATAAGCAGTTGTAGTGTGCCAGAAGATTTGACTGTTTTTCCCTTGTTGCATTGACACACATCACATTCAATGACAAAATTATGAATGTCTTGTTTCATACCATCCCCCCAAAAAAAATGTTTGACCCTGTCATAGGTTTTGGTAAACCCGGAGTGCCCAACTGTGGGTGTAGCATGAAGCTCAGAAAGTACCGTGGATTTAAGTTTTGATTGTTTACTTAAATACAAATGGCCTTTGTATCAAATCTCATCATGGAGCCAAGAGTACCCTGGGGAAACTAGAGCATTGGATTGCAATTGTTGTATCAAATGTGAAATTTTGGGATCGTGTAGCCATTCCCGGTGAACGACTTGGAGCCAATATGGTACAATGAAGGAGAGAGAAAAAAAGGGATCCTTCATCATCATATTTTCAGGAAAGTGCATTTGCAACCACATTGTCTTTGCCTTTCTTGTAAATGATCTCATAATCATATACAAAGAGCTTAGTCACCCATTTTTGTTGCTCTGGAGAGGAAATGCGTTGTTCCAGAGAGTACTTGAGGCTTTGATGGTCTGTCTTAAATTGGAAGTGTTTCCCCAATAGATAAGTGCACCACAGATCAACAACATGCAGAAGAGCCAACATTTCCTTTTCATAGATTTATTTTCCTAGATTTCGTTCAGACAATTGCTTGCTGGTAAAGGCCAAAGGCCAACCCTCTTGCATAAGGACAACACCAATTCCCTTCTTTGAAGCATCACATTCCAGGACAAAGGTCTTTGTGAAATTAGAAAGGGCTAGGACTGGAGTGGTGCACATGGCCATCTTCAAGGTTTGAAAAGCTTGAGCAACTGTTGGAGTCCATGTGAAAGAGTTATTTTTTAGGAGTGCAATGAGAGGTGATGCAATATTTCCATAAATCTTAACAAACTTGCGATAATAACCTGTTAAGCCCAGAAATCCACACAATATTTTGAGAGCCTTTGGGTGAGGCTAGTATTGCATAGCTTCAATATTTTTAGGATTCACCCTAACGCCGTCCTTACCAACCAGATGACCCAAGTACTTGACTTCTGAGGCACCAAAAACACATTTAGACTGTTTCAGGAAAAGTTGGTGCTGAGAGAGTAGATGGAGAACTCGATCCACATGAGAAAGATGGTCTGTCCAGTTTTTTTTATATATGAGGATATCATCAAAGAAAACTAAGATAAAATGATGGAGAAAAGGATTGAAGACATGATTCATGAGGCTTTGGAAGGTGGAGGGTGAATTACACAAGCCAAAGGGCATGACCAAAAACTCATAGTGGCCCTCATGAGTTCTAAAGGCAGTCTTAGGAATGTCTTCCTCTTTCATATGTATCTGGTGGTAGCCAGAATGAAGATCGAGTTTAGTAAAGAACTGGGCGCCACTCAATTCATCCAAGAGGTCATCAATGATAGGAATGGGAAATTTGTCTTTAATGGTAAGTTTGTTGAGGGCACGGAAGTCAGGACACATTCACCAAGAACCTTCTTTCTTCAGGACCATGACCACAGGAGAAGAGTAGGGGCTCGTACTAGGGTGGATAATGCCTGAGTTAAGGAGTTCCTGAACCATTTTCTCAATTTCATTTTTTTGGGAAAAAGGGTGACGATACAAACGTATATTGGGAGGAATGTTTCTTGGTACAAAGGGAATGGAATGATCATGAACACCACGGGTAGGAGGGAGTCCCTAGGGAGTGGAAAAGACCACTTGATGTTTAGAGAGGATGGATTGGAGGTCTTGCATCACCGAGGGCGTCTCTGTTTCTTGTATGGCATGGAGTTGGGAAATAATGCCATATTAAACTTTTTTGAGCAGCTTTTCCATGCGATGGGAACTAATGAGCTCAGGTGAACCGACAGTGATGCCTTGGAACCTATATTGGTGGCCCTCCTGGTCAAATTGCATGGTTAATTCCTTGAAATCCATGAGAATGGGACCCAAATTACTTAGCCAGTCTACACCCAACACAATGTCGCAACCGCCCATGTCGATAGCAAGCATATGAGATTTTAGGTGGTAGTCACCAATTTGGAGACACACATTTTCAAAACACCCTCCACATTTCATGGAGCCACCATTGACAATCATTATTTGGAAATTATTGACTGCATGGATATAGCAATGAGATTCTTGGGAAATGCAACGATGACTAAAATTATGGGTGCTTCCACTTTCAACAAGAATGATGCCCTTCCTATGCTTGATGTAACCAATTAGCTTGAGGGTTTGGGGAGCAGAAAATCCAGTGAGAGAATTTAGGGAAATGACCGGTTCTACTTTGGGAGGGTCTGAGGGAGGGGTTATGTTAGTGGTTTCAGGTGACTTAGACACAAGGGGAGTTTCAACATCCTCTTCTAAAATATCCTCCGAGATAGCCATAAAAATCTTTTGTTCCTTACACTCGTGTGTAATGTCCCTTTCCAAATAGGAGTTCCAGAGAAGAGGCTTAATGGTCTAAACCGCCCAATTAGACTATAGCCAGGGCCAAAGAGGGGTAAACAGGGTTACTAGAGGTCACTCCAGTCACAGGTGTTATATTCGGAAAGTGACATTGAGCTAAAAAGGGTTAAAAGCGATTTTAAGTCATAATGAGCTAAAAATAGAAGTCAACAGTGAATTAGGGTTTCAACAGTGAATTAGGGTTTTGGAGGTCAATAGTTAATTAGGGTTTCATCATGATTTAGGGTTTTGAAAATCTATAAAAGAAGGGTCAGTGACCTGATTCATCATTATGCAGATTATGACTTGTCATTAAGGAGAAGAGGCACATAGGCCTGATTTTCCCCCTTTTCCTCCTAGCTCAGACGAAGAGGAAGAGGCACACAAACAAGCATAGAGAAGGGTAGAGCGTGAGGTTGAGCATGAGGCAGAGAAGATGCTAGGAGAAATATATGAGTGACCAGAGGGCAGTGGCAAGGCCCCTGTAGATCAAGAGACAACTTTCATGCAAGTTATCAACGATATGTTAGCTAGTCAATGGACCATGTCTTAGTCCTTGGCATAGGTGGTTGATATATTGGCTAGACTGGGCACCCCAGACACACAAGTCCCGCATTCAGCACAGGGGAACTCAGGAGTAGGCAGTAGACCCCAGTCACCCTCTCGCACATACACCTATGCAAGTAGGATTACCATACCCTTGTTTCCCATTTTCCAGAGGGAACCCTCGATAGCAGCACCGCCACCGATAGAACAGAGGCCACCCACTCATGCAGACGACATTGCAGAGTATAGGAGGGAGTACACAACATTGGGTTATGAATTCCATTAGGGCATGACCTTAGTCGAGTACTATGGAATCAGACTCAAGAATCTCCCCAGAGAGCTGCAGAGGGGAGGACCACAACAACAGCAGGGGCATAATGTCAATTTCATCCGAAAATTTGGGAAACTCACCATCCCTTCTTTCGACGGATCGTCCAAATACACCGCCAGAGCTTGGGTACATAAGATAGACACATATTACAAACTCAACCAGATGACCGAGACAGAGGCCATCAGTTTAACGACCTTACACTTGGAGGGTGAGGCACACGAGTGGTGGTATCATGGAATGGTGACATTGGATCACAGTCAGATCACCTCCTATCGGGAGTTTACAGATAGGCTCATGGACAGGTTTGAAAGGAAGGATCCTGAGATACACTTCAGGGATCTAGCCTAGTTGAGACAAACTGGCACAAAGGCATTCATCACAGAGTTTCAACGGGTAGCCATGGTAGTGATAGATATATCAGAGCTCAGGATGATCATGTTATTCACAGAAGGACTCAAAAAGCCTTTGAGAGGATGGGTTTAGGCATACACGCCTCCCACTTTGCAGGATTCCATCCTTCACACTCAAGATCTGGCAGACTCAGTGCCAAAGATTAAAACTTTATCCAAACCATTTGTGCCCCAGAGGGATCGAGACAGGAAGCCATTCCAGAGAGAATGGAAGGGCAAGGAGAAGTTGGATGATGAGACTAGGTGAGATCTTATGACGAAGAATCTTTTCTTCAGCTGCAGAGATCCTTGGGTCCCATGCCACAGGTGCATGGGAAAGGGAGAGATTCATTATATTGAGGTAGCAACAGACAATGTGGACAGCGAGGAGGAGGAGCAGGATAGTGGATCCACTAGTTTAGAGGAGGAGTCAACACCAACAGAGGAACAACCTCCCCGTAGACCACCGACACCAACAGGAGCCCATCCTCCAGTAGTCCCACAACCGCTAAAGCAGGCTAACATGAGGAAACTAGCAAAGGGAGGAGTCATAGTGACCCTTTTTGGTGTTCCCAAGTATGATACCCTCCGTATCAGAGGGATTATTCAGGGGCAATGAGTAATCGCCCTGATAGATGGTGGGGCCACCCACAACTTCATCGACGCTTCACTAGTATCAAGACAGACACTTTAGACAGAGGAGTTTGAGGGGTTTGATGTTGCGGTAGTAGATGGCCACACAGTGGAGTGTCTAGATAGAGTTCAAAACTTAGAGATGAAGTTAGGAAACTACACAGTGAGAGACACATTTTATGTGGTTGACCTATTGGACACAGATGTGGTGTTAGGATTTTAGTGGATGATTACCTTGGGAAAAATCATTACCAACTACCAAACCTTGGAAATGGGATTCGGAGATCAGGATGGGAAGAAGGTTGTTCTAAGAGATATGTCGACAGGAGCACCTGGGACAGTTTCAAACAAGAGGATGGAGAGGATATTCAGACATGGGGAAGTAGCATATGCCGCAAAATGCTTGATCACTACTCAGAAGGATTCAGAAGGTCGACAATAGTACCATACCAAGATCAAGAATTTATTGGGACGACATCGACAGGTCTTTGAGGCAATTCCACCAGGGAGACCACTTGACAGGGGGTTTGAGCACACCATTGAGTTGGAGGAGGGGGCCAAACCTATGATCACCCCCCCGCTATCTTCATCCTATGAGGTTCAAGGATGATATAGAGAAGGAAATCAAGGAATTGTTGGCAATGGGACACTTCAGACCGAGCAATAGCCCATTTGCTTCTTCATTTGTCTTAGTTTTGAAGAAGGATGACACCATGAGGATGTGCATTGATTACCGAGCCTTTAACAAGAAAACCATCAAGAACCGGTACCCTATCCCACACATTAACGAGTTGATGGATGAACTGCATGGGGCAGTTTTCTTCTCAAAAATTGATCTACGCTCTGGATATCATCAGATCAACATACGAGAGTAGGACATAGAGAAGACGACATTTCAATGTCGTTTTGGACACTTCGAGTTCCTGGTTATGCCATTTGGGATAACCAATGCACCTGCTACATTCCAGTCTTGCATGAACCATATATTCAGGGATCAGTTAAGAAAATCAGTCTTGGTTTTCTTCGATGACATCTTGATCTATAGATGGTCATGGAAAGAGCATATGAGGCACCTGGATGAGGTATTGAGCATCATGGAGGCACAATCATTATATGCCAGAGAGTCCAAGTACGGGTTTGGCATGATAGAGTTGCTTTACTTATGCCACATCATCAGTGCACAAGGGGTATAGGTGCACCAAGAGAAGATCAGGGCCATTCTGGATTGGTCGACGCCTAGGAACGTGACAAAATTGAGGAGCTTCTTCAGGCTGTGTAGCAATTACAGGCGATTCGTCCGAGTTTTCTCTCATCTTGGAGCATCGCTAACAGATATTACCAAGCATGGGGCCTTCATATGGACCGAGAAATCATAGGAAGCCTTTGATCACATGAAGGAAGTCATGGGCACTTGTCCAGTGTCGGCACTACTAGACTTCACCTTGCCATTTGTACTAGAGTGTGATGCATCCGATGAAGGGATCGATGCAGTTTTGATGTAGGGAGGACACCCCATTGTATTCGAAAGACGAAATCTTAGTCAACCTGAGAGGATGTAATCGATTTATGACAAGGAAATGTTGGCAATCATGCATGCCTTGACCAAGTTCAGACAATATTTGGTGGGCAGCAAATTCGTGGTCAAGACCGATCACAACAGTTTGAAGTATTTCCTTGAGCAGAAGGACCTTAGTGAGCRCCAATAGAAATGGGTGAYGAAGGTACAAGCATTTGACTTTGACATAGAGTATGTCAAGGGGAAGAAGAACATTGTGGTTGATGCACTATCGAGGAGACCTACAACATGTTCTTTGATGGAGATTTCAACAGATTGGAAATCCCACTTGTTAGTGGAATATTCCAAGAACAATTTCACTTGTGAGGTGATGGATGGGCAGATACAGGATGATCGGTATAGGGTCATTGACGATGTCATATTTTACAAGGATAGAGTCTACTTGGTGCCAGATTCAGGGCTCAAGAAGAAGATCCTCACCGTAGTTCATGATTCACTTCTAGCAGGCCATAAGGGGTTTTTCAAAACCTATAGACAGATCAGAGAGAGGTTCTCATGTAAGGGCCTCAAACATGATGTTATGAGACATGTAAGTGAGTGTGTGACTTTCCATCAGAACAATTTAGAGCATGCTCTTCCAGCAGGGCTACTTCAGCCACTCCCCATTCCATAACAGAAATGGGAGAGTATATCTATGGACTTCATCACAGGTCTACCCAAGGTCCAGGGTAAGGACTGTATCTATGTAGTGGTTGACAGATTGACCAAGTTTTCTCACTTCTATGCCATACCGACAAAGTACAACGCAGTTCAGGTAGCAGAGATTTTCTTCAGGGAGGTCTTTAGATTTCATGGGTTGCCAAAGAACATCGTCAGTGACAGGGACATTCGGTTTATAGGGACATTTTGGAGAGAGTTGTTTCGGTTGGTGGGGACAGAGTTGACACCTAGCACCGACTATCACCCTCAGACAGATGGGCAGACCAAGATTGTCAACAAGTGGGTTGAAGGGTAATTGAGGAACTATGTAGGAGGACATTAGAGAACGTGGGTAAAGTGGTTACATTTAGGAGAACATTGCTACAACACCACCTTCCACATGTCCATTGGTATGACACCCTTTTGAGCATTGTATGGATATGATGCTTCCACTTTGGTAGACTTGGTATTTGGGGAGAGCAGAGCTCCCAAGGCCAAGGATTAGATCATAGAGAGTCAAGAGATTCTCAAGTTGTTGAAAGAGAACCTGCAGATGATGCAAAACCGACAGAAGATAAGTGTGGATAGGCATAGGATAGAGCGCAACTTTGAGTTTGGAGATTTGGTTTTCTTGAGACTCCAACCCTACAGACAGTCATCTATGAAGAAGAGTGGGGTCGAGAATCTCAAGCCTATATTTTATGGTCCTTACAGAATCATGCGTCGAGTAGGCGAGGTTTCTTACGAGATAGATCTTCTAGAGGGGAGAAAGATTCATAACGTATCCCACGTGTCTTGCCTCAAAAAGGCAGTGGGACAATTCATTAGCACATCCGAGGAGCTTCCCCCATTGGACGAGGAGGGACAGTTGGAGTTAGTTCCGGAGGAGGTTTTGTAGTTTCGGGAGCGGAAAATGAGGAGCAGGGTCATCAGAGAGTGTTTGATCAGATGGAGAGGGCTTCTAGTAGAGGACGCTACTTGGGAGAGTGAGCAGGTTTTGTAGCACCCTGGACTGGTATTGCTTGAGGAAAAGCAATTTCGGGAAGGGAGGACTGTAATGTCCCTTTCCAAATAGGAGCTCCAGAGAAGAGGATTAATGGTCTAAACCACCCCATTAGACTATATCTAGGGCCAAAGTGGGGTAAACAGGGTTACTAGAGGTCACTCTAGTCACAGGTGTTATATTCGAAAAGTGACATTGAGCTAAAAAGGGTTAAAAGCGCTTTTAAGTCATTATGATTTAAAAATAGAAGTCAATAGTGAATTAGGGTTTCAACAATGATTTAGGGTTTTGGAAGTCAATAGTGAATTAGGATTTCAACATGATTTAGGGTTTTGGAAAGCTATAAAATAAGGGTTAGCGACCTAATTCATCATTATGCAGATTATGACTTGTCATTGAGGAGAAGAGGCGCATCTTAGGAGAGATAGTTCAGTGGATTCCAAGAGGAAGACACTAGTTGGTTGATTTCGGTGTTGAGAGACACACCCTAGTCACCAGGAATATCATTAAGGTATTCCATCATTCTTTAGCAGCAGTTACACAGTGTTCAACAGCCAGGGCGCATTCATCTAGAGTGAGGGTGCAACTTCTGAGAGGATTTTTAGTCGATTTATCCCATCCAGGGAGAATTTTGAGATTTCCCTCTGACCCATTTGAGAGGAGGGAAAGGAACATATTTTTCCTAGTTCCTCATCATATTCCGACGGAGGAATCAACTCGGACGCATTTTCCAGACTTGGACGTGCGACACTTTTGGTGGTCACATTTGGGGTTTCAGAGCGAGCATCAGGCTAGATTCAGGGAAACCCTTCTGACCCATTTCCCAATAGACCAAGGAGATCGTTTTGATACATATCTCATCCGATTCCGATGGTGGAATCACTAGGATGCATTTTTCCAGAAGAAGAGGGGCGCATTCCCCCAGGGGTATCCATCTGGGGCCTAGATTCATCAGCAAAGGGGTCTGAAAGATACCAATACTGAGGACTAGAGTAGGGTGCATCATTTGGGAGAGTTTCCAGGCCATTCCGAGAAGTATATCTCCCAGGGCGAACTTTTTAGACTTCCAGTAGTTACCATCAGAGTTGCCATAGTCCCAACGCATCCATTGATTCCGCTGTGCTCCCATATTTCATATTATCTTTTAGTTGCTTATTTGTATTCTGACTAATATCCTTTGTCTGTTGATCTAGTCGAGTATTGTTAGTTTATTCAGCCACATTCAACCATTTTGTAATCCACAAAGATATCATAATACAAACTTTGTAGTCATTTGTCGCGTTTATTATTTGTATGATCATTTATATGTTGTAAACCATTGATCCTACATACACATTAGCAGTGTTTCCTAGACTATCCAAGTCAGGAAAATTACATCGTGGCCTGAAAAATATTTGTCATCACAATTATAAAAAATTCCTTTGAGTTGGCGTTCAAACATTTCAGCGCTGGTCAATTTTTGGATCTTTAGTGGAGCAGAGGGAGTAATGGGATTTATTGGTTTAGTGCGAGGGATAAAGGGGGGTTTACGGTTTTGAGAAGATACAACCTGTTGTGCTTCTTTATCTCTTTTAGTAGCCTCCACCCAACTCTGAGGCCAAGCCATGAGGACATGGGAATGAATCGCATCCTTGAGGCCACTGATAAAAATTTCTCGGAAAAAGGCATTAGACATGCCCTCTGTCCGAAAAGCCAGGCGCTCAAAAGTAGCTATAAAGTCTTCCACTATTCCAGATTGTTTCAACTTTGTCAAACAACCTAAATGGTTGGTGTCAGTGTCAAAACATTCATAAAGCTCTTCCACAAAGTGTGTCCAAGAAATATACCCTTGATGAGAAGTTTTTCTCCATTGCCACCATTGCCAAAGTTCTTGATCTAGATGGAGAACACCATACCGGAGTTTGGCCAAGTCACGTGTAATGCCGTATAAAGAGAAATACTATTCCATTTGGGTTACACAACTAGTGGGATCCGAGCCATCAAATTTGGTCACATCCACCCGCAGAAGGCGTAGGTCACGTTGAAAGTGATGGGGCTGAAAATTATGGGAACGAGAGGAAGTTTCAACGTCATTATGTGGAGGTGGGTTAGATAAAGGGTTATTTGCAGGGATATGCATCTTGGTGAAAATCATCGAAACGATAGATTCAAGCTGGGTAGTCATATCTTGTTTGAGTTCCACGATTGAGGCGACGATGGAGGACTGCATGGTTGTATTGATGGTGACAACATTGACATTGAGTTGTTTCACTTCTTATTGGGTCTCTGTGAAATTAGAATTCAATGTATTGAAACGAGCTTCCAAGTCTTGGCTACGGGTATGGGCCATGATGAAAAGGGAACCGAAATGGGGTGGGTGGAGTCAATTTTTTTTTTTGAAAAACGATATGTATGAATGTGATGAGGGCGAAGAGATAAATCCAATGGAATAGGTCTCAAATAATGATACAAAAATTTCCAGACTTTTTTTTAACACCTGCGGAGTTATACTCCTGATGAAATGCCCAAATGCTTAACCAGGAAGAAATGTGTAGTGATTTGGCAACCCGAACATAGTTGCATGACAATAGATCTTGTCTGTTTTAATTTTTTTGTTTTTATCCCCAAGGGTTAGGTATTCAAGGGTTTTACAGACAAGGGTTTTCCTTATGCTATAGCTCTCTTATATACATGAGGGGTCCAACAGTAGTACTCGTCCCAATATCTCAGGGCACCAACTAAGGAGGCTAGACCGTGCCCTTAGTCGTACTACCTGACTACCCAAGTACTAGAGAGTATCTTCCCGAGTGTTGTTCTTGGTGGCACTATAACAGTCAGGCGGTCAATCGATTTATCTAAAAAGGGCTTCAGGTAATCTAGGCCGATCTGTACACAGGTGTTGTCTGATGCGCTACCACTCGAAGGGGTACCAACAGGGGTTACAAGGGTGGCCAACAGAGGTGCACTTAAGTACCACTTGTATTTCCTGCGTGTATGAATCCCTCAACCATGGGTTTATGCACGTAATGACAAATGTTTGTGGCTTAAAGACGTTGGAATACGTCTCTACCCTGAAAAAAAATTAACCCACAATTTCTGCCGAGGAAAGTGCTCTGATACCACTTGTAATATTCCAGATATAAAAAGTATGCAGAACAAAAATAAAATGCTAGAAATGGAAGATAAACAACAATATAACTAGAAAAACACCACAATAACACTGAAATGATATCAAAATAACACTAGAAAGAGCACTTTGATTCTGAGAGAAATGTTCACGGGCCTCTTCGAGGGGGAAACCTCTAGTCGAGCAGAGCTATATTAAAATAATATCCAAGCTAGGGTTCTCATACCCTCGAATCCTATTTATACTAAATATGTCTATCAAAAGAACCATATAGAGGAAGATCCTTCTAGAAGTGGAAGATTCTATTAGGTCTTCTTACATTCGACTTATTCTACTTTATTGCAAGGCCTTATTAATATTGACCTTTATTACATTTGAATATATTGTTCTACATCCTATGTGCGGGTTTGGTCCCTAACAGTCTTCTTAAGAAATCCACCTCGTCTTGGAGCTGGCTTATCAGGGCTCGGTGTTGAGACAACATTTCCATTGTGAATATTAGGGTGGTGATGTGTGAATCCAGTCTCATGGCTAGATGTTGGGTGGTGATGAAATTGTCATCCACCATCTCCTCCTCTTGGTAATCCTGACCTGGGCACTGATCCATTCTAGCGATTCCACTAGCTGGCGTGAATTTTTTGAGGTTTTTGATGTAATCTGTGCATATGATTCCACTTCTATTGCCTGGGCAAAGGCCTTGAGAGTGTTGTTGGGCTTTGGTCGTGCTTTCTAAGGCTACTTCTATTTTTTCTAGAATGTTGCTCAAAAAATCCAATACCAATTGGATCCTTTTCCTATCTCCCTGTTTAGTTCCTCCACTCTGGATGCGCCTGTTATTCCCTTTTGGCCATCCAATACTATCGCCGTGCTCTTGAATTGTAGCCTTCACCTTGTTTGTTTATGTTCTACTATTTCTGTTTAAACTCTGTCTTGAAATTTCGGGGCTCTTCATGTCTCCTGTAATTATTTTTAATTAACTTACCTTCCTGTGGGTGTATAAACAGTGAATCCAACTTTGTCCTCCCTGTAATCCCCACATGACATCCATTCTTGAATGTTCTAGATGACGCCCCTGGGATGAGGTGTACTTATTTTCCATCTTTCGCATGCTTTGGAGCCTTACATCTATCGTTTCCCATTTTGTTAGATCACATGACATTAATGGAAGGGTAAGGGGAGAGCAAGAGGAGCGAGGTGGGAGTGACTTCAAGTGCAGGATCCCATGGGGGGTGAACCTTTTGTTGCGCTGGAAATCCCAATTTTTTGGCTGCGACGTACTGCTTCTCACAATCCTGGATTTGGCGAAGTACACTGATCCCCCGGGTTTGTCGGGAGTTTGTCCTGAGCCATTGTTGCGCTAGAGAGCCATGTGTTCTTGGCTGCTAGGTGGAATGATGACACAGACGATCTGGGTCATTGGTGTGGTTAAGGGGGGGCTAGAAATGCGGGCTTACTCAGAACTTCCAAGTGACCTGTGCTTTTACCTATGGATTTGTTATCCTGTTCATCCTCTCTCCAGTTATTGGCTCGTCAGACATGATAAAAGAAGGGGCGCATGCTCGAGAGTGTGTCCTTGGTTCTGTCGATGATTCTTTTGAGAATTGAGTTCTTTGGGTTTGTGCTTGTAATGAAGTTACTGATGATCATATTGGAGTCACCTATTATGATCAACTTGTTTATTTGATGATCCTTCACTATTTGGGTCCCTTTGAGAAGTGCATATGCCTCTGCTAAATTATTTGTGGTAGTTCCTAGATTCCATGAATAAGTTAGCATCCTTTGTCCTCTAGGGCCGAACATAACCCATCCCGCACCTTCCTCCCCTGGGTTCCACTTAGAAGCACCATCAAAACATCGAACATGACTTTTTTGAGTATTTAGCCATCTTGTGAACTGTTGAGGTGAGTACTGAAGCTACCAGTATGAAGTATTTTTTGGAGAACATATGGATGGGGCTTCTGGAAGGTTTAGGTTTTTTAGCCAATCTTCTTCTTCTACTCCCAACATATCCCTTGTTTGGATGGTTGTTTTCTTGGATGATAAAAATTCCCTTAGTTGACTGATTGCATTTATCGCTACTACTAGGGGGGAAATGGTTTTTTCTTTGAAAATTCTTTTATTTCTTGTCAGCCATATTTTCCAGCAGACAAATTTTATTGATGCCTTCCAGGCTCGACTGAGATTCGATTTCCCCTAGAGTGATCCTTTGTAATGTTTTTCCCATTTGCCAATCAAGCTTCTGTTGCTTGTTGGCCTGGAAATTTGGGGGATTAATTCGAGGTAAACGTTGTTCATCACCTGTCTGGTGAAATTGCAATAAAGGAACGAGTGATCAATGCTTTCCAGGATATTGGCGCACAGAGAATACCTAAACGGGCCCAGAAAACCTCTTTTGTTCAAGTTCTCACTTGTTAGGAGTTTATTATGAGCCAGTTTCCAGTAGAAGATGTTTATTTTTGGAAGGCTATTTGGGTTCCAGATCTCTTTCCAGATGGATGATTTGATTGGAATATCAACACCTTCTAGTAGCTGCTTGTAGCTCGATTTCACTGAGTACCCCTCTTTTCCCGAGCTTCTGTCATCCTTTTGACTAAGGTGGACTGGGGTGGTACCAAAGATTGCCAGGAGGAATTGATTAGCCTTGTCTCTCAGGAGAGGAGGTACCTCACCCAGATTCCAAATTTCCCAATTACCTCCAAATGCTAGTTTGAGATATCATGGAGGGTGGATCTTCCTTCAGAGGACAACCAGAGCTTGAATTGGTTCAAAGAAGGGATACTTGAGAGGATCCCCCTCTCTGAGCAGTTGTCCTCCCAAATCTTGATTTCTTTTCCATTCCCTCGGTTCCAATTGAGGCATAATTGCATTAATGAAACAAACACACAAAAAAGATTCTATATGGGGGAGCCTGCTTGCCCAAGGTCTACTTCTTCCATGCATATTTTTCTGTTTTTGGACAAGTACTTTTTGCAGAGTGCTTTTTTCCACCATTATTTTTCACCTGTGATTACATGCTAGATTAACTTGGCTCCCAGAGCTAATTTTATCTTTTCCGGGTCTCTTATTCCCAACCCCCCATTTTATTTAGGAGCACATGCAATGGCCCAATTAACCATATGGAATTTTTTTTCGTTATCCTTGCCTCCTTGCCAAAGAAATCTTCTTTTGATTTTGGCCATTTCTTTCTTAATTCCAACTGGAGCGTAGAGGGATGAGAATTGGAATATTGGGAAGGAAGAAATAATTTATTTTATTAAGACTACCCTACCTACTAGGTTTAACCATGTGGCTCCCCATATTTCAAATTGATCTTTAAGTTTTTGGAGGATCGCCTGCCATGCCTCCCCAGGGAGGGATTTGATGATGATGGGCGTACCTAGATACTTGAAATATTTCCAGTTCGTCGTGAAGGGGAATTGGAGGATGTGGGATATTCTAGCCATTGATCCCGATTTTACGTTCCATGCATAAATTTGGCTCTTAAGTTTGTTGATAAGCCCTCCCAAAGCTTGTTCATACTGGTCGAGGACTAGTTTAAATATTTGAGCCATTGTTTGGGAAGCTCCCCCAAGGAGGAGAGTGTCATCAATGAATTTTGAGTTGTTTATCCTTCTAACTCCCCTAGCAATTTTAAAACCAGGGATGTTACTGGTGGCCATTTCTTGCTCCAATCTTCTGTTTAGAGTTTCTTCCATGATTACATACAACATCAGAGAGAGGGCACCCTTGTCTGAGACCTCTTCAGGCTTGGAAGAATGTAGCGGGGCGACCGTTGATCAATGACACTATCCACGGGGATGAAATACAGTCCTTGATCCAAGAGATAAAGGAGCTATGGAAACCGAATTTGTTTAGCACCTCATAGAGGAATTCATTCTTCACTCTATCAAAATCATTTTCCATATCAATTTTGATGATCATTCCTTTTTCTTTATTCGTGACACTGGTGTGAATTGCTTCCTGGACTAGGATTATGTTGTCCCAAATTTGTCTTTTAGTCATGAAGCCCCCTTGGTTTCGAAGGATTATCCTTGGGAGGAGATGTTTTAACATGTTGGCGATAATTTTGGTGATAATTTTGTAGGAGACATTGCAAAGGGATATGGGACGAAAACGATCAAAAGTGTTTTCATTTTTGGCTTTAGTGATCAACGCAAGGAAGGAGGTATTGGTGGCTCCTCCTATCTTGCAGGTAGATTGGACATATCTAATCATGCGAAGTAGGTCCTTTCTAATGATTTCCCAACAATTTCGGTAGAAGTGAGTAAATCCATCTGGCCCGAGTGCTTTATCTGGATCGAAGTGGAAGACTACCGCTCTAACTTCCTCTTCAGTGAATGTCTTTGTCAGATCCTGATTATCCTGATCTGTTATCAACTGGGGGATCAAATCAATGAACTGCATCCTCTGGTATTTATTATTTGCTCCATCCTGGGTATAGAGAATTTTGAAATGAGAGGATGCTTCCTTTTTTATCTTATCAAAGGAGTTAATTAACTCTTCTGTGGCTGTTTTAATTTCTTCCACTGAATTCTTATGTTGTCTAGCTTTGGCCTAATTATGGAAAAAAGATGTATTTTTTTCCCCTGCATGTAGCCACAGGGATATGGAATTTAGTCTCCATTCCTTTTCCTCGTTGTGGAGTGCCATTAAGTAGTTTTGAAAATGAATTTTCTCCTGCTTGAGGTGTCTGTAGTGAACTTCCTTGTCTTCCATTTCAATGTGTAGCTCTTCTAATTTCTGTTTGTGTCTCTTTACTTCTTCTTTTGTGCTAATGAGGGAAGCTTTGACCCATTCCTTTAAAGATTGCTTTGTTTTTTTTTCCAGTTTTTGTTCCCAAATATACATAGGGGTTCCGTCCACCCATGTAGACCATGCCGAGGAGATTAGCGGAAGGAAGTCCGACGAATCCAGCCAGAGAGGGTTGAATCTGAAAGGAATGGGGACCATGTTTTCAGGATTTGCAAAAGTAAGAGCTATAGGATGGTGGCCTAATATTCCCCAAGAGACAATTCGGGAGGATATGGTAAGTGGGAGGAAGAGGAGAGGGCTATGGATAAGGAAACGGTCCAGTATAGCAGCTATGTGGCCCACCCCTATCCTTTTGTTGGTCCAAGTATATTTCCCTTTGGAGGGATAGACATCAAATATATCTAGGTCTGAGATTAGATCCTCCAAATGTTCCCTTAATTGGTCTATAACAGAGGACCCTCCCTTTTTCTCCCCTTGGTGGAGAGTAGTATTGAAATCCCATGCAATAATGCAATTTTCTTGGGTATCTAACTCTTTTAATTTCATTAACGTTTCCCAACAATCCCTCTTTTCCCAGTAATTGTTAGGCATATAAACATTGCAGATAGGATAGATAATACCTGTTTGGAGATGCTTTAGTTTTACCATCGTCCAATGAGTTGAGTCCACTCTTTGTTCCTCCTTGAAGATTTGAGTGTTCCAAATTGTACATATCCCTCCCGAGGCGCCTCTTGCATTGAATGTCGTTCCGCTACTTGGTTTCCAAATTTGCTTCATTTCTCTAAGGGCCTCATCGCCCTGGAGTTTCATCTCTTGGATTAAGAGGTTTTGGGGATTTTCTATCCCATGGCTTATTTTTTTTTCCCTCTGGCCTAGACCTCTGCAATTCTAGGAGACTACCTTCATTACTTACTATTGTGATTTGGTGCCCCTCCCTTCGTGGGCTGAGACTTCCCTTTTGTTGGTTGGGATTTTCCATTTTCCCCTTCTTTCCTGAGGATTTCTTCCAATGTTGGTTGGGTTCTTAGATATTTGTCCTGGGTAGTCAATTTTTCTCTTCTTTTTTTATTTTTTCTCCTTCCTTCTTTCGTGGTTCGAGGGTTCTTTGGGATTTCTATATCTGTTTCTTCTCCAGATTCTTCTTGACTGTCTTCCTCCAATGTTTGATGAATAACTTGGTGTTGGGGCTCTGGATATTCTAGGGGGATCTCAGGTATTGCATCTTGATCCAGGATGTTTTATTTTGTATTTTCCTTTGAGCTAATCAACTCTGTTTCCAAAGTTTCCAAGGGTTCATACCTGTTTTTGCTGCTTTCGGCTTCATCTTCGATTGTTATTGGAGATTTCCCTTTACTTGGCGAGGGGGGTCTGGAATTTTTTTTTCTCTCCTGTTGCGGGTTGCCTACTCTAATTGTCTTTTTATTTCTTTTTTCTTGTTTACATTGCTCAAGAGCCTTGTTTTCTGGGTGCTCTTGGGTCGCCTTAGGATAGTTTTTGGCGAAATGACCATATTCATGACAATATTTGCACTTAAATGAGAGTTGTTCATAATCCCACCATTTGGATGTAAGACCAACCATCCAGGATGAGATGGATTGCTTCTAGAAGCCCTTTTTCTAGATCCACTTCTACACACAACCTTGCACAATATTGCAGTCCATCTCGTGGTTCGACTCAATCGATGAACCTTCCCAGAGCATTGCCTATATTTTTTATTGTTTCGTCATTCCAATAGTGGAGGGGTAAGAAGGGGAGCCTGAACCATACTGGAACATCAGAGGGGATATCATTCTATGGAATGAATTATAGAGTCCATTTTTTCAAATACATCCCTTTGGTTCCCATGAAATATGGGCCATTTCTAAAGATCAAGTCTCGATCTGCTTTGTTTTCAAAGAGAAAAATGTAGAAACCCTTACCACAATAAGTTGTAGAAAGTTTTCCTTTGATTGTTTTATTCCAGTTCTACTCCATCCATAGAGCCATATATTTGGGGGACGACCAGAGTCCACTAAATTTCCCTATTAGACTATTTTCGGCCAGCCGGAGAGCAAACGATCTCAAAGAGGGGGAGTGGATCGACACTCTTGGAATTGCTTCCAATATTTTGATGAATCTGGAGGTAGGGGCACCCTTGGAAGATTTTGAGTAGGAGGAGATCAACGTCTGAAACATTGCAAGATCAGGTGGTGGCGGGGGTTGGGGGGGATCCCCCGAGCCTGAGGCCATGGCGGCTAGCGGAGGAACCCTAGAAACTGTCAGGGGAATATCGAGGAGCGATTATCTCGAGAGTGATTTTACATTATGTATATAGTTTAGTGTAGAGGCCTTAATTGATTAGGTGAACATATATATATTTTTGATTCCATTTTGTTTTGTGTTAGATTGTTGTCGCGTTGTTTTATTTGGGAGGAGATTCCTCCCATTCATGTCAAAATTATTTACATTAGTTTTTGAGAGGGTTCATGCCAGTCAACCAAGATTGTCCCACTTTCCTCCTAGGCCTAGTTTGATGTGCGTATTGGCATGCGGGGGTATTTTTTTCCCAAGAGGGGCCCGTCGAACTGGCCATGTACTCTGGTTGGCAGGGAGGTATGTGATTTTTTGGCTGGAGAGGATAATCCTATCCTCTATGTTGTACAATACATGTACATGGGGATGGATTGGAGAGGATGTCCAAACATCCTATTTACAGTATCCGAAACACTAGACTAGAGAGGTAATATTATCGTTATGGTTTGATAAATCTAGTTACATATTTTTATGTCTTATTTAATGCACATGTAATTTATTGTAATATTTTGTTTCAATTATCTTATTATTATTATCTATTGTTTTGTAGATATTGGCACATATGTTGGGGATGAGCCTCCCCAATAGGTTGAGGATATGGAGGAGGTAGAGGAGCATCCTGTAGTACATAGACCCTACATACCACATTGACCGGATTAGAGAGTTTAGATAGGGGTGGCGTATCACCTATGTGGTGTTATGGTTAGTCATGGAGTGGTACTCGCACCGGTTCGAGACATATTACAGGTAGAAGAGATGTATATGATATGGATGAATCTGCCTCGTGAAATGACATCATTAATACGTCATATTTGTGGTGTCTTCAACCTCATCGAGAGGTTGAGGGATGCTGCTCATGATGCTCATGATTCTACACCATATTCCTCATCACCAAGTTGATCCACATTCTCTACTCCACCACATGGTCCTCCTCCTCCTCCTCCTCCTGATCATGCTTCTTCTCCACATGTGTCTGCACCATTCGTCAATCCTCCTAATTTCCCTTCACATGTTTTTGCACCATCCACGTTCAATCCTCCTCCTCCCCCTCCACATGTGTATGCACCCTCCATTGATCCTCCTGCTCCTCCCCCTCCACATCTGTCTACACCATCCATTGATCCTCCAGTTTCTCCTCCACATGCATCACCATCCTTCAATCCTCCTCCTCCTCCACTTGTGTCACCATCCACCGATACTTGTCCTTCACCTCCACATGTTTCATCATTCACCAATCCTTCTCTTCCTCCTCCTCCATATGTGCCATAATATTTTGATGCTTTGGACACTATGATCACATCAAGTACTACTGCATAGGTTGATCTTGATGGAGACACATTTTATAGTGTATTTTTGTCATTTATTTATGGCATAGGTACTAATAGACCCTCTACCTCTGGTAGTAGAGATACTAATGCATCTGGCTCTGGTGGTGGACCTAGCTAGTAGTGGTACTAATTGATGTGTATATTGATTGTTTTATATTTCACTTAAGATGCATATATGACATGTTTATTGCATGTTTTGATGAAATGTATGTTTGACATGTATATCGCTCATGTATATTATTTTTTTCATATAATGTTGTGGTTGTTGTTGTTTGATTTATAAAATGTATTATGAGTATGCTAATTATTAACATTATCAATGATTAAACTATTCATCTTACACAATAGAGTATTAAGTATGGTGGAGGAACTGCATTCAATATCTTATTAACTAACGTTTTGATCCACAGGTTGGGATCACCATCAAGAGGTTATTAAGATCAATTATTCATGACCTCTCAATCCATACATAAATAGTCAATGAAAACCAAAGAATGAACCAACTATCATAAATATTATTCCAGGTTGTTGTTATTTTCACTTTTAATTTTATCTAGAACATGCTTCCACGCTTCCTTGATTTTGAATCCTTCATCTATGTTGATGTTAGAAGCATTTAGTTCGATTTATAGGGCTTACAATATTTTCCTTTTACCATAATGGCTTGTATTCACAATGATTTTAACATTTTCTATGCAAATATGATGGTTGGTATTATAAGAATGTCCAACAAGGTTAGATATTTTGATACAGTTATGCTTAATGTCTGCGTAATGTTCTTTGAGTCTAATCTGTAACGATCTTCCTGCCTAACTAATATAGTCTTTTCCACACAGGAATGGTATTGTATAAACACCCTTCTGAATTTTTGAATCAATGGCATCTTTATCACAATCTAACATGTCTTTGAGAGTACTCGGAGGAGTGAAGATAAACCTAATATTACCTTTCCTTAGAATTATAGCGATTTTGTCTGTTGTACCCTTGATATAAGAAGCACAATCTTCTTTATTTCACCATGTGGTTCAATCAAGATCTAGGTTATGCTCCTAGCTCTTAAGATAAATGTTTTGAATTGATGTTCATTATATCCATTATGCTTGAAAACTTGCTTTAGGTGATTAAGTTCCTTCTCCACATGATGTAATATCCCCCCTACTGGTGGTAAGGATTTCTACTTGCTGCTATTATACTTTAGAGGTTTCTTGGCTTATAGTTTTAGTCAAATAGTTGGTTGATGTACCTAAACCCCCCTTTAATAAGTCCCTTCCTAATACTGTTATGTTTACAAATATTTTATGGGTTATGTATTTCTTCAAACATTTGGACAACATGTCCCTTTCTCACAGTAAAACCCTCTTGTCATTGTTGTTGATTTGCTTATGTGTATATCTGGGTTAGTGCTTTTGACAAACACTTTGTTGGCATATTCAAAACTCCCTGTAAATATTTAATTGTTGTTGTTGGTTATGTAATGTTGATATGTGTTTCTTAGTGGAGTTTACAATTGGTAGACATGTTTTGATGCCAACAACACGTTTATTCAATTCATAAAATAACACAACTCAAGGAAAATATTACAACCAAAATTTATGTCAGCAAGAACACACATATGTGCTATTGTTTATTATCAAACCAAGATACAACATTCACCAAACAATTCACTCATAGGTTTGGCCTGATTTTCTTTTGTTTTCATCTACATTGCACGCACCTCCAACAACCAAACTGTGAGCAATTCGACCCTTATGGAACCCCTTTACAACAATAAATATGGGCACACACTGTAGGAGAATTGAAGATGAGAATTACCATTGGAATTACTATTGTGTAGAACCTCCAAACACCATTACCTTGCTTCCCAAATAACTCGGCCTCCGCACAAACCCAAATTTCCAAATGAAAGATGACCTAGTCAAGGAAATCTGCCCTTATAATGAACTTTTCTCAGGAAGAACTCTACCCATTGTGAAATATAAGTCGACCTCCTCAATAAATTGACCTCTACTAGAAAAGATCGACTTTCCAAGGAAGGGGATCAACCTTCCCAAGAGGAAATCGATTTCCCAATGAAGAACTCGGCCCTATGACCGTACAGTTGTAGAATTATGGTGAAACCCACACAAAGAATATGGCTAACATAAATTTGTACAAATATTGCAAATTGAGAGAAGGCGAGAAGATATGAGAGAAAAGAATCAAGAATTGTATTCATTTTCTGAGTAAAATGGTAAAATACACATGATATAGTCTACATGGCTAAGTGAAGTCACCATAGTCATGATATAGAGAGATCTAGACACTCACTAATAAAAACCAAAGCAATTTTCCACATAGTCCTAGTTAATTGATCCATGCAATCATCAATTAACTGAGTCACATGTGTGGAAGTGAGAGAAACACATGCAACTGTTGGTGATAAAATTGAGGTTTCCATGCATGAGTGAGTTACACTAGTCTAACCGAGTGTAATTGACTCTGAACTGAAGAGGAGCTCACTATTTTGTAGGGGAATATTATTTAGAGAGAATATTCTCATCTAAGGAAGTGTTCTCAACATTGGACTATCAAACTTAGGAAAACAATTACCTAGATGAGTGTGTAATATCTCGAACACCCCCCCCTAAACACTACTAGGGTGTAAATAATGGATGGATGTTAGAAACCAAGGCCATGTTAGGTACCCATTGTACAATGCATCTAAGAATGAAACATTTAAAAATAGAGGAAAGAGAGAAAACCTCATGGGAAACCACCCCCCCCCTCCCCCACCTCAAAGTACAATGCATCAAAAAAGAAGAAGAAGGAAGAAAGGCAATTGCTAAGCAACTGTGTTTTTCACTCCAAGGTGATCGTACATGAAATGGAACTTATGCTCGATAAATGTATTGGTGAGAATGCATGCAGTATGTTCGGTAGATGGACAGTACTGTAAATTGATGATCCTTTCATGTGCCAACTCTATGATGTAATGCATATGGATCTCGATGTGTTTGGTCCGCTGTCGTTGCACTGGGTCTTTGCAAAACTTGAGAGTATTCTAATTGTCACACCAAATGAAATTTGGGTGATTAAAATGGATGCCAAGATCGATGAGGAAGTTATGAAGCCAAAGTGCATGAATAGTGACGTTGATCGCTCCTCTGTACTCGACCTCTAATGATGATAGAGAAATAACTGACTGCTTTTTGCTTGACCAACAGATGGGACCATAACCCAAACTAAGCACATATCCAGATGTGGAATTACGATATGTGATATTTCCAGATCAATGAGAATCAATGAATCACATGATATCTAATGCACAACCTATTTCATAGTGGATCCAATAACTTGTGGTGCCTTGAACATATACAAGGATGCACTTTGTTGCCTTCCAATGTAGCTCATGTAGCTCTTGCATGTTCCTGGAAATTGGTCGTACTGCATATGAGAGATCCATTTGGGTGTGGGTGAGATATATAAGGCTGATCCCCACAAGATGTCAATACAGGGTGTTTTCCACCACCGGTGTATCCCCACCATCCTCAAGATGTACCCCAAACAAAAAGTATGTGGTTGCCGACTTGCAGTCGGTCATGTGGAATCTAACCAAGAGATCCATGGCGTATTGGAAGTTGTAAACCACACACACACACACACACACACACACACACACACACATATATATATATATATATAAATTTATTATTCGCTATCTTATTCAAATGTACAACGTGTATAAATACACATACATGAGTAGAGTCACATCTTTTTGTCTATAAAGACACAAATTTACATTAAAAGTAATAATTATTACATTAATGATTTAACTAATAATTAATGGCATTGTAATATACACAAGGCATATTATAAGTCATCCCTCCTAAAAATAAGCTTAGACCTCGAAGCATAGGTAAAGTACGAATCTTCTCAATCTTTTGTCATCTAACTAGTGATGTTTCTTCACTAATTACAATTTTTTTTAAATATATTCGCAATTGTTTCCAAGTATTAGGTGTTCTACCAAATAGCTTGCACATCCTTAAAATGTTGTCTTTCCTATTGTTGTACATGAAGGAGTAGGGTATTTTATGCCCGAAGATTAAGGTAAGTAGCATTTGGACATAGTACACCTCCCAAGACATTGTGCAAAAACACGTATTGATTTTTTCCTTAGAAACCTGTGTGGTAGGGTTTCCATAACGTCCATATTCATAAGTTATGTGTATACCCTCCTGGAATGCAATAAATTCTGTATTATTTTTTAAATTTTATGTAGTTGTCTGAACAATTGGAGTAGCAATTGCATCGGTAACTATAGCATGTCCCGTCTTTTCACCGGAATGGACATTGATTATTCCAACGGGGCTAACAAAGTCCTTTTGCTCAGATATGCACACTGGACATGAATTTCTTTGATGAAACCAATTGAGAGTGCACTTTGAATGATAGAGGTGTTTTCATGGAAACTTTTTTGCATGATGTTCAATGGACAATGTTTCTTGACACATTGGGCACATCACTCTGTCATCTTTTTCACTTTCTTTGCAAAACATAACTACTGGAAACTCATTGACTGCTACACAAAGACTATTGGGTACCTCTTTTTCCTCCGTGAGAATACAAATTACTCTTTCCCCTCCAAAGTTTCTCACTCCAATATTGATCGTTTCATATCCCAAATTGACGTTATACGTACACTCCTCTAAATGTTGATTGATCTAACACCATGTGAAACTCGAATTGCATATAATTTGATTGGAATAATTGATTCCTTGGTTGCATTGGCGATAATATTGTATACATCGAACACCAATAATATTGTCTGGAAATGTAAATGTTATGAGATAGTATTCAATTTGAGTATTGAATCTGAAATGATCAACGTTCTCCCCACACCATAAATCATCTAATTCACGTATATCAATATTCTCTAATAAACTCTCTACTTCCTGAGGTTGGTACTGGAGAACTAAAAGCATTGTATTAACACTCACATTTGACACCGAATGGTTATCTTCTTCAAAATTCCAGTCCCGTTTCTTTAACCATCAAATGGTAGGGATCTCACCCTCTCTTTCATTATCGTCATACTGGTCCAATAACGTTCCCATGGAGTTTTTTGCAATGAGTTTAATATCGTTATCTTATTCAAACTCGACATTAGCTCATTTTATGTCTATTCTTGTCATTTGACGACAATTATAGTAGCAAGTGTCCCAGGAGTGAGAATGATATTTAAATGTGAGAGATGTCCCATTGGATGGGTGGATTATAGGTTGCTAGCCTCTATTACGGGGAATTGATGTGCTTTTTTTGTGGCGATTTTCATCGGTATGGCTTCTACTACTTTCATCCTTGTCCTGATGTATAGATGTGACATTAATTTTTTATTCGTCATAAAAAATATGGTAATACCTGAAGTACTTCTCGATTTTATTTACCCATATTGTTGCTTCTCTTTCATCTGATCCATCAAATTTTGGAACAATAATCTCCGCCTTGGGTATGCCAAATCCTCACCGTCCATTCCGGTGAAAAGATAGGATGTGCTATAGTTACCAATGTAATTTCTACTCCAATTGTTCAAACATATACATACACTTTCAAAAATACTACGGAATTGATTGAATTCCAAGAGGGTAGATACATAAGTTATGAGTATGGACGTTATGGAAACCCTACCACACAGGTTGTTGAGGAAAAAATCAGTACGTGTTTTTGCACAATGTCTTGGGAGGTGTACTATGTCCCACTGCTACTTACTTGAATCTCTGGGCATAAAATACCATGCTCCTTCGTGTACAACAACAAGAAAGACGACATTTTAAGGATGTGCAAGCTATTTAGTAGAATACCTAATACTTGGAAACAATTGCGAATATATTCTAAAAAACTTGGTAATTAGTGAAGAAACATCACTAGGTTTCTTCACTAGTTAGATGACAAAAGATTCAGAAGATTCGTCTTTAACTATGCTTCGAGGTCGAAGCTTATTTTTAGGAGGGATGACTTGTAATATATGTGTACATTACAATGTCATTAATTATTAGTTAAATCATTAATGTAATAATTATTACTTTTAATGTAAAGTCACATATTTTTAGACAAAAAGACGTGACTCTACTCATGTACGTGTATTTATGCATGTTTTTGTACATTTGAATAAGACAACGAATATTAAATTTATAAATATTAAATCTATTATATATATGGTTTACAACTTCTAGTTGGTATCAGAGCGCTCTTTTTGTATCCTCCGTCGTTCCACCCACTCCTGTCTGCAGTCCACAACCAACATCACAAACTCCTCTTCGTTGCCATTCGCCCCCCCCCTCCCCCCCCTTCTTCCCTTCCATTTTCGCTCCTCCTCTTCATTTCCATTCCACTTCATTCATGCTCTCATCCTCACTAGAAGCTGTAAACTAGATATATATATAAAATACATATTTAATATTTATAAATTTATTATTCGTTGTCTTATTCAAATGTACAACAACGTGTATAAATACATGTACATGATTAGAGTCGTGTATTTTTGTTTAAAAAGACGTGACTTTACATTAAAAGTAATAATTATTTCGTTAATGATTTAATTAATAATTAATGGCATTGCAATATACACAAGGTATATTACACATACTTAGTCTGAGATAGCTTGATGTTTGAAGCATCCTAACTAATCTCAATACCAAGGAAATAATGAAATGGACCCATATCTGTCATAGAGAACCTATCGTGTAGAATATCTTTGACTGTAACAATTGTTGAGGCCGAACTTCATGTGATAAGGAGATCATCAACATAGAGAACTA
>ML797562.1:124451-142868 GCA_009831015.1 Picea engelmannii
AATTTTAAAGAGAGAAGAGGAACAAATGTGTGCAAAGATTTGGTTTGAATAAAGATTTAGGCCTTTGTTTGATTCATGACTGATTAGAAGCTATTTAGTCTTATTATAACTAATGAACTCCATCTCTCCACTCTTTTTAACTTGTTATGATAAGTAAAGAGTATCGTTGAATGAATAACTAATCATTTTTAGATATTAAGAACTGTACTCCTAAACTATTAAGTGAAAATGTTAAACCAAGTTAAATAAGAAAATCCCGACCTTTAAATTGGTTCGCTCGATGTGTTGCCATTTGAGACTTCAAAAGCTCCCTTTAATTTTTGGCAATACTACTTTTGTTCATATTTCATTTTGTTCTTGCTTGTTTTAAGGGTTTGGTTAGATGATTTTCCTTTTTGTTATTTGGTTTTCATGATCATGATTTTGATTATGGGGTTGTTGCATCATGTCGCTTCGTCATATCTTTCCACGTATGATAGTTACACCATTTGAGTCTTTTCACATTTCGATCATTCAACATTCTTTTCATGTTCATCTGGAATTTCTCAAAATGGTTTCATGTTTTTGGTTGTTTGAATACATGTTATCACGATGATATGGCATTTTCGTCAAGGTTTGGGTTTCAATGCATTATCGAATTAAATGGACATTTTGGAGGATTAAATTAATTTAACCAAACTCTAAATCTCAAATAATTAAATCCGCCTCTTGAAAGAATGCATATTGAAAAATAAAGACAGAGTATAAAGGTTTGAATTTAAATAAACACATTAATTTTACAAATCTCAAAGTTTTGTTTAAAAATAACGTTATTTTAACAGTTTTGCACTTTTTCGCAAGATATGACAACTTGTTTATTTTTAATTCAATCCATGTCTTGAAAAAACATACTTAAATGACCAAAGAAGGTGATGATTTGATCAAAATATCATATTTTAAACTGAGGCAATTTTCATTATATATATATATATATATATATATATTTTTTTTTTCAAATTCTATTAATTTAAAATTTAGATTGTTAAAGTTTGCAAGTGTTCCAATTAACTTTTTTTTTCAATAATACTTTTCCACTTTGTGGATGATATGAGGTGCTAAACCGCAACCCTAGTGACACAAGGCTCGAACCTGTAACCTCTCCCAGAGTTTATGCACGTCTCACCAACTACGCTATCCCGTGACTTAAAGTTTGCAAGTATTCCAATTAGCACATTACATGGTTAAACTGGACTAATTGCATCTTTGGTCGATAGTAAAAATATTTATTGACCAAAGACTATAATTTGTTTTAGGTTTAGTTAGTTTTTAGTTTTAACTTTATGTTTGGTTTGTTATTTATTTATTTAGTTAGCTCTTATTTAAGTTTTTAGTTTTATTTTAAAAAAAAGTTTATTTAAGTTTTTTCTATCTTTATATTTTAAAATTTTAATTGAGTTTAGTTTCATTTAAATTACTTTAATGTTGTTTACAGTACTATTGTTTTGTTTTTATTATTAATAGATTTAACTCCTTATTCTTAACTTTAGTTTAGTTTAATTTTAGTTTATTTTATATTAAATTGTATAGTTTAGTTTACTTTTTAGTGTAGTTTTATTTAGTTTGGATATTAATTTAATTCAATGTAGTTTAGTTTTTAATCCTTTTTACTTTGTTGAATTTTAGATTTAGTTATAATATTAAAATTTAGTTTTAGTTTATAGTTTTGTTTAAGTTAATCACTTTAATTCTGTTTTTATTAGTTTTTAGTTTAGTTTTATTTTTCTTATTATTTTCTACATTTTGATTTTATAAGATTATATTTGATTTTATGGTTATAAAAGGAGGAGAAGAGCTTCAAAAGAAGGGCGAGCGGCGGGGGTGGGGGGGGCAGTTAATTTTGGAGGAACTAGAAGCACACTATTCTGCAACTAGACCTGGCAAGTTAGGAATTTTATGGCAGCTATAGGCTGCGTTTTTGTATGAATCTCGTAGGGTATTTGTAATTCGATGAGATGCCGAGGAGTAATGTATTGGATTCATTATAATTTTAAATAGAGTATATTTTCTGTGTTAAGCTTCTCAAATTGTCACAACTATTTCTTCTATATTTTTGCTATAGGATTAATATCTGGGTTAGAAGTGTAACAATATGGTACAACCTCCATTGTTACAATTATAAAGGAATCTTCAGAGATTTCAGATTTCCATATATATGTTGTCACCATTGACTGGACCTCAGTTTTTATTATTAAGCCTTATGAGAACGAGGTGAAGTATTCATTTCTATTTCATATAAAAGTATTTGTAATCCTCATGTTTTATGTGCACTCACTTTTCGATCTGTTGGATTCATCTCTTCATGTTCGCATGTGTTTTTTCCTTTAGCTTTAATGTGCCCTTTCCCTATGTATCCCTTGCAATGTGGTTTCCTATGCCTGTCCCTAGCTATATGCCTTTGCCTTACATAACATTCTGAATTCTATTGCCTTAGGATTCGCCTTAATATTACACGATTCACTTTAGTAATATTGTATTAATTACTTGGAAGGGATGTTTAGCAAGGTGATGGCCCTACCCAACTACATATGCAGGGGGTTATAACTAGTCTCGAGATGTATCTCTCTCCAGCTATCTATTCCTCCGACCCAACTATTTGTAATGCCCAAAAAATCGTCTATTCTTCATCTTAGATTTGTGGAGATTATATTTTCCCTCTATATTGCTTGAGATTTATTTGTCTTCTTTCTTTCTTTCGACCTTCATTATTAAGTTTTTGTGCTTTGTTGGATGAGACTATGCCCAATGGATTATGCCTCTAGTCTTATAGGATTACAATTCTTTAATCCCGGTCACTTGTCATTTAATCCTAAATATTGCTTACTTAATCTATGCTTTTATTTATCTTTTAAATCTGACATCTAAGTCCAATGAAGTAAGCTAATGTCTAGTGACAGTAGGAATTCAATATCCTTTTGTCTTCTAGAGAGCCTTCTTTGACTGGAAGGGTCAGCTTGTAGTTAAAAGTAGGTTTTGAGATGCCTTGCCATTGTTCCTAAAGAGCCAAGAACAATATCAGGAACAACATACTCTACATGGCTAAGTGAATTTGCCATAGTAGTGATCTAGAGAGATATAGACACTCACTGACAAAGGCCGAAGTAATCTTCCACATAGTCCTATTTAACTGATCCATGCAATCATCAGTTAACCGAGTCACATGTGTAGAAGTGAGAGAAACACATGTAACTGTTGGTGATAAAACCGAGGTTTCCATGCATGAGTGACTTCCACCAGTATAACTGAGTGTAACTCACTTTGAACTGAAGAGGAGTTCCCTGTTTCATAGGGGAATATTCTCTAGAGAGAATATTCTCATCTAAGGAAGAGTTGTCAACATTGGACTATCAACCTTAGGAAAATAATTACCTAGGTGTGTGTGTAATATCTCCAACAAAACTCAGCCCAACAACTAACAATTTCGTCCTAGCCACAAAAGAACTTAGCTTGAAAAGAGAACTCGACTCTTCAATACAAAATTCACTCCAACACTAATAGATTTTGGTCCCAACAATAAATTCAGCTTATCTGTGGATGATTTGGATCCCAAAGGTAGAAGGATACTTCCTCAAACACACTCAATCTCCACACCCAAATATTTGTCTACAAACCCTAATCTACATGCAAAAAGATATATCTTCTCCTCATAATGGAAACAAATAGAAGATATGAATGGTCTTCCCCACCAATGGATAAGGTTGATCTCTCACCACCGAAACCTGATTAGCTAGGGTGGAATCTTCCACCACCGAAACCAATCCAAATAAGGGTTTACTCCAAACCCTCAAAGACTCCAAAAGTTGTCCAAGTCAAATCAAAATAATCATTAATATAATGAGAGGATGAGCTCTCATCTTTATTTTATCCCTCTCATTTTCTTTGATGACCTTTTTACGCTTTTGGATGATCCTTTTACCTTTTTACGCTTTTACTTAAATAATTAAAGTGACATCATAAGGTTTGCTTAAGTATTAATCTCAAAGTCACCTTATAACCTTTTTAACTTAATTGTTTAAGGTCACTTTAGAAATATAACCCTTTTCTCCCCGATGACATCAAATAATCAAAGTAATCGCCTTTCTCATCGAATATGGCCTACGAGAATTAGGTAGACCACTAAGTCATCCTCCTAGAATGATCATTTGGAAAGGGACATTACAATCCTCCCTTCCCAAAATTTCTTGTCCTCAAGCAATGCCAACACAACCACCCAAACAATAGGCGGAGCCCAACTAAAATTGTGAATGACCCCAGGGTCCCAAACCAATCTGAAAGATGTGGAGCACCTAATTCTCACAATATTGTCCCGCAAGGTACTAACACAAGAGATCTTTTGAAGCCCACTGATCAAGAGATCAATTAGATACTATAAAATCTCAGTTCGTCCCATATTGAATCGCCCTCCTCAGAAGCCAGTCCAATTCCATATAGAAAGGTACTCCTGATAATAAAAAATGACCCTCCCATCTGCACCAGTTGTGAAATTTTCAAACCACGAAGTCCCAGGGTCCCATGCTATCCCCAGAAAGGATCCACCATGCTAACGTTGCACCACTTTGAACATAAATATCTTACTCTCATGCCTAGACTGCATCCTTCACTCCTAGAATCCAAAAATGTAATGTATCTAAGAATCATACCTACTATCAAAGATCATGTCCTGCAAATGTATCTTAGTGAATTCAAGGACTGTAAGTCCACTTTCATACCCAATCCTGGGTATCAGGAAGAAAATATGTCTTTCCATATAGAATGCATCCCAACATATCACCTTGAGGAATCCCAAAACTGAAACAGACCAATCAAATAAGTTCTTGGAACCCACAACCAAACTAGGCGTCCACCATCCCTCATACCGACCAACTCCTATGGTTCTATACTGATAACCACTAGAAACCAAATATGCCAACCCTCACATCCAATTGATGGAAAGTAGGTACTAGGAGTCAAATCTATGCATGTTTATCCGCACAACCCCTGCCAAATATACTAGAAAATGTGTTGTCTCGAACACTATCAATGTACTCAGGCAACCCATGGAGTCAAGAAACCTCTCTAAAAAACAAATCGGTTTATTGTGGTGCCTCATACTCTGATGGAATCACGAAGAAGTGTGCCAACATGGTCCATCGATCATCAATGAAATAAATATAGTCCATGCCTTGCACCTTTGACTCAATCTGCTGAGAAGTCATGCACTCCCTCGCATGTCTCAACACATCGTCCTCGAGGCCCTTCCATGAGAACCTTTCTCTGATCTACTGGTAAGTCCTAAAGTACCCATGATGTCCTACCAAGGACGTATCATGCATAGACCTCATGATATATTCTCTAAGTGTGGACTTCATAACCAAGTATATGCTACCTCTGTAGTAGATGGTGTCATCCACCACTCTATACCTATCATCCTGAATGTGACCATCCATCAACTTGCAAGAAAACCACTCCTTGGAATATTCCACCAGAAGGTGGGACTTCCAATTAGCTGAAATCCCGGTGAGCCAATCCAACATAACCATGATATCCTCCTGATGTACCTATACACCTTGCTCACTAATCACATGGTCCACATATAAAACTTTTTTCATGCCAAGTTTCCTATCCTTGACCTGTTTATAGTCCGATCGAAGATCAATCTTTGGAAAGTACTCTATCCCATACCCAACTATACTCTCCATTCATTGCGCCAAAACCATCCAAGAAGCTCCACTTTTCATGCCCCTCAAAACTACATTCCTACCATCTGCTCCCCTGAACTCTAGCTCCATGGCTTGGTAATAAACATAATGTTTTCCCAAGGAAACAAGCCATTGAACTCCCAATATGACATTAGTATCCGACAACCAAACTACAAAAAAATCATTGGTCACCATGTAGTTTCCCAATGCTACACCCAACTACAGAAACTTTTATGTGCACAATAATCTACACCCACCTGCTACCACTACATCAAACCTCTCAAGGTCTAATGTAGGAATGCCTCTCCTAGTCACCAAGGATGAGTTGATGAATTGTGGGTTTCCCCACCATCGATCAAAATTGTGAGACATTGTCCCTGCAATAGCCCACAGACCATGAAAGTGTGAAATCTAGGAACAACTGACAGAGTGGCGATAGTCACACCTTGATTCTCAATGTTCATTTTCTCAACACTCTTAGCCTCCACTTGTGGCTGCTCATTTTTTGAATTGTTATGTTCGCTGCCCTTCTCATGTCCTTCCTCCTCATCCACATCATTGTCAGGAAGTACCTCAATGTAATGTACCTTACCTTTCCCCATGCACGTGTGACCCGACTCCCAAGGTTCCTTGCAATTGTAGTAGAGATTCTTCCTCCTCAACTCTCTCTGAACTTCCTCATCGAATCTCTCTTTCCCTAACCATTCCTTTTGAAAGTGATTCTCATCTTTCTTCTTTTGGGGTATGAGAGGTTTAGAAGGATCTTTGTTTTTAGGAACTGGATCCTCCATGTCATGTTTCCTATTGAAAGAATCTTGTAGTGAAGTTGGATTGAAGGCCTTCACCCAACCATGCAAGGGTTCATAAAGTCCCTCAATGAAGAGCATGATCAACCTTTGCTCTGACACATCTATCACCATGAATGCAATCCTTTAGATCTCTGAAATGTATGCATCTAGTTTACTTGTCTATCTGAGTTGTGCCAACTCCATGAAATGTATCTCTAGATCCCTCCTATCAAATATATCCATCAACCTCTGAGTGAAATCCAAGTATGAAGTGATGATATTGTGTCCCAATGTGACTAACCCATGGTACTGCCAATCGTGGGATTATCCATCCAAGTGCAAGGTGGCATACTTGATGTCCTTTGACTCTGTCATGGGGTTGAGTTGGAAATAAGTATCTAACTTCAGTACCCATGCCCTAGTAGTGGATTTGCTAGAGCGATCAAAGAAAGGAATGGACAACTTCCCCACTTTCCTCTGAAGCTCCCAACTCTGTGTTCCCCTGTTGAAATCTCTAGGCCTATTCCTATACTTGATAGTACAAAATTCATGCAAAGACATGGCTGCCTGAAACTTCTCTGCTAGATTTTGATACTCCCTCAAATACTCTGTAAATTCCTCCCCTTCTTCCTGCTGCCCCTGATTTTTCGTTGCCCGCCCTTCCAAAAATTGAGGCATATGTGGTCTCAAATAAATTATGATAGTGGACCCAATGTGGATCTATGTAGGGACATGTTTATGACACCATTTCACATGGTTTCCATTATTTCCCTGACTGCCACTAGTCCCTTGAGTATTTTCCACAATTTGGTTGAGAATCTCAACCATTTGTTGCTTCCCCCTTTCCATGTTACATTGTACCCTTGCTAAACCATTCTATGTCCTTGCCAAGTTATTTAAAATATGCGAAGCAATGTCCTCTATCTGTTCATTTATATCCCCCATGTCTTCATCTCCTTCTGACTCTGATTGGAAGATGTTTTCAACTCATCTATACCCCCTTCTCCTATATGTAATGTGTGTTCCATCTCCCAAAATCATCAAAGTATCATGTAATCTACAGGTTGATAGGAAAACCAACTATGATACCACTTTAATACCCCCCCACCCCTACTAGTGGTAAGGATTTTTACTTCTTGTTGTTATATTTTAGATGTTTCTTGGCTTTTAGTTTTCATCAAAGAGTTGGTTTATGTACCTAAACCCCCAAGTAATAAGTCCCTTCCTGGTATTGTTATGTTTAAGAATATTTTATTGGTTACATATTTTGTCAAACACTTGGACAACATGTCCCTTTCTCACTATAAAACCCTTTTTTCATTGTTGTTGATTTTGAAAAACACTTTGTTGGCATATTCAAAACTCCCTATAAAGAGCTACTTAATTGTTTTTGTTGGTTATGTGTTGTTGATATTTGTTTCTTAGTGGAGTTTAGAATTGGTAGACATGGTTTGATGCTGATAACAAGTTGATTCAATTCATAAAATAACACAAGTCATGGACAATATTACAACCAAAGTTTATATCGACAAGAAAACGCATATTTGATGTTGTTTATTATCAAACCAAGCTACAACATTTACCAAAACATTGACTCACAGGTCTAGCATGATTTGTTGTTGTTCTGATCTGCAATGCATGCACCTCCAACAACCAAACAATGAGCAATTTAACCCTTATGGAACCCCTTTACAACAGTAAATATGGGCACATATTGTAGGAGAACTAAAGATGAGAAAGTGCATTGGAATGATTGTTGTGTAGACCCTCTAAACACCATGACCTTTTTCCCCAGATAAATCGGCCTCCACACAAACCCAAATGTCCAAATGAAAGACGCCTTGTTCAAGGAAATCAACACTTATAATTGACTCTGCCCCTTATGAAATATAAGTCGACCTCATCAATAAATCGACCTCTACTAGAAAATATTGACCTACCAAGGAAGGGGACTGACCTGCCCAAGAGGAAATAGATTTCCTAATGAAGAACTCAACCCTATGACCATAGACTCATCCCGATCACAAAATAACTTAGCCTAGCAAGAGAACTTGTCTCCTCAACAAGAAATTCACCCCAACAACAATATGTTTTAGTCCCCAAAAAAAACTCGACTTCTCTGTGGATGATTTGGCTCCCTAAGGTAGAATGTGACTTCCTCAAACACACTCAATCCCCACAGCCAAATTTCTATCTTCACAAACCCCAATCATCATGCAAAATGATATATCTTCTCCTCACAATGGAAACAAATGGAAGATCAAAATGATCTTCCCCACCAATGGCTAGGGTGGATATCTCACCACCAAAACTTGATTAGCTAGGGTGGAATCTTCCACCACCGAAACCAATCCAAATTAGGGTTTAATCCAAACCCTCAAAGGCTCCAAGAGCTCTCCAAGTCAAATCAAAATAATCATCAACATAATGAGAGAATGAGCTCTCATCTTTCTTTTATCCCTCTCATTTGCTTTGATGAATTTTTTACCCTTTTGGATGACCCTTTTACCTTTTTACCCTTTTACTTAAATAATTAAAGTGACATCATAAGGTTTGCTTAAGTATTAATTTGAAAGTCACTTTATAACCTTTTTTACTTAATTATTTAATGTCGCTTTAGAAATATAACCTTTTTCTCCCCGATGACATCAAATAATCAAAGTGATTGTCATGTCCCCTTTCGAGTGATCATGGGACATGGATGAAGTAGCTAAGTGGTTCCATTAGGCTATAGTCATTACAAGGGGAATTAATTAATTATTTAATGTCCTAAGGGAAAAAATGCCTAACAAAATGACATTAGATAATTAAAAGGGGAGAAAGGGGAAATAATTGAAAGTGACTTAGGAGGAATATGAAATGTCACTTAAATTGATTAAAAGGTAAAAGGGTCACAAAAGAGTCAAGGAAGAAATAAAAGTGAAAAAAAGAGGGCACTCTCTCCCATTCTAGCATTGGCATTTTCTAATTTCTCATTGAGAGAGCTCATTGTGGCTTTGGAACTCTTGGGACGAAAACCCTAGGAGGAATTTTTAGAGATTGACTTTGCTGGTGAGACCATCCACCCTAGTTGGTCATTTAAAGAAGAGATAACACTGGTTTTTTCATTGGACTTCAATGGTGGCATAGATTTCTATTTGGTGGCTGAGATTCGTGGTTCATTGGATGAGCTATTCATTGTGGGTCGACTTTCTTCATTAGTGGCTGAATATTCCTTCATGGTGGTCGAGTTTGGTTAACGGAAAGACAATTTTTCCTGCTTGGGCGAGTTATAGTTAAGGAGGGGCCATTTCCTTGAAGTCTGGATGAGTTCATGAACATGAGAGACAAAAACACCCATCCTGGACGCATTTCTTGCTGAGGAGGACGAGTCTGTACATTGGGATGAGTCTATCTATTATTCTGGGTGATTTATGAAGATGTGGTGGCACCTTTCGTCAAGGGAAAATGAGTTTACAAGAGGTAATTCATTTCTAGGCGGTGTTATCACTGTTTTGGGGAGCGATTTGTTGTTCTTAGGAGGCCACAAGTTGTGAGAAATAATTGTTGGGTCGAATCTTCCATTTATGGACTGCAAATCTGTTGGATAGATCAAGGGGGGAGTGACAACGTGTTATCTCCTCTATATGGATATTATATGAATTATGGAGGTGTTGGAAGTCAACCCTTCTTATATAGGTCAAATGCCACTTGGTTGTTTGTTGTAGTAATAGAAGATATTCATGGGTTTCCTTATTGTTGTAACAACCTTGCTTAGAATAAAATAATAGCCCAAACTTATCTCATATACCATGTTAATATTACTCATGTTGTTCTATGATTTACTATTATATTGTATCTATATGTGTGTGCCAAAAAATGTGCCAAATCTGGTTATGAACTATTTGAAAAATTGTCACATCAACAACATTCATAAACATCATTGTAACCAATTATTTGATGAAGTATTCGCACAGTCGATTGGGTAAAGAGAAGAAGCATTGTCTTAAAAAACTTAGGTGAGATCATTATAGCATTATCAGAGCCCTCTTTCCTGTCATCCTAAAGAGGGGTTTTCTATTCATGAGGGGTGAAGACAATAGATTTCTTGGTGTCACATACAAAAGTAGAAGGCAACAAGGGGCATAAAAATTTTTTGAAGAAGAAGAGGAAGTAAGGGAAAATCAACTGGAGGTTGGACAAGTAGAAAACATGGGTGATGCCAATGAGGAAAAGAGTTTTCATATCTTGGAGAGTTTAGCAGCTGGACATCAACACCTTACTCAAATTATAACTGAGTTACTCGCCAACCAAACAAATCATAATCATGGGAGTAACAATGGAGAAGGGGGTTCCAATTTGAATAATGGATACGACAACGATAATTAGATTCTGGTGCTTAACAATAACAGGGTACCTATGCAGATTGGTGCTAGGAGCACTAGAAGAGAAATCCCTAGACCTCTTTTACCCAATTTTTTGGGAAACCAACAGACGAAAAATCAAGGGCAACCAGTTCCAAGTGAAACTTTTCAAGACTATCTGAGAGAATATCAAGACCTAGGTGATGAGTTTTAGGCATCCATGTCACTTTAGGACTTCTGCACAATCAAATACATGAATAGATCGAGGGGTCACAACAGGGGGAAACAAAACAAGGATGTTGCACAGAAGTTGGGGAAGCTATCCATTCCTTCCTTCGATGGGTCTAGCAAGAGCACAACCAGCTCATGGGTACAAAATCTAGATACACACTTACAACTCAATCCTATGACCGAGGCTAAAGCGATAAAATTCGCTACTCTGCACCTTGATGGAGAAAGCCATGAGTGGTGGTACCATGGGTTGGTCACACTAGGACATGCGACTATCACCGCCTATTTGGACTTCACTTAGAAGTTAATGGAGAGGTTGGATAAAAAGGACCTAGAGCTACATTTCAGAGAGTTATCACAACTCAAACAAGAAGGATCACCAAACGCTTATATCACAGAGTGAAGCTAGCGGTGACGGTGTCAGACATATCAGAACATAGGCTTTTCATGTTGTTTATTGAGGGGTTGTTAGAACCACTTCATGGTTGGGTAAAATTTTCAAGCCTGAGACCTTGCAGGATAATATTGTCAGGACAAGGGACATGGAGGATGCAATCCCTAAAACTAAACTTTTTTGCAAACCCTTTATTCCATAGAAAGGCAAGGACAAGAAGTTTCCTGGGAAGGAAGGTACGGGTAAGGAAAGGTTGGATGAGGCGACAAGAAATGAGCTAAGGATAAAGAACCTTTGTTTCCACTGCAAAGATCCATGGGTTCCAGGACACAGGTGTTAGGGCAAGGGTCAAGCTCATTATATTGAGGTAGATTCAAACTCTGAGGAGGAGGAGGAGTAGGAGGTTTCTCTTGAGCAGAGAAAATAACATAAGGAGGATACAAAGGAGAAGCATAGTGAGGAGACCAAGGAGGGTGTTATAACCTCATTATCAGGTACGCCGAGATTCAACACCTTTAGAGTTAGAGGAGTCATAAGGGGACAAGGATTCACTTCCTTGATTGATGGTGGGGAAACCCACAACTTTATTGATGCAACATGGGTGGCTAGGAGACGGGTAGCTAAAAGGGACTTTGAGGGGTTCAAAGTAGTTGTGGTTGATGGATTTAATGTGTTTTGCACAAAGAAAATTTCTAGATTATCCTTAACAATTGGTAACTACACCTTGACAAAATATTTTTATGTGGTAGATGTGGCAGATTCATATGTAGTGTTGGGAGTTCAATGGCTTTAGACATTGGGGGGCATTATCACAAACTACAAACATATGACCATGAATTTCTTCACGCCAGAAGGGAAACAAGTTGTATTGTCAGGCATGGCGAATAATGCTCCTACAATAGTATCAAACAAAAGGATGGAAGCCATATTTAGACATGGAGATGTAATATATGCAATACAATGCTTCACTACATCCTAGACAGATGATGAAGGAAGAAGGCACTATCATGCAAACATTCAGGATTTATTGAGAAGACATGACAAAGTATTCAGGAAGATACCTCAAGGGAGACCTCCTGACAGAGGTTTTGAGCACACCATCAAACTTGAAGAGGGGTCCAAACCAATGATCACCACCCTATATAGGCATCCCAATAAGTTCAAAGATGGAATAGAGAAAGCAATCAAGGAGTTGCTTGACATGGGGCACATAAAACCCAGTTTCAGTCCCTTCGCTTCCTTGGTGCTCTTAGTTAAGAAGAAGGACGGGAAAATGCAGATGTGTACTAATTATTGGGCCTTGAATAAAAAGACAATAAAAAACAGGTACCTTATACCCAGGATTGATGATATACTAGATGATCTGCATGGAGCAGTGTATTTTTTGAAGATTGATCTTCGATACGGATATCATCAGATTAGAGTCTGTGAGGAGGACATCCATAAGACTGCCTTTAGGTGCCATTATGGACAGTATGAGTTCTTGGTCATTCCTTTTGGACTAACCAATGCACCTTCTACTTTCCAGTCGTGCATGAATTATATATTCAGGAAGCAATTGTGGAAGTTCCTATTGGTATTTTTCGATGATCTCCTGATATATAGTAGAACCTAGGAGGAGCACTTGGCACAATTGGAGGAGATTCTAAGAATTATGGAGGAGCAATCATTATATTCCAAGGAATCTAAGTGCTAATTTGGTATGACAAATATTCTCTACTTGGGGCATATAGTCAGTGCATAGGGAGTGAAGGTTCATAGGGAGAAGATATAGGCTATTCTGGATTGGCCACCACCTAAAAATATCACACATGTGCAAGGGTTCCTTGGGATCTACTGTTAATACATGTGTTTTGTGTCAATATTCTCTCATTTGACCACCCCTCTTACAGATATCATGAAGAAAGGGGATTTTTGTTGGACATAAGAGGCCTAAAAGACCTTTGATAAGATGAAGGAAGTGATGAGTTCTTGCCCTGCCCTGTTTTGGAACTTCCTGACTTTACTGAGCCCTTTGTGTTAGAGTGTGATGCATCTGGTGTGGGCATAGGAGTGATTTTGATGCAGCAGAAGAATCCTATTGCATACGAGAGTAGGAATCTTTCCTCCATTGAGAGACTTTATCCCATATATGACAAGGAAATTCTCGCCATAATGCATGCATTGGAAAAATTCAGACAATACTTGGTAGGTGGGAAGTTTGTGGTCAAGACTGATCACAAAAATTTGGGGTACTTCTTCAGGAAAAGGGATCTTAACGAAAGGAATCATAAGTGGGTCGGTAAAGTACAAGCCTATGACGTTGATATTGAGTACGTCAAAGGAAAGAACAATGCAGTTTTTGATGCTCTATTTAGAAGACCAAAGTTGTGATCGTTAACAGATATATTTGCAGATTGGAAATTTGAGCTCGTGGTGGAGTATTCCAAGAGAAAATTTGCTTGTGAGGTGATGGATAGAAACGTGCAGGATGAAAGTTACCGAGTGGTATATGATATCATCCACTACAAGGATCACACATACTTGATTCCAGAGTCCAAATTAAAGGAAAAAATTATGAAAGCCATGCATGACACACCTTTAGTTGGGAATCCAAGATATTTTGAGACATACAGGAAGATCAGAGAGAGGTTCTCATGGAAGGGCCTCAAAGATGATGTATTGAGACATGTGTGGGAGTGTGTGACTTGTCAGCAGAATAAGGTGGAGCAGACCCACCCTACAATATTACTTCAACCACTACCCATTCCAGAGCAGAAATGTGAGAGCATATCGATGGACTTTATCACAGGGCTACCAAATACACATGGCCAAGATTTCATTTATGTGGTGGTCGATAGGTTGACCAAGTTCCCTCATTTCGTTTCCATATCCTCAAAGTATAAGGCAACGCATGTAGCATATTTATTCTTCAGGGAGATATTCAGGCTTCATGGGTTACCGAAAAATATTTTTAGTGACAGGGACAATTGATTTTTGAGTGATTTCCCAGTACGAGTTACCACCCACAGACAGATGGGAAAACAAATATAGTGAACAAATGGCTAGAGGGTTATTTTCGTAACTACGTGGTCGGGCAACAAAAGGCATGGGTTAAGTGGTTACACTTGGGTGAACATTGTTATAACACCACTTATCATATGTCCGTGGGGATGTCGCCATTTAGAGCATTATATGGATATGATGCCCCATCTTTTGTATACTTGGTGTTTGGGGACAACAGAACTCCCAAGGCCAAATACTGAATTCAGGAGAGCCAAGACATTCTTAAGTATCCTAGTGATAACCTGTATACAACCTAGAACTAACAGAAGATATATGCATATAGGAACAGGGTTGAGCATACCTTCGAGGTAGGGGACTTGGCGTTTCCCAGGCTGCATCAATATAGACAATCTTCTCTGAAGAAGAGTGGTGCAGAGAAACTTAAGACACAATTTTATGGGCCTTACAGGGTGATAGAGTTGGTGAAGTGGCTTATGAGTTGGAGTTTCCAGAAGGGAGTAAGATTCATAACGTGTTTCAAGTCTTGTGTCTCAAAAGGAAATTGGGACAACACATCACGACTTCAACAGAACTGCCTCCATTGGATGAGGAGGGGTAGCTAGTACTAGTTTCCGAGGAAGTATTGGAGGTTCGGGAGAAGAAGCTTCAGAATAGGGTAATCATGGAATATCTAGTCAGATGGAGAGAGTTTCCTATAGAATATGCCACTTAGGAGAGTGAACAAATTTTGCAGCACTCAGATCTACAATTGCTTGGGGACAAACAATCTCGGGAAGGGAGGACTGTCATGTCCCATTCCTAGTGATCACGGGACATGGACGAAGTAGCCTAAGTGATTCTTGTAGGATATAGTCATTAAAAAGGGGAATTAATTAATTATTTAATGTCCTAAGGGGAAAATTTCCTAACAAAATGACATTAGATAATTAAAAGGGGAGAAGGGGGAAAAATGTCGAAAGTGGCTTAGGAGGAATATGAAACATCACTTAAATTGATTAAAAGGTAAAAGGGTCACAAAAGAGTCAAGGAAGAAATAAAAGTGAAAAAAAAGAGGGTGCTCTCTCCCATTCTAGCATTGGAATTTTCTAATTTCTCATTGAGAGAGCTCATTATGGCTTTGGAACTCTTGGGACGAAAAACCTAGGGGGGATTTTCAAAGATTGGCTTCGGTGGTGAGACCATCCACCCTAGTTGGTTATTTTGGGAAGATATCACACTGGTTTCTTCATTGTACTTCAATGGTGGAATATATTTCTATTTGGTGGCTGAGATTCGTGGTTCATTGGTTGAGCTATTCATCGTGGGTCGAATTTATTCATTAGTGGTTGCATATTCCTTCATGGTGGTCGAGTTTGGTTAAGGGAAGGACGTGTTTTCCTGCTTGGGTGAGTTATAGTTAAGGATGGGCCATTTCCTTGAAGTCTGGGGGAGTTCATGAACAAGAGAGACAAAAATATCCATCCTTGACACATTTCTTGCTGAGGAGGATGAGTCTGTACATTGGGCCGAGTCTATCTATTATTCTGGGTTATTTATGCAGATGTGGTGGCTCCTTTCCTCAAGGGAAAACGATTTTAGAAGAGGCACTTCATTTATGGATAGTGTTATCACTGTTTTGGGGAGTGATTTGTTGTTCTTTAGAGGCCACGAGTTGTGAGAAAGGAATTTTGGGTCGAATCTTCCATTTCTGGAGTGAAAATTTGTTGGATAGATCAAGGGGGCAATGTCATATGAAAATTGGATGACCATCTTATTCCATTACGTAGATACATAGGTATTTCATCCTACAATGTGTTATCTCCTCTATATGGATATTATATGAATTTTGGAGGTGTGGGCAGTCAACTCTTCTTATACAGGTCATATGTCATTTGGTTGTTTGTTGTAGTAATAGAAGAAATTTGTGGGTTTCCTTATTGTTGTAACAACCATATTCATCATAAAATAACAACCCAAACTTATCTCATATATCGTGTTAATAATACTCTCACTATTCTATGATTTACTATTATATTGTATCTACATGTGTGTGCCAAAAAATGTGCCAAATTTGGTTACAAACTATTTTAAAAATTGTCACATCGACAAATTTCATAAACATCATTGTAACCAATTATTTGATGAAGTATTCACACAACCGATTGGGTAAAGAGAAGAAGAATTGTCTTTAAAAAATTGGGTGAGATCATTATAGTAATCCCCTTTCTCGTCAACTATGACTTGCAGGAATCAGATAGACCACTAATTCATCCTACTAGAACGATCATTTGGAAAGGGACATCACACATGATCACCATCTGAAACCCTAATTTCATGAGTCACCAGAGTGTTAATGACGTTGAGTTTTTGGGTAGGATGGTGATGAGACTTGGCATTGAGATAGCTATCAGTATGTGTCTTCTTACGATAAACCTGGTGTTATAATGATCCATAATGTTTCTTTGAGATGAGGATGCCAAGAAATGGGATGTTGTTGTTTTCCTCTATTTCCATGGTAAATTTTATGCTATCAGTTTTCCTGTTCAAGTGGTATTTGAACCTATCTTACTTCTCTCTACCATGAGGCCAAATAACATAGGTGTCATAAACAAATATTTTCCAGAGCTTGGGCTTAAGAATATAGGTATCAATATACTTATTTTCAAACCATTCCATGTAAATATCATCTACAATAGGTGACAAAGGTGATCTCAACACTACTCCTTTAATATGTTCATAGATATTGCCACATAAAAATTGACGAAATATATTGCTAAGAAACTTAGGATCCTGGTTGGTGAAACTCCCTCCTATGTCAAAGACTCTTCAATATGATCAATGCGATCAATAATATAAGTGTTGATACTCAAGAACTATTGGTTAGTTTTGATGTTGTCTCTCTCTTTACCAAAATTTCAGTGAATGATTCCATCAATATTATTAAGAACATTATTAATGAGGAGACTACAACCTTGGTTAAATTGTGCCTTAGCTCAACATATTTCAGCTTCCGAGGCAAGATATATGAATATATTGAGGAGTAGCGATGGGATTGCCTTTGTCACATATTATAGTTGATATTTGCATGGAATGGTTTGAAAATAAGTCTATTTATACCTATCCTCTTAATCCCAAGATCTGGAAAATATTTGTTGATGACACCTACATTATCTGGCCTCATGGTAGAGAGAAATTAGACAGTTTCAAAGACCACTTGAACAAGCAATCTGAGAGCATAAAATTTACCATGGAAATAGAGGAAAACAACAACATCCCATTTCTTGACATCCTCATCTCAAAGAAAAATGATGGCTCATTGTCACACCAAGTTTATCATAAGAAGACGCATACTGACAGGTATCTCCATGTTGAATCTCATCACCATCTTGCTCAAAAACTTAGTGTCATTAACACTATGGTGACTCGTGCAATTAAGGTTTCAGAAAATGATCATGTGGAGCAAGAACTTAATCACTTGAAGCAAGTTTTCAAGCACAATGACTATAATGAACATCAATTCAAAAAATTTGTCTTAAGAGATAGGAGCAGAACCCAGATCTTGAGTGAACCATAGGATGAAATAAATAATATCATGCTTCCTTATATCAGGGGTACAACATAAAAAATGATAGAATTCTAAGGAAAGGTAATATTAGGGTTATCTTCACTCCTCCAATCACTCTGAAAGACATGTTGGATTGAACTAAAAATTTCATTGATCCAAAAATCCAGAAGGGTGTTTATACAATACCTTGCTCATGTGGAAAAGACTATATTGGTGAGACATGAAGATCGTTACAAATTAGACTCAAAGAAAATTGCATAGACATTAAGCATAACCATATCAAAAGATATTCCTTGGCTGAACAATCTTATAATATTGGCCATCTCATTTGCATAGAAAATGCTAAAACCACTATGAAGACAAGCCATTATGGTAAAAGAAAAATATGTGAAGCCCT
>ML797562.1:146626-165015 GCA_009831015.1 Picea engelmannii
AGGGCTTCACATATTTTTCTTTTACCATAATGGCTTGTCTTCATAGTGGTTTTAGCATTTTCTATGCAAATGAGATGGCCAATATTATAAGATTGTTCAGCCAAGGAATATCTTTTGATATGGTTATGCTTAATGTCTATGCAATTTTCTTTGAGTCTAATTTGTAACGATCTTCATGTCTCACCAATATAGTCTTTTCCACATGAGCAAGGTATTGTATAAACACCCTTCTGGATTTTTGGATCAATGAAATTTTTAGTTCAATCCAACATGTCTTTCAGAGTGATTGGAGGAGTGAAGATAACCCTAATATTACCTTTCCTTAGAATTCTATCATTTTTTATGTTGTACCCCTGATATAAGGAAGCATGATATTATTTATTTCATCCTATGGTTCACTCAAGATCTGGGTTCTGCTCCTATCTCTTAAGACAAATTTTTTGAATTGATGTTCATTATAGTCATTGTGCTTGAAAACTTGCTTCAAGTGATTAAGTTCTTGCTCCACATGATCATTTTCTGAAACCTTAATTGCACGAGTCACCATAGTGTTAATGACACTAAGTTTTTGAGCAAGATGGTGATGAGATTCAACATGGAGATACCTGTCAGTATGCGTCTTCTTATGATAAACTTGGTGTGACAATGAGCCATCATTTTTCTTTGAGATGAGGATGTCAAGAAATGGGATGTTGTTGTTTTCCTCTATTTCCATGGTAAATTTTATGCTCTCAGATTGCTTGTTCAAGTGGTCTTTGAAACTGTCTAATTTCTCTCTACCATGAGGCCAGATAATGTAGGTGTCATCAACAAATATTTTCCAGATCTTGGGATTAAGAGGATAGGTATAAATAGACTTATTTTCAAACCATTCCATGCAAATATCAACTATAATATGTGACAAAGGCAATCCCATCGCTACTCCTCAATATATTCATATATCTTGCCTCGGAAGCTGAAATATGTTGAGCTAAGGCACAATTTAACCAAGGTTGTAGTCTCCTCATTAATAATGTTCTTAATAATATTGATGGAATCATTCACTGAAATTTTGGTAAAGAGAGAGACAACATCAAAACTAACCAATAGTTCTTGAGTATCAACACTTATATTATTGATCGCATTGATCATATTGAAGAGTCTTTGACATAGGAGGGAGTTTCACCAACCAGGATCCTAAGTTTCTTAGCAATATATTTCGTCAATTTTTATGTGGCAATATCTATGAACATATTAAAGGAGTAGTGTTGAGATCACCTTTGTCACCTATTGTAGATGATATTTACATGGAATGGTTTGAAAATAAGTATATTGATACCTATATTCTTAAGCCCAAGCTCTGGAAAATATTTGTTTATGACACCTATGTTATTTGGCCTCATGGTAGAGAGAAGTAAGATAGGTTCAAATACCACTTGAACAGGAAAACTGATAGCATAAAATTTACCATGGAAATAGAGGAAAACAACAACATCCCATTTCTTGGCATCCTCATCTCAAAGAAACATTATGGATCATTATAACACCAGGTTTATCGTAAGAAGACACATACTGATAGCTATCTCAATGCCAAGTCTCATCACCATCCTACCCAAAAACTCAACGTCATTAACACTCTGGTGACTCATGAAATTAGGGTTTCAGATGGTGATCATGTGTGATGTCCCTTTCCAAATGATCGTTCTAGTAGGATGAATTAGTGGTCTATCTGATTCCTGCAAGTCATAGTTGACGAGAAAGGGGATTACTATAATGATCTCACCCAATTTTTTAAAGACAATTCTTCTTCTCTTTACCCAATCGGTTGTGTGAATACTTCATCAAATAATTGGTTACAATGATGTTTATGAAATTTGTCGATGTGACAATTTTTAAAATAGTTTGTAACCAAATTTGGCACATTTTTTGGCACACACATGTAGATACAATATAATAGTAAATCATAGAATAGTGAGAGTATTATTAACACGATATATGAGATAAGTTTGGGTTGTTATTTTATGATGAATATGGTTGTTACAACAATAAGGAAACCCACAAATTTCTTCTATTACTACAACAAACAACCAAATGACATATGACCTGTATAAGAAGAGTTGACTGCCCACACCTCCAAAATTCATATAATATCCATATAGAGGAGATAACACATTGTAGGATGAAATACCTATGTATCTACGTAATGGAATAAGATGGTCATCCAATTTTCATATGACATTGCCCCCTTGATCTATCCAACAAATTTTCACTCCAGAAATGGAAGATTCGACCCAAAATTCCTTTCTCACAACTCGTGGCCTCTAAAGAACAACAAATCACTCCCCAAAACAGTGATAACACTATCCATAAATGAAGTGCCTCTTCTAAAATCGTTTTCCCTTGAGGAAAGGAGCCACCACATCTGCATAAATAACCCAGAATAATAGATAGACTCGGCCCAATGTACAGACTCATCCTCCTCAGCAAGAAATGTGTCAAGGATGGATATTTTTGTCTCTCTTGTTCATGAACTCCCCCAGACTTCAAGGAAATGGCCCATCCTTAACTATAACTCACCCAAGCAGGAAAACACGTCCTTCCCTTAACCAAACTCGACCACCATGAAGGAATATGCAACCACTAATGAATAAATTCGACCCACGATGAATAGCTCAACCAATGAACCACGAATCTCAGCCACCAAATAGAAATATATTCCACCATTGAAGTACAATGAAGAAACCAGTGTGATATCTTCCCAAAATAACCAACTAGGGTGGATGGTCTCACCACCGAAGCCAATCTTTGAAAATCCCCCCTAGGTTTTTCGTCCCAAGAGTTCCAAAGCCATAATGAGCTCTCTCAATGAGAAATTAGAAAATTCCAATGCTAGAATGGGAGAGAGCACCCTCTTTTTTTTCACTTTTATTTCTTCCTTGACTCTTTTGTGACCCTTTTACCTTTTAATCAATTTAAGTGATGTTTCATATTCCTCCTAAGCCACTTTCGACATTTTTCCCCCTTCTCCCCTTTTAATTATCTAATGTCATTTTGTTAGGAAATTTTCCCCTTAGGACATTAAATAATTAATTAATTCCCCTTTTTAATGACTATATCCTACAAGAATCACTTAGGCTACTTCGTCCATGTCCCGTGATCACTAGGAATGGGACATGACAGTCCTCCCTTCCCGAGATTGTTTGTCCCCAAGCAATTGTAGATCTGAGTGCTGCAAAATTTGTTCACTCTCCTAAGTGGCATATTCTATAGGAAACTCTCTCCATCTGACTAGATATTCCATGATTACCCTATTCTGAAGCTTCTTCTCCCGAACCTCCAATACTTCCTCGGAAACTAGTACTAGCTACCCCTCCTCATCCAATGGAGGCAGTTCTGTTGAAGTCGTGATGTGTTGTCCCAATTTCCTTTTGAGACACAAGACTTGAAACACGTTATGAATCTTACTCCCTTCTGGAAACTCCAACTCATAAGCCACTTCACCAACTCTATCACCCTGTAAGGCCCATAAAATTGTGTCTTAAGTTTCTCTGCACCACTCTTCTTCAGAGAAGATTGTCTATATTGATGCAGCCTGGGAAACGCCAAGTCCCCTACCTCGAAGGTATGCTCAACCCTGTTCCTATATGCATATATCTTCTGTTAGTTCTAGGTTGTATACAGGTTATCACTAGGATACTTAAGAATGTCTTGGCTCTCCTGAATTCAGTATTTGGCCTTGGGAGTTCTGTTGTCCCCAAACACCAAGTATACAAAAGATGGGGCATCATATCCATATAATGCTCTAAATGGCGACATCCCCACGGACATATGATAAGTGGTGTTATAACAATGTTCACCCAAGTGTAACCACTTAACCCATGCCTTTTGTTGCCCGACCACGTAGTTACGAAAATAACCCTCTAGCCATTTGTTCACTATATTTGTTTTCCCATCTGTCTGTGGGTGGTAACTCGTACTGGGAAATCACTCAAAAATCAATTGTCCCTGTCACTAAAAATATTTTTCGGTAACCCATGAAGCCTGAATATCTCCCTGAAGAATAAATATGCTACATGCGTTGCCTTATACTTTGAGGATATGGAAACGAAATGAGGGAACTTGGTCAACCTATCGACCACCACATAAATGAAATCTTGGCCATGTGTATTTGGTAGCCCTGTGATAAAGTCCATCGATATGCTCTCACATTTCTGCTCTGGAATGGGTAGTGGTTGAAGTAATATTGTAGGGTGGGTCTGCTCCACCTTATTCTGCTGACAAGTCACACACTCCCACACATGTCTCAATACATCATCTTTGAGGCCCTTCCATGAGAACCTCTCTCTGATCTTCCTGTATGTCTCAAAATATCTTGGATTCCCAACTAAAGGTGTGTCATGCATGGCTTTCATAATTTTTTCCTTTAATTTGGACTCTGGAATCAAGTATGTGTGATCCTTGTAGTGGATGATATCATATACCACTCGGTAACTTTCATCCTGCACGTTTCTATCCATCACCTCACAAGCAAATTTTCTCTTGGAATACTCCACCACGAGCTCAAATTTCCAATCTGCAAATATATCTGTTAACGATCACAACTTTGGTCTTCTAAATAGAGCATCAAAAACTGCATTGTTCTTTCCTTTGACGTACTCAATATCAACGTCATAGGCTTGTACTTTACCGACCCACTTATGATTCCTTTCGTTAAGATCCCTTTTCCTGAAGAAGTACCCCAAATTTTTGTGATCAGTCTTGACCACAAACTTCCCACCTACCAAGTATTGTCTGAATTTTTCCAATGCATGCATTATGGCGAGAATTTCCTTGTCATATATGGGATAAAGTCTCTCAATGGAGGAAAGATTCCTACTCTCGTATGCAATAGGATTCTTCTGCTGCATCAAAATCACTCCTATGCCCACACCAGATGCATCACACTCTAACACAAAGGGCTCAGTAAAGTCAGGAAGTTCCAAAACAGGGCAGGGCAAGAACTCATCACTTCCTTCATCTTATCAAAGGTCTTTTAGGCCTCTTATGTCCAACAAAAATCCCCTTTCTTCATGATATCTGTAAGAGGGGTGGTCAAATGAGAGAATATTGACACAAAACACATGTATTAACAGTAGATCCCAAGGAACCCTTGCACATGTGTGATATTTTTAGGTGGTGGCCAATCCAGAATAGCCTATATCTTCTCCCTATGAACCTTCACTCCCTATGCACTGACTATATGCCCCAAGTAGAGAATATTTGTCATACCAAATTAGCACTTAGATTCCTTGGAATATAATGATTGCTCCTCCATAATTCTTAGAATCTCCTCCAATTGTGCCAAGTGCTCCTCCTAGGTTCTACTATATATCAGGAGATCATCGAAAAATACCAATAGGAACTTCCACAATTGCTTCCTGAATATATAATTCATGCACGACTGGAAAGTAGAAGGTGCATTGGTTAGTCCAAAAGGAATGACCAAGAACTCATACTGTCCATAATGGCACCTAAAGGCAGTCTTATGGATGTCCTCCTCACAGACTCTAATCTGATGATATCCGTATCGAAGATCAATCTTCAAAAAATACACTGCTCCATGCAGATCATCTAGTATATCATCAATCCTGGGTATAAGGTACCTGTTTTTTATTGTCTTTTTATTCAAGGCCCAATAATTAGTACACATCTGCATTTTCCCGTCCTTCTTCTTAACTAAGAGCACCAAGGAAGCGAAGGGACTGAAACTGGGTTTTATGTGCCCCATGTCAAGCAACTCCTTGATTGCTTTCTCTATTCCATCTTTGAACTTATTGGGATGCCTATATAGGGTGGTGATCATTGGTTTGGACCCCTCTTCAAGTTTGATGGTGTGCTCAAAACCTCTGTCAGGAGGTCTCCCTTGAGGTATCTTCCTGAATACTTTGTCATGTCTTCTCAATAAATCCTGAATGTTTGCATGATAGTGCCTTCTTCCTTCATCATCTGTCTAGGATGTAGTGAAGCATTGTATTGCATATATTACATCTCCATGTCTAAATATGGCTTCCATCCTTTTGTTTGATACTATTGTAGGAGCATTATTCGCCATGCCTGACAATACAACTTGTTTCCCTTCTGGCGTGAAGAAATTCATGGTCATATGTTTGTAGTTTGTGATAATGCCCCCCAATGTCTAAAGCCATTGAACTCCCAACACTACATATGAATCTGCCACATCTACCACATAAAAATATTTTGTCAAGGTGTAGTTACCAATTGTTAAGGATAATCTAGAAATTTTCTTTGTGCAAAACACATTAAATCCATCAACCACAACTACTTTGAACCCCTCAAAGTCCCTTTTAGCTACCCGTCTCCTAGCCACCCATGTTGCATCAATAAAGTTGTGGGTTTCCCCACCATCAATCAAGGAAGTGAATCCTTGTCCCCTTATGACTCCTCTAACTCTAAAGGTGTTGAATCTCGGCGTACCTGATAATGAGGTTATAACACCCTCCTTGGTCTCCTCACTATGCTTCTCCTTTGTATCCTCCTTATGTTATTTTCTCTGCTCAAGAGAAACCTCCTACTCCTCCTCCTCCTCAGAGTTTGAATCTACCTCAATATAATGAGCTTGACCCTTGCCCTAACACCTGTGTCCTGGAACCCATGGATCTTTGCAGTGGAAACAAAGGTTCTTTATCCTTAGCTCATTTCTTGTCGCCTCATCCAACCTTTCCTTACCCGTACCTTCCTTCCCAGGAAACTTCTTGTCCTTGCCTTTCTATGGAATAAAGGGTTTGCAAAAAAGTTTAGTTTTAGGGATTGCATCCTCCATGTCCCTTGTCCTGACAATATTATCCTGCAAGGTCTCAGGCTTGAAAATTTTACCCAACCATGAAGTGGTTCTAACAACCCCTCAATAAACAACATGAAAAGCCTATGTTCTGATATGTCTGACACCGTCACCGCTAGCTTCACTCTGTGATATAAGCGTTTGGTGATCCTTCTTGTTTGAGTTGTGATAACTCTCTGAAATGTAGCTCTAGGTCCTTTTTATCCAACCTCTCCATTAACTTCTAAGTGAAGTCCAAATAGGCGGTGATAGTCGCATGTCCTAGTGTGACCAACCCATGGTACCACCACTCATGGCTTTCTCCATCAAGGTGCAGAGTAGCGAATTTTATCGCTTTAGCCTCGGTCATAGGATTGAGTTGTAAGTGTGTATCTAGATTTTGTACCCATGAGCTGGTTGTGCTCTTGCTAGACCCATCGAAGGAAGGAATGGATAGCTTCCCCAACTTCTGTGCAACATCCTTGTTTTGTTTCCCCCTGTTGTGACCCCTCGATCTATTCATGTATTTGATTGTGCAGAAGTCCTAAAGTGACATGGATGCCTAAAACTCATCACCTAGGTCTTGATATTCTCTCAGATAGTCTTGAAAAGTTTCACTTGGAACTGGTTGCCCTTGATTTTTCGTCTGTTGGTTTCCCAAAAAATTGGGTAAAAGAGGTCTAGGGATTTCTCTTCTAGTGCTCCTAGCACCAATCTGCATAGGTACCCTGTTATTGTTAAGCACCAGAATCTAATTATCGTTGTCGTATCCATTATTCAAATTGGAACCCCCTTCTCCATTGTTACTCCCATGATTATGATTTGTTTGGTTGGCGAGTAACTCAGTTATAATTTGAGTAAGGTGTTGATGTCCAGCTGCTAAACTCTCCAAGATATGAAAACTCTTTTCCTCATTGGCATCACCCATGTTTTCTACTTGTCCAACCTCCAGTTGATTTTCCCTTACTTCCTCTTCTTCTTCAAAAAATTTTTATGCCCCTTGTTGCCTTCTACTTTTGTATGTGACACCAAGAAATCTATTGTCTTCACCCCTCATGAATAGAAAACCCCTCTTTAGGATGACAGGAAAGAGGGCTCTGATAATGCTATAATGATCTCACCTAAGTTTTTTAAGACAATGCTTCTTCTCTTTACCCAATCGACTGTGCGAATACTTCATCAAATAATTGGTTACAATGATGTTTATGAATGTTGTTGATGTGACAATTTTTCAAATAGTTCATAACCAGATTTGGCACATTTTTTGGCACACACATATAGATACAATATAATAGTAAATCATAGAACAACATGAGTAATATTAACATGGTATATGAGATAAGTTTGGGCTATTATTTTATTCTAAGCAAGGTTGTTACAACAATAAGGAAACCCATGAATATCTTCTATTACTACAACAAACAACCAAGTGGCATTTGACCTATATAAGAAGGGTTGACTTCCAACACCTCCATAATTCATATAATATCCATATAGAGGAGATAACACGTTGTCACTCCCCCCTTGATCTATCCAACAGATTTGCAGTCCATAAATGGAAGATTCGACCCAACAATTATTTCTCACAACTTGTGGCCTCCTAAGAACAACAAATCGCTCCCCAAAACAGTGATAACACCGCCTAGAAATGAATTACCTCTTGTAAACTCATTTTCCCTTGACGAAAGGTGCCACCACATCTTCATAAATCACCCAGAATAATAGATAGACTCATCCCAATGTACAGACTCGTCCTCCTCAGCAAGAAATGCGTCCAGGATGGGTGTTTTTGTCTCTCATGTTCATGAACTCATCCAGACTTCAAGGAAATGGCCCCTCCTTAACTATAACTCGCCCAAGCAGGAAAAATTGTCTTTCCGTTAACCAAACTCGACCACCATGAAGGAATATTCAGCCACTAATGAAGAAAGTCGACCCACAATGAATAGCTCATCCAATGAACCACGAATCTCAGCCACCAAATAGAAATCTATGCCACCATTGAAGTCCAATGAAAAAACCAGTGTTATCTCTTCTTTAAATGACCAACTAGGGTGGATGGTCTCACCAGCAAAGTCAATCTCTAAAAATTCCTCCTAGGGTTTTCGTCCCAAGAGTTCCAAAGCCACAATGAGCTCTCTCAATGAGAAATTAGAAAATGCCAATGCTAGAATGGGAGAGAGTGCCCTCTTTTTTTCACTTTTATTTCTTCCTTGACTCTTTTGTGACCCTTTTACCTTTTAATCAATTTAAGTGACATTTCATATTCCTCCTAAGTCACTTTCAATTATTTCCCCTTTCTCCCCTTTTAATTATCTAATGTCATTTTGTTAGGCATTTTTTCCCTTAGGACATTAAATAATTAATTAATTCCCCTTGTAATGACTATAGCCTAATGGAACCACTTAGCTACTTCATCCATGTCCCATGATCACTCGAAAGGGGACATGACAATCACTTTGATTATTTGATGTCATCGGGGAGAAAAAGGTTATATTTCTAAAGCGACATTAAATAATTAAGTAAAAAAGGTTATAAAGTGACTTTCAAATTAATACTTAAGCAAACCTTATGATGTCACTTTAATTATTTAAGTAAAAGGGTAAAAAGGTAAAAGGGTCATCCAAAAGGGTAAAAAATTCATCAAAGCAAATGAGAGGGATAAAAGAAAGATGAGAGCTCATTCTCTCATTATGTTGATGATTATTTTGATTTGACTTGGAGAGCTCTTGGAGCCTTTGAGGGTTTGGATTAAACCCTAATTTGGATTGGTTTCGGTGGTGGAAGATTCCACCCTAGCTAATCAAGTTTTGGTGGTGAGATATCCACCCTAGCCATTGGTGGGGAAGATCATTTTGATCTTCCATTTGTTTCCATTGTGAGGAGAAGATATATCATTTTGCATGATGATTGGGGTTTGTGAAGATAGAAATTTGGCTGTGGGGATTGAGTGTGTTTGAGGAAGTCACATTCTACCTTAGGGAGCCAAATCATCCACAGAGAAGTCGAGTTTTTTTTGGGGACTAAAACATATTGTTGTTGGGGTGAATTTCTTGTTGAGGAGACAAGTTCTCTTGCTAGGCTAAGTTATTTTGTGATCGGGATGAGTCTATGGTCATAGGGTTGAGTTCTTCATTAGGAAATCTATTTCCTCTTGGGCAGGTCAGTCCCCTTCCTTGGTAGGTCAATATTTTCTAGTAGAGGTCGATTTATTGATGAGGTCGACTTATATTTCATAAGGGGCAGAGTCAATTATAAGTGTTGATTTCCTTGAACAAGGCGTCTTTCATTTGGACATTTGGGTTTGTGTGGAGGCCGATTTATCTGGGGAAAAAGGTCATGGTGTTTAGAGGGTCTACACAACAATCATTCCAATGCACTTTCTCATCTTTAGTTCTCCTACAATATGTGCCCATATTTACTGTTGTAAAGGGGTTCCATAAGGGTTAAATTGCTCATTGTTTGGTTGTTGGAGGTGCATGCATTGCAGATCAGAACAACAACAAATCATGCTAGACCTGTGAGTCAATGTTTTGGTAAATGTTGTAGCTTGGTTTGATAATAAACAACATCAAATATGCGTTTTCTTGTCGATATAAACTTTGGTTGTAATATTGTCCATGACTTGTGTTATTTTATGAATTGAATCAACTTGTTATCAGCATCAAACCATGTCTACCAATTCTAAACTCCACTAAGAAACAAATATCAACAACACATAACCAACAAAAACAATTAAGTAGCTCTTTATAGGGAGTTTTGAATATGCCAACAAAGTGTTTTTCAAAATCAACAACAATGAAAAAAGGGTTTTATAGTGAGAAAGGGACATGTTGTCCAAGTGTTTGACAAAATATGTAACCAATAAAATATTCTTAAACATAACAATACCAGGAAGGGACTTATTACTTGGGGGTTTAGGTACATAAACCAACTCTTTGATGAAAACTAAAAGCCAAGAAACATCTAAAATATAACAACAAGAAGTAAAAATCCTTACCACTAGTAGGGGTGGGGGGGTATTAAAGTGGTATCATAGTTGGTTTTCCTATCAACCTGTAGATTACATGATACTTTGATGATTTTGGGAGATGGAACACACATTACATATAGGAGAAGGGGGTATAGATGAGTTGAAAACATCTTCCAATCAGAGTCAGAAGGAGATGAAGACATGGGGGATATAAATGAACAGATAGAGGACATTGCTTCGCATATTTTAAATAACTTGGCAAGGACATAGAATGGTTTAGCAAGGGTACAATGTAACATGGAAAGGGGGAAGCAACAAATGGTTGAGATTCTCAACCAAATTGTGGAAAATACTCAAGGGACTAGTGGCAGTCAGGGAAATAATGGAAACCATGTGAAATGGAGTCATAAACATTTCCCTACACAGATCCACATTGGGTCCACTATCATAATTTCTTGGAGACCACATATGCCTCAATTTTTGGAAGGGCGAGCAACGAAAAATCAGGGGCAGCAGGAAGAAGGGGAGGAATTTACAGAGTATTTGAGGGAGTATCAGAATCTAGCAGAGGAGTTTCAGGCAGCCATGTCTTTGCATGAATTTTGTACTATCAAGTATAGGAATAGGCCTAGAGATTTCAACAGGGGAACACAGAGTTGGGAGCTTCAGAGGAAAGTGGGGAAGTTGTACATTCCTTTCTTTGATCGCTCTAGTAAATCCACTGTCTTTCCAACTCAACCCCATGACAGAGTCAAAGGACATCAAGTATGCCACCTTGCACTTGGATGGATAATCCCACGATTGGCAGTACCATGGGTTAGTCACATTGGGACACAATATCATCACTTCATACTTGGATTTCACTCAAAGGTTGATGGATATATTTGGCAGGAGGGATCTAGAGATACATTTCATGGAGTTGGCACAACTCAGATAGACAAGTAAACCAGATGCATACATTTTAGAGTTATAAAGGATTGAATTCATGGTGATAGATGTGTCAGAGCAAAGGTTGATCATGCTCTTCATTGAGGGACTTTATGAACCCTTTCATGGTTGGGTGAAGGCCTTCAATCCAACTTCATTACAAGATTCTTTCAGTAGGAAACATGACATGGAGGATCCAGTTCCTAAAAACAAAGATCTTTCTAAACCTCTCATACCCCAAAAGAACAAAGATGAGAATCACTTTCAAAAGGAATGGTTAAGGAAAGAGAGATTCGATGAGGAAGTTCAGAGAGAGTTGAGGAGGAAGAATCTTTGCTACAATTACAAGGAACCTTGGGAGTCGGGTCACACGTGCATGGGGAAAGGTAAGGTACACTACATTGAGGTACTTCCTGACAATGATGTGGATGAGGAGGAAGGATGTGAGTAGGGCAATGAACATAACAATTCAAAAAATGAGCAACCACAAGTGGAGGCTAAGAGTGTTGAGAAAATGCACATTGAGAATCAAGGTGTGACTATCGCCACTCTGTCAGTTGTTCCTAGATTTCACACTTTCATGGTCTGTGGGATATTGCAGGGACAATGTCTCACAATTTTGATCGATGGTGGGGCAACCCACAATTCATCGACTCATCCTTGGTGACTAGGAGAGGCATTCCTACATTAGACCTTGAGAGGTTTGATGTAGTGGTAGCAGGTGGGTGTAGATTATTGTGCACATAGAAGATTCTGTAGTTGGGTGTAGCATTGGGAAACTACATGGTGACCAATGATTTTTTTGTAGTTTGGTTGCCAGATACTAATGTCATATTGGGAGTTCAATGGCTTGTTTCCTTGGGAAAACATTATGTTTATTACCAAGCCATGGAGCTAGAGTTCAGGGGAGCGAATGGTAGGAATGCAGTTTTGAGGGGCATGAAAAGTGAAGCTTCTTGGATGGTTTTGGCGCAACGAATGGAGAGTATAGTTGGGTATGGGATAGAGTACTTTCCAGAGATTGATTTTTCAATCAGACTATAAACAGGTCAAGGATAGGAAACTTGGCATGACAAAAGTTTTATATGTGGACCATGTGATTAGTGAGCAGGGTGTACAGGTACATCAGGAGGAGATCATGGTTATGTTGGATTGGCTCATCGGGATTTCAGCTAATTGGAAGTCCCGCCTTCTGGTGGAATATTCCAAGGAGTGGTTTTCTTGCAAGTTGATGGATGGTCACATTCAGGATGATAGGTATAGAGTGGTGGATGACACCATCTACTACAAAGGTAGCATATACTTGGTTATGAAGTCCACACTTAGAGAATATATCATGAGGTCTATGCATGATACGTCCTTGGTAGGACATCATGGGTACTTTAGGACTTACCAGTAGATCAGAGAAAGGTTCTCATGGAAGGGCCTCGAGGACGATGTGTTGAGACATGCGAGGGAGTGCATGACTTCTCAGCAGATTGAGTCAAAGGTGCAAGGCATGGACTATATTTATTTCATTGATGATCGATGGACCATGTTGGCACACTTCTTCGTGATTCCATCAGAGTATGAGGCACCACAATAAACCGATTTGTTTTTTAGAGAGGTTTCTTGACTCCATGGGTTGCCTGAGTACATTGATAGTGTTCGAGACAACACATTTTCTAGTATATTTGGCAGGGGTTGTGCGGATAAACATGCATAGATTTGACTCCTAGTACCTACTTTCCATCAATTGGATGTGAGGGTTGGCATATTTGGTTTCTAGTGGTTATCAGTATAGAACCATAGGAGTTGGTCGGTATGAGGGATGGTGGACGCCTAGTTTGGTTGTGGGTTCCAAGAACTTATTTGATTGGTCTGTTTCAGTTTTGGGATTCCTCAAGGTGATATGTTGGGATGCATTCTATATGGAAAGACATATTTTCTTCCTGATACCCAGGATTGGGTATGAAAGTGGACTTACAGTCCTTGAATTCACTAAGATACATTTGCAGGACATGATCTTTGATAGTAGGTATGATTCTTAGATACATTACATTTTTGGATTCTAGGAGTGAAGGATGCAGTCTAGGCATGAGAGTAAGATATTTATGTTCAAAGTGGTGCAACGTTAGCATGGTGGATCCTTTCTGGGGATAGCATGGGACCCTGGGACTTCGTGGTTTGAAAATTTCACAACTGGTGCAGATGGGAGGGTCATTTTTTATTATCAGGAGTACCTTTCTATATGGAATTGGACTGGCTTCTGAGGAGGGCGATTCAATATGGGACGAACTGAGATTTTATAGTATCTAATTGATCTCTTGATCAGTGGGCTTCAAAAGATCTCTTGTGTTAGTACCTTGCGGGACAATATTGTGAGAATTAGGTGCTCCACATCTTTCAGATTGGTTTGGGACCCTGGGGTCATTCACAATTTTAGTTGGGCTCCGCCTATTGTTTGGGTGGTTGTGTTGGCATTGCTTGAGGACAAGAAATTTTGGGAAGGGAGGATTGTAATGTCCCTTTCCAAATGATCATTCTAGGAGGATGACTTAGTGGTCTACCTAATTCTCGTAGGCCATATTCGATGAGAAAGGCGATTACTTTGATTATTTGATGTCATCGGGGAGAAAAGGGTTATATTTCTAAAGTGACCTTAAACAATTAAGTTAAAAAGGTTATAAGGTGACTTTGAGATTAATACTTAAGCAAACCTTATGATGTCACTTTAATTATTTAAGTAAAAGCGTAAAAAGGTAAAAGGATCATCCAAAAGCGTAAAAAGGTCATCAAAGAAAATGAGAGGGATAAAATAAAGATGAGAGCTCATCCTCTCATTATATTAATGATTATTTTGATTTGACTTGGACAACTTTTGGAGTCTTTGAGGGTTTGGAGTAAACCCTTATTTGGATTGGTTTCGGTGGTGGAAGATTCCACCCTAGCTAATCAGGTTTCGGTGGTGAGAGATCAACCTTATCCATTGGTGGGGAAGACCATTCATATCTTCTATTTGTTTCCATTATGAGGAGAAGATATATCTTTTTGCATGTAGATTAGGGTTTGTAGACAAATATTTGGGTGTGGAGATTGAGTGTGTTTGAGGAAGTATCCTTCTACCTTTGGGATCCAAATCATCCACAGATAAGCTGAATTTATTGTTGGGACCAAAATCTATTAGTGTTGGAGTGAATTTTGTATTGAAGAGTCGAGTTCTCTTTTCAAGCTAAGTTCTTTTGTGGCTAGGACGAAATTGTTAGTTGTTGGGCTGAGTTTTGTTGGAGATATTACACACACACCTAGGTAATTATTTTCCTAAGGTTGATAGTCCAATGTTGACAACTCTTCCTTAGATGAGAATATTCTCTCTAGAGAATATTCCCCTATGAAACAGGGAACTCCTCTTCAGTTCAAAGTGAGTTACACTCAGTTATACTGGTGGAAGTCACTCATGCATGGAAACCTCGGTTTTATCACCAACAGTTACATGTGTTTCTCTCACTTCTACACATGTGACTCGGTTAACTGATGATTGCATGGATCAGTTAAATAGGACTATGTGGAAGATTACTTCGGCCTTTGTCAGTGAGTGTCTATATCTCTCTAGATCACTACTATGGCAAATTCACTTAGCCATGTAGAGTATGTTGTTCCTGATATTGTTCTTGGCTCTTTAGGAACAATGGCAAGGCATCTCAAAACCTACTTTTAACTACAAGCTGACCCTTCCAGTCAAAGAAGGCTCTCTAGAAGACAAAAGGATATTGAATTCCTACTGTCACTAGACATTAGCTTACTTCATTGGACTTAGATGTCAGATTTAAAAGATAAATAAAAGCATAGATTAAGTAAGCAATATTTAGGATTAAATGACAAGTGACCGGGATTAAAGAATTGTAATCCTATAAGACTAGAGGCATAATCCATTGGGCATAGTCTCATCCAACAAAGCACAAAAACTTAATAATGAAGGTCGAAAGAAAGAAAGAAGACAAATAAATCTCAAGCAATATAGAGGGAAAATATAATCTCCACAAATCTAAGATGAAGAATAGACGATTTTTTGGGCATTACAAATAGTTGGGTCGGAGGAATAGATAGCTGGAGAGAGATACATCTCGAGACTAGTTATAACCCCCTGCATATGTAGTTGGGTAGGGCCATCACCTTGCTAAACATCCCTTCCAAGTAATTAATACAATATTACTAAAGTGAATCGTGTAATATTAAGGCGAATCCTAAGGCAATAGAATTCAGAATGTTATGTAAGGCAAAGGCATATAGCTAGGGACAGGCATAGGAAACCACATTGCAAGGGATACATAGGGAAAGGGCACATTAAAGCTAAAGGAAAAAACACATGCGAACATGAAGAGATGAATCCAACAGATCGAAAAGTGAGTGCACATAAAACATGAGGATTACAAATACTTTTATATGAAATAGAAATGAATACTTCACCTCGTTCTCATAAGGCTTAATAATAAAAACTGAGGTCCAGTCAATGGTGACAACATATATATGGAAATCTGAAATCTCTGAAGATTCCTTTATAATTGTAACAATGGAGGTTGTACCATATTGTTACACTTCTAACCCAGATATTAATCCTATAGCAAAAATATAGAAGAAATAGTTGTGACAATTTGAGAAGCTTAACACAGAAAATATACTCTATTTAAAATTATAATGAATCCAATACATTACTCCTCGGCATCTCATCGAATTACAAATACCCTACGAGATTCATACAAAAACGCAGCCTATAGCTGCCATAAAATTCCTAACTTGCCAGGTCTAGTTGCAGAATAGTGTGCTTCTAGTTCCTCCAAAATTAACTGCCCCCCCCACCCCCGCCGCTCGCCCTTCTTTTGAAGCTCTTCTCCTCCTTTTATAACCATAAAATCAAATATAATCTTATAAAATCAAAATGTAGAAAATAATAAGAAAAATAAAACTAAACTAAAAACTAATAAAAACAGAATTAAAGTGATTAACTTAAACAAAACTATAAACTAAAACTAAATTTTAATATTATAACTAAATCTAAAATTCAACAAAGTAAAAAGGATTAAAAACTAAACTACATTGAATTAAATTAATATCCAAACTAAATAAAACTACACTAAAAAGTAAACTAAACTATACAATTTAATATAAAATAAACTAAAATTAAACTAAACTAAAGTTAAGAATAAGGAGTTAAATCTATTAATAATAAAAACAAAACAATAGTACTGTAAACAACATTAAAGTAATTTAAATGAAACTAAACTCAATTAAAATTTTAAAATATAAAGATAGAAAAAACTTAAATAAACTTTTTTTTAAAATAAAACTAAAAACTTAAATAAGAGCTAACTAAATAAATAAATAACAAACCAAACATAAAGTTAAAACTAAAAACTAACTAAACCTAAAACAAATTATAGTCTTTGGTCAATAAATATTTTTACTATCGACCAAAGATGCAATTAGTCCAGTTTAACCATGTAATGTGCTAATTGGAATACTTGCAAACTTTAAGTCACGGGATAGCGTAGTTGGTGAGACGTGCATAAACTCTGGGAGAGGTTACAGGTTCGAGCCTTGTGTCACTAGGGTTGCGGTTTAGCACCTCATATCATCCACAAAGTGGAAAAGTATTATTGAAAAAAAAAGTTAATTGGAACACTTGCAAACTTTAACAATCTAAATTTTAAATTAATAGAATTTGAAAAAAAAAATATATATATATATATATATATATATAATGAAAATTGCCTCAGTTTAAAATATGATATTTTGATCAAATCATCACCTTCTTTGGTCATTTAAGTATGTTTTTTCAAGACATGGATTGAATTAAAAATAAACAAGTTGTCATATCTTGCGAAAAAGTGCAAAACTGTTAAAATAACGTTATTTTTAAACAAAACTTTGAGATTTGTAAAATTAATGTGTTTATTTAAATTCAAACCTTTATACTCTGTCTTTATTTTTCAATATGCATTCTTTCAAGAGGCGGATTTAATTATTTGAGATTTAGAGTTTGGTTAAATTAATTTAATCCTCCAAAATGTCCATTTAATTCGATAATGCATTGAAACCCAAACCTTGACGAAAATGCCATATCATCGTGATAACATGTATTCAAACAACCAAAAACATGAAACCATTTTGAGAAATTCCAGATGAACATGAAAAGAATGTTGAATGATCGAAATGTGAAAAGACTCAAATGGTGTAACTATCATACGTGGAAAGATATGACGAAGCGACATGATGCAACAACCCCATAATCAAAATCATGATCATGAAAACCAAATAACAAAAAGGAAAATCATCTAACCAAACCCTTAAAACAAGCAAGAACAAAATGAAATATGAACAAAAGTAGTATTGCCAAAAATTAAAGGGAGCTTTTGAAGTCTCAAATGGCAACACATCGAGCGAACCAATTTAAAGGTCGGGATTTTCTTATTTAACTTGGTTTAACATTTTCACTTAATAGTTTAGGAGTACAGTTCTTAATATCTAAAAATGATTAGTTATTCATTCAACGATACTCTTTACTTATCATAACAAGTTAAAAAGAGTGGAGAGATGGAGTTCATTAGTTATAATAAGACTAAATAGCTTCTAATCAGTCATGAATCAAACAAAGGCCTAAATCTTTATTCAAACCAAATCTTTGCACACATTTGTTCCTCTTCTCTCTTTAAAATT
>ML797562.1:178282-211205 GCA_009831015.1 Picea engelmannii
GTTGTCTTATTCAAATGTACAAAAACATGCATAAATACACGTACATGAGTAGAGTCACGTCTTTTTGTCTAAAAATATGTGACTTTACATTAAAAGTAATAATTATTACATTAATGATTTAACTAATAATTAATGACATTGTAATGTACACATATATTACAAGTCATCCCTCCTAAAAATAAGCTTCGACCTCGAAGCATAGTTAAAGACGAATCTTCTGAATCTTTTGTCATCTAACTAGTGAAGAAACCTAGTGATGTTTCTTCACTAATTACCAAGTTTTTTAGAATATATTCGCAATTGTTTCCAAGTATTAGGTATTCTACTAAATAGCTTGCACATCCTTAAAATGTCGTCTTTCTTGTTGTTGTACACGAAGGAGCATGGTATTTTATGCCCAGAGATTCAAGTAAGTAGCAGTGGGACATAGTACACCTCCCAAGACATTGTGCAAAAACACGTACTGATTTTTTCCTCAACAACCTGTGTGGTAGGGTTTCCATAACGTCCATACTCATAACTTATGTATCTACCCTCTTGGAATTCAATCAATTCCGTAGTATTTTTGAAAGTGTATGTATATGTTTGAACAATTGGAGTAGAAATTACATTGGTAACTATAGCACATCCTATCTTTTCACCGGAATGGACGGTGAGGATTTGGCATACCCAAGGCGGAGATTATTGTTCCAAAATTTGATGGATCAGATGAAAGAGAAGCAACAATATGGGTAAATAAAATCGAGAAGTACTTCAGGTATTACCATATTTTTTATGACGAATAAAAAATTAATGTCACATCTATACATCAGGACAAGGATGAAAGTAGTAGAAGCCATACCGATGAAAATCGCCACAAAAAAAGCACATCAATTCCCCGTAATAGAGGCTAGCAACCTATAATCCACCCATCCAATGGGACATCTCTCACATTTAAATATCATTCTCACTCCTGGGACACTTGCTACTATAATTGTCGTCAAATGACAAGAATAGACATAAAATGAGCTAATGTCGAGTTTGAATAAGATAACGATATTAAACTCATTGCAAAAAACTCCATGGGAACGTTATTGGACCAGTATGACGATAATGAAAGAGAGGGTGAGATCCCTACCATTTGATGGTTAAAGAAACGGGACTGGAATTTTGAAGAAGATAACCATTCGGTGTCAAATGTGAGTGTTAATACAATGCTTTTAGTTCTCCAGTACCAACCTCAGGAAGTAGAGAGTTTATTAGAGAATATTGATATACGTGAATTAGATGATTTATGGTGTGGGGAGAACGTTGATCATTTCAGATTCAATACTCAAATTGAATACTATCTCATAACATTTACATTTCCAGACAATATTATTGGTGTTCGATGTATACAATATTATCGCCAATGCAACCAAGGAATCAATTATTCCAATCAAATTATATGCAATTCGAGTTTCACATGGTGTTAGATCAATCAACATTTAGAGGAGTGTACGTATAACGTCAATTTGGGATATGAAACGATCAATATTGGAGTGAGAAACTTTGGAGGGGAAAGAGTAATTTGTATTCTCACGGAGGAAAAAGAGGTACCCAATAGTCTTTGTGTAGCAGTCAATGAGTTTCCAGTAGTTATGTTTTGCAAAGAAAGTGAAAAAGATGACAGAGTGATGTGCCCAATGTGTCAAGAAACATTGTCCATTGAACATCATGCAAAAAAGTTTCCATGAAAACACCTCTATCATTCAAAGTGCACTCTCAATTGGTTTCATCAAAGAAATTCATGTCCAGTGTGCATATCTGAGCAAAAGGACTTTGTTAGCCCCGTTGGAATAATCAATGTCCATTCCGGTGAAAAGACGGGACATGCTATAGTTACCGATGCAATTGCTACTCCAATTGTTCAGACAACTACATAAAATTTAAAAAATAATACAGAATTTATTGCATTCCAGGAGGGTATACACATAACTTATGAATATGGACGTTATGGAAACCCTACCACACAGGTTTCTAAGGAAAAAATCAATACGTGTTTTTGCACAATGTCTTGGGAGGTGTACTATGTCCAAATGCTACTTACCTTAATCTTCGGGCATAAAATACCCTACTCCTTCATGTACAACAATAGGAAAGACAACATTTTAAGGATGTGCAAGCTATTTGGTAGAACACCTAATACTTGGAAACAATTGCGAATATATTTAAAAAAAATTGTAATTAGTGAAGAAACATCACTAGTTAGATGACAAAAGATTGAGAAGATTCGTACTTTACCTATGCTTCGAGGTCTAAGCTTATTTTTAGGAGGGATGACTTATAATATGCCTTGTGTATATTACAATGCCATTAATTATTAGTTAAATCATTAATGTAATAATTATTACTTTTAATGTAAATTTGTGTCTTTATAGACAAAAAGATGTGACTCTACTCATGTATGTGTATTTATACACGTTGTACATTTGAATAAGATAGCGAATAATAAATTTATATATATATATATATATGTGTGTGTGTGTGTGTGTGTGTGTGTGTGTGTGTGTGGTTTACAACTTCCAATACGCCATGGATCTCTTGGTTAGATTCCACATGACCGACTGCAAGTCGGCAACCACATACTTTTTGTTTGGGGTACATCTTGAGGATGGTGGGGATACACCGGTGGTGGAAAACACCCTGTATTGACATCTTGTGGGGATCAGCCTTATATATCTCACCCACACCCAAATGGATCTCTCATATGCAGTACGACCAATTTCCAGGAACATGCAAGAGCTACATGAGCTACATTGGAAGGCAACAAAGTGCATCCTTGTATATGTTCAAGGCACCACAAGTTATTGGATCCACTATGAAATAGGTTGTGCATTAGATATCATGTGATTCATTGATTCTCATTGATCTGGAAATATCACATATCGTAATTCCACATCTGGATATGTGCTTAGTTTGGGTTATGGTCCCATCTGTTGGTCAAGCAAAAAGCAGTCAGTTATTTCTCTATCATCATTAGAGGTCGAGTACAGAGGAGCGATCAACGTCACTATTCATGCACTTTGGCTTCATAACTTCCTCATCGATCTTGGCATCCATTTTAATCACCCAAATTTCATTTGGTGTGACAATTAGAATACTCTCAAGTTTTGCAAAGACCCAGTGCAACGACAGCGGACCAAACACATCGAGATCCATATGCATTACATCATAGAGTTGGCACATGAAAGGATCATCAATTTACAGTACTGTCCATCTACCGAACATACTGCATGCATTCTCACCAATACATTTATCGAGCATAAGTTCCATTTCATGTACGATCACCTTGGAGTGAAAAACACAGTTGCTTAGCAATTGCCTTTCTTCCTTCTTCTTCTTTTTTGATGCATTGTACTTTGAGGTGGGGGAGGGGGGGGGTGGTTTCCCATGAGGTTTTCTCTCTTTCCTCTATTTTTAAATGTTTCATTCTTAGATGCATTGTACAATGGGTACCTAACATGGCCTTGGTTTCTAACATCCATCCATTATTTACACCCTAGTAGTGTTTAGGGGGGGGTGTTCGAGATATTACACACTCATCTAGGTAATTGTTTTCCTAAGTTTGATAGTCCAATGTTGAGAACACTTCCTTAGATGAGAATATTCTCTCTAAATAATATTCCCCTACAAAATAGTGAGCTCCTCTTCAGTTCAGAGTCAATTACACTCGGTTAGACTAGTGTAACTCACTCATGCATGGAAACCTCAATTTTATCACCAACAGTTGCATGTGTTTCTCTCACTTCCACACATGTGACTCAGTTAATTGATGATTGCATGGATCAATTAACTAGGACTATGTGGAAAATTGCTTTGGTTTTTATTAGTGAGTGTCTAGATCTCTCTATATCATGACTATGGTGACTTCACTTAGCCATGTAGACTATATCATGTGTATTTTACCATTTTACTCAGAAAATGAATACAATTCTTGATTCTTTTCTCTCATATCTTCTCGCCTTCTCTCAATTTGCAATATTTGTACAAATTTATGTTAGCCATATTCTTTGTGTGGGTTTCACCATAATTCTACAACTGTACGGTCATAGGGCCGAGTTCTTCATTGGGAAATCGATTTCCTCTTGGGAAGGTTGATCCCCTTCCTTGGAAAGTCGATCTTTTCTAGTAGAGGTCAATTTATTGAGGAGGTCGACTTATATTTCACAATGGGTAGAGTTCTTCCTGAGAAAAGTTCATTATAAGGGCAGATTTCCTTGACTAGGTCATCTTTCATTTGGAAATTTGGGTTTGTGCGGAGGCCGAGTTATTTGGGAAGCAAGGTAATGGTGTTTGGAGGTTCTACACAATAGTAATTCCAATGGTAATTCTCATCTTCAATTCTCCTACAGTGTGTGCCCATATTTATTGTTGTAAAGGGGTTCCATAAGGGTCGAATTGCTCACAGTTTGGTTGTTGGAGGTGCGTGCAATGTAGATGAAAACAAAAGAAAATCAGGCCAAACCTATGAGTGAATTGTTTGGTGAATGTTGTATCTTGGTTTGATAATAAACAATAGCACATATGTGTGTTCTTGCTGACATAAATTTTGGTTGTAATATTTTCCTTGAGTTGTGTTATTTTATGAATTGAATAAACGTGTTGTTGGCATCAAAACATGTCTACCAATTGTAAACTCCACTAAGAAACACATATCAACATTACATAACCAACAACAACAATTAAATATTTACAGGGAGTTTTGAATATGCCAACAAAGTGTTTGTCAAAAGCACTAACCCAGATATACACATAAGCAAATCAACAACAATGACAAGAGGGTTTTACTGTGAGAAAGGGACATGTTGTCCAAATGTTTGAAGAAATACATAACCCATAAAATATTTGTAAACATAACAGTATTAGGAAGGGACTTATTAAAGGGGGGTTTAGGTACATCAACCAACTATTTGACTAAAACTATAAGCCAAGAAACCTCTAAAGTATAATAGCAGCAAGTAGAAATCCTTACCACCAGTAGGGGGGATATTACATCATGTGGAGAAGGAACTTAATCACCTAAAGCAAGTTTTCAAGCATAATGGATATAATGAACATCAATTCAAAACATTTATCTTAAGAGCTAGGAGCATAACCTAGATCTTGATTGAACCACATGGTGAAATAAAGAAGATTGTGCTTCTTATATCAAGGGTACAACAGACAAAATCGCTATAATTCTAAGGAAAGGTAATATTAGGTTTATCTTCACTCCTCCGAGTACTCTCAAAGACATGTTAGATTGTGATAAAGATGCCATTGATTCAAAAATTCAGAAGGGTGTTTATACAATACCATTCCTGTGTGGAAAAGACTATATTAGTTAGGCAGGAAGATCGTTACAGATTAGACTCAAAGAACATTACGCAGACATTAAGCATAACTGTATCAAAATATCTAACCTTGTTGGACATTCTTATAATACCAACCATCATATTTGCATAGAAAATGTTAAAATCATTGTGAATACAAGCCATTATGGTAAAAGGAAAATATTGTAAGCCCTATAAATCGAACTAAATGCTTCTAACATCAACATAGATGAAGGATTCAAAATCAAGGAAGCGTGGAAGCATGTTCTAGATAAAATTAAAAGTGAAAATAACAACAACCTGGAATAATATTTATGATAGTTGGTTCATTCTTTGGTTTTCATTGACTATTTATGTATGGATTGAGAGGTCATGAATAATTGATCTTAATAACCTCTTGATGGTGATCCCAACCTGTGGATCAAAACGTTAGTTAATAAGATATTGAATGCAGTTCCTCCACCATACTTAATACTCTATTGTGTAAGATGAATAGTTTAATCATTGATAATGTTAATAATTAGCATACTCATAATACATTTTATAAATCAAACAACAACAACCACAACATTATATGAAAAAAATAATATACATGAGCGATATACATGTCAAACATACATTTCATCAAAACATGCAATAAACATGTCATATATGCATCTTAAGTGAAATATAAAACAATCAATATACACATCAATTAGTACCACTACTAGCTAGGTCCACCACCAGAGCCAGATGCATTAGTATCTCTACTACCAGAGGTAGAGGGTCTATTAGTACCTATGCCATAAATAAATGACAAAAATACACTATAAAATGTGTCTCCATCAAGATCAACCTATGCAGTAGTACTTGATGTGATCATAGTGTCCAAAGCATCAAAATATTATGGCACATATGGAGGAGGAGGAAGAGAAGGATTGGTGAATGATGAAACATGTGGAGGTGAAGGACAAGTATCGGTGGATGGTGACACAAGTGGAGGAGGAGGAGGATTGAAGGATGGTGATGCATGTGGAGGAGAAACTGGAGGATCAATGGATGGTGTAGACAGATGTGGAGGGGGAGGAGCAGGAGGATCAATGGAGGGTGCATACACATGTGGAGGGGGAGGAGGAGGATTGAACGTGGATGGTGCAAAAACATGTGAAGGGAAATTAGGAGGATTGACGAATGGTGCAGACACATGTGGAGAAGAAGCATGATCAGGAGGAGGAGGAGGAGGAGGACCATGTGGTGGAGTAGAGAATGTGGATCAACTTGGTGATGAGGAATATGGTGTAGAATCATGAGCATCATGAGCAGCATCCCTCAACCTCTCGATGAGGTTGAAGACACCACAAATATGACGTATTAATGATGTCATTTCACGAGGCAGATTCATCCATATCATATACATCTCTTCTACCTGTAATATGTCTCGAACCGGTGCGAGTACCACTCCATGACTAACCATAACACCACATAGGTGATACGCCACCCCTATCTAAACTCTCTAATCCGGTCAATGTGGTATGTAGGGTCTATGTACTACAGGATGCTCCTCTACCTCCTCCATATCCTCAACCTATTGGGGAGGCTCATCCCCAACATATGTGCCAATATCTACAAAACAATAGATAATAATAATAAGATAATTGAAACAAAATATTACAATAAATTACATGTGCATTAAATAAGACATAAAAATATGTAACTAGATTTATCAAACCATAACGATAATATTACCTCTCTAGTCTAGTGTTTCGGATACTGTAAATAGGATGTTTGGACATCCTCTCCAATCCATCCCCATGTACATGTATTGTACAACATAGAGGATAGGATTATCCTCTCCAGCCAAAAAATCACATACCTCCCTGCCAACCAGAGTACATGGCCAGTTCGACGGGCCCCTCTTGGGAAAAAAATACCCCCGCATGCCAATACGCACATCAAACTAGGCCTAGGAGGAAAGTGGGACAATCTTGGTTGACTGGCATGAACCCTCTCAAAAACTAATGTAAATAATTTTGACATGAATGGGAGGAATCTCCTCCCAAATAAAACAACGCGACAACAATCTAACACAAAACAAAATGGAATCAAAAATATATATATGTTCACCTAATCAATTAAGGCCTCTACACTAAACTATATACATAATGTAAAATCACTCTCGAGATAATCGCTCCTCGATATTCCCCTGACAGTTTCTAGGGTTCCTCCGCTAGCCGCCATGGCCTCAGGCTCGGGGGATCCCCCCCAACCCCCGCCACCACCTGATCTTGCAATGTTTCAGACGTTGATCTCCTCCTACTCAAAATCTTCCAAGGGTGCCCCTACCTCCAGATTCATCAAAATATTGGAAGCAATTCCAAGAGTGTCGATCCACTCCCCCTCTTTGAGATCGTTTGCTCTCCGGCTGGCCGAAAATAGTCTAATAGGGAAATTTAGTGGACTCTGGTCGTCCCCCAAATATATGGCTCTATGGATGGAGTAGAACTGGAATAAAACAATCAAAGGAAAACTTTCTACAACTTATTGTGGTAAGGGTTTCTACATTTTTCTCTTTGAAAACAAAGCAGATCGAGACTTGATCTTTAGAAATGGCCCATATTTCATGGGAACCAAAGGGATGTATTTGAAAAAATGGACTCTATAATTCATTCCATAGAATGATATCCCCTCTGATGTTCCAGTATGGTTCAGGCTCCCCTTCTTACCCCTCCACTATTGGAATGACGAAACAATAAAAAATATAGGCAATGCTCTGGGAAGGTTCATCGATTGAGTCGAACCACGAGATGGACTGCAATATTGTGCAAGGTTGTGTGTAGAAGTGGATCTAGAAAAAGGGCTTCTAGAAGCAATCCATCTCATCCTGGATGGTTGGTCTTACATCCAAATGGTGGGATTATGAACAACTCTCATTTAAGTGCAAATATTGTCATGAATATGGTCATTTCGCCAAAAACTATCCTAAGGCGACCCAAGAGCACCCAGAAAACAAGGCTCTTGAGCAATGTAAACAAGAAAAAAGAAATAAAAAGACAATTAGAGTAGGCAACCCGCAACAGGAGAGAAAAAAAAATTCCAGACCCCCCTCGCCAAGTAAAGGGAAATCTCCAATAACAATCGAAGATGAAGCCGAAAGCAGCAAAAACAGGTATGAACCCTTGGAAACTTTGGAAACAGAGTTGATTAGCTCAAAGGAAAATACAAAATAAAACATCCTGGATCAAGATGCAATACCTGAGATCCCCCTAGAATATCCAGAGCCCCAACACCAAGTTATTCATCAAACATTGGAGGAAGACAGTCAAGAAGAATCTGGAGAAGAAACAGATATAGAAATCCCAAAGAACCCTCGAACCACGAAAGAAGGAAGGAGAAAAAATAAAAAAAGAAGAGAAAAATTGACTACCCAGGACAAATATCTAAGAACCCAACCAACATTGGAAGAAATCCTCAGGAAAGAAGGGGAAAATGGAAAATCCCAACCAACAAAAGGGAAGTCTCAGCCCACGAAGGGAGGGGCACCAAATCACAATAGTAAGTAATGAAGGTAGTCTCCTAGAATTGCAGAGGTCTAGGCCAGAGGGAAAAAAAAATAAGCCATGGGATAGAAAATCCCCAAAACCTCTTAATCCAAGAGATGAAACTCCAGGGCGATGAGGCCCTTAGAGAAATGAAGCAAATTTGGAAACCAAGTAGCGGAACGACATTCAATGCAAGAGGCGCCTCGGGAGGGATATGTACAATTTGGAACACTCAAATCTTCAAGGAGGAACAAAGAGTGGACTCAACTCATTGGACGATGGTAAAACTAAAGCATCTCCAAACAGGTATTATCTATCCTATCTGCAATGTTTATATGCCTAACAATTACTGGGAAAAGAGGGATTGTTGGGAAACGTTAATGAAATTAAAAGAGTTAGATACCCAAGAAAATTGCATTATTGCATGGGATTTCAATACTACTCTCCACCAAGGGGAGAAAAAGGGAGGGTCCTCTGTTATAGACCAATTAAGGGAACATTTGGAGGATCTAATCTCAGACCTAGATATATTTGATGTCTATCCCTCCAAAGGGAAATATACTTGGACCAACAAAAGGATAGGGGTGGGCCACATAGCTGCTATACTGGACCGTTTCCTTATCCATAGCCCTCTCCTCTTCCTCCCACTTACCATATCCTCCCGAATTGTCTCTTGGGGAATATTAGGCCACCATCCTATAGCTCTTACTTTTGCAAATCCTGAAAACATGGTCCCCATTCCTTTCAGATTCAACCCTCTCTGGCTGGATTCGTCGGACTTCCTTCCGCTAATCTCCTCGGCATGGTCTACATGGGTGGACGGAACCCCTATGTATATTTGGGAACAAAAACTGGAAAAAAAAACAAAGCAATCTTTAAAGGAATGGGTCAAAGCTTCCCTCATTAGCACAAAAGAAGAAGTAAAGAGACACAAACAGAAATTAGAAGAGCTACACATTGAAATGGAAGACAAGGAAGTTCACTACAGACACCTCAAGCAGGAGAAAATTCATTTTCAAAACTACTTAATGGCACTCCACAACGAGGAAAAGGAATGGAGACTAAATTCCATATCCCTGTGGCTACATGCAGGGGAAAAAAATACATCTTTTTTCCATAATTAGGCCAAAGCTAGACAACATAAGAATTCAGTGGAAGAAATTAAAACAGCCACAGAAGAGTTAATTAACTCCTTTGATAAGATAAAAAAGGAAGCATCCTCTCATTTCAAAATTCTCTATACCCAGGATGGAGCAAATAATAAATACCAGAGGATGCAGTTCATTGATTTGATCCCCCAGTTGATAACAGATCAGGATAATCAGGATCTGACAAAGACATTCACTGAAGAGGAAGTTAGAGCGGTAGTCTTCCACTTCGATCCAGATAAAGCACTCGGGCCAGATGGATTTACTCACTTCTACCGAAATTGTTGGGAAATCATTAGAAAGGACCTACTTCGCATGATTAGATATGTCCAATCTACCTGCAAGATAGGAGGAGCCACCAATACCTCCTTCCTTGCGTTGATCACTAAAGCCAAAAATGAAAACACTTTTGATCGTTTTCGTCCCATATCCCTTTGCAATGTCTCCTACAAAATTATCACCAAAATTATCGCCAACATGTTAAAACATCTCCTCCCAAGGATAATCCTTCGAAACCAAGGGGGCTTCATGACTAAAAGACAAATTTGGGACAACATAATCCTAGTCCAGGAAGCAATTCACACCAGTGTCACGAATAAAGAAAAAGGAATGATCATCAAAATTGATATGGAAAATGATTTTGATAGAGTGAAGAATGAATTCCTCTATGAGGTGCTAAACAAATTCGGTTTCCATAGCTCCTTTATCTCTTGGATCAAGGACTGTATTTCATCCCCGTGGATAGTGTCATTGATCAACGGTCGCCCCGCTACATTCTTCCAAGCCTGAAGAGGTCTCAGACAAGGGTGCCCTCTCTCTGATGTTGTATGTAATCATGGAAGAAACTCTAAACAGAAGATTGGAGCAAGAAATGGCCACCAGTAACATCCCTGGTTTTAAAATTGCTAGGGGAGTTAGAAGGATAAACAACTCAAAATTCATTGATGACACTCTCCTCCTTGGGGGAGCTTCCCAAACAATGGCTCAAATATTTAAACTAGTCCTCGACCAGTATGAACAAGCTTTGGGAGGGCTTATCAACAAACTTAAGAGCCAAATTTATGCATGGAACGTAAAATCGGGATCAATGGCTAGAATATCCCACATCCTCCAATTCCCCTTCACGACGAACTGGAAATATTTCAAGTATCTAGGTACGCCCATCATCATCAAATCCCTCCCTGGGGAGGCATGGCAGGCGATCCTCCAAAAACTTAAAGATCAATTTGAAATATGGGGAGCCACATGGTTAAACCTAGTAGGTAGGGTAGTCTTAATAAAATAAATTATTTCTTCCTTCCCAATATTCCAATTCTCATCCCTCTACGCTCCAGTTGGAATTAAGAAAGAAATGGCCAAAATCAAAAGAAGATTTCTTTGGCAAGGAGGCAAGGATAACGAAAAAAAATTCCATATGGTTAATTGGGCCATTGCATGTGCTCCTAAATAAAATGGGGGGTTGGGAATAAGAGACCCGGAAAAGATAAAATTAGCTCTGGGAGCCAAGTTAATCTAGCATGTAATCACAGGTGAAAAATAATGGTGGAAAAAAGCACTCTGCAAAAAGTACTTGTCCAAAAACAGAAAAATATGCATGGAAGAAGTAGACCTTGGGCAAGCAGGCTCCCCCATATAGAATCTTTTTTGTGTGTTTGTTTCATTAATGCAATTATGCCTCAATTGGAACCGAGGGAATGGAAAAGAAATCAAGATTTGGGAGGACAACTGCTCAGAGAGGGGGATCCTCTCAAGTATCCCTTCTTTGAACCAATTCAAGCTCTGGTTGTCCTCTGAAGGAAGATCCACCCTCCATGATATCTCAAACTAGCATTTGGAGGTAATTGGGAAATTTGGAATCTGGGTGAGGTACCTCCTCTCCTGAGAGACAAGGCTAATCAATTCCTCCTGGCAATCTTTGGTACCACCCCAGTCCACCTTAGTCAAAAGGATGACAGAAGCTCGGGAAAAGAGGGGTACTCAGTGAAATCGAGCTACAAGCAGCTACTAGAAGGTGTTGATATTCCAATCAAATCATCCATCTGGAAAGAGATCTGGAACCCAAATAGCCTTCCAAAAATAAACATCTTCTACTGGAAACTGGCTCATAATAAACTCCTAACAAGTGAGAACTTGAACAAAAGAGGTTTTCTGGGCCCGTTTAGGTATTCTCTGTGCGCCAATATCCTGGAAAGCATTGATCACTCGTTCCTTTATTGCAATTTCACCAGACAGGTGATGAACAACGTTTACCTCGAATTAATCCCCCAAATTTCCAGGCCAACAAGCAACAGAAGCTTGATTGGCAAATGGGAAAAACATTACAAAGGATCACTCTAGGGGAAATCGAATCTCAGTCGAGCCTGGAAGGCATCAATAAAATTTGTCTGCTGGAAAATATGGCTGACAAGAAATAAAAGAATTTTCAAAGAAAAAACCATTTCCCCCCTAGTAGTAGCGATAAATGCAATCAGTCAACTAAGGGAATTTTTATCATCCAAGAAAACAACCATCCAAACAAGGGATATGTTGGGAGTAGAAGAAGAAGATTGGCTAAAAAACCTAAACCTTCCAGAAGCCCCATCCATATGTTCTCCAAAAAATACTTCATACTGGTAGCTTCAGTACTCACCTCAACAGTTCACAAGATGGCTAAATACTCAAAAAAGTCATGTTCGATGTTTTGATGGTGCTTCTAAGTGGAACCCAGGGGAGGAAGGTGCGGGATGGGTTATGTTCGGCCCTAGAGGACAAAGGATGCTAACTTATTCATGGAATCTAGGAACTACCACAAATAATTTAGCAGAGGCATATGCACTTCTCAAAGGGACCCAAATAGTGAAGGATCATCAAATAAACAAGTTGATCATAATAGGTGACTCCAATATGATCATCAGTAACTTCATTACAAGCACAAACCCAAAGAACTCAATTCTCAAAAGAATCATCGACAGAACCAAGGACACACTCTCGAGCATGCGCCCCTTCTTTTATCATGTCTGACGAGCCAATAACTGGAGAGAGGATGAACAGGATAACAAATCCATAGGTAAAAGCACAGGTCACTTGGAAGTTCTGAGTAAGCCCGCATTTCTAGCCCCCCCTTAACCACACCAATGACCCAGATCGTCTGTGTCATCATTCCACCTAGCAGCCAAGAACACATGGCTCTCTAGCGCAACAATGGCTCAGGACAAACTCCCGACAAACCCGGGGGATCAGTGTACTTCGCCAAATCCAGGATTGTGAGAAGCAGTACGTCGCAGCCAAAAAATTGGGATTTCCAGCGCAACAAAAGGTTCACCCCCCATGGGATCCTGCACTTGAAGTCACTCCCACCTCGCTCCTCTTGCTCTCCCCTTACCCTTCCATTAATGTCATGTGATCTAACAAAATGGGAAACGATAGATGTAAGGCTCCAAAGCATGCGAAAGATGGAAAATAAGTACACCTCATCCCAGGGGCGTCATCTAGAACATTCAAGAATGGATGTCATGTGGGGATTACAGGGAGGACAAAGTTGGATTCACTGTTTATACACCCACAGGAAGGTAAGTTAATTAAAAATAATTACAGGAGACATGAAGAGCCCCGAAATTTCAAGACAGAGTTTAAACAGAAATAGTAGAACATAAACAAACAAGGTGAAGGCTACAATTCAAGAGCACGGCGATAGTATTGGATGGCCAAAAGGGAATAACAGGCGCATCCAGAGTGGAGGAACTAAACAGGGAGATAGGAAAAGGATCCAATTGGTATTGGATTTTTTGAGCAACATTCTAGAAAAAATAGAAGTAGCCTTAGAAAGCACGACCAAAGCCCAACAACACTCTCAAGGCCTTTGCCCAGGCAATAGAAGTGGAATCATATGCACAGATTACATCAAAAACCTCAAAAAATTCACGCCAGCTAGTGGAATCGCTAGAATGGATCAGTGCCCAGGTCAGGATTACCAAGAGGAGGAGATGGTGGATGACAATTTCATCACCACCCAACATCTAGCCATGAGACTGGATTCACACATCACCACCCTAATATTCACAATGGAAATGTTGTCTCAACACCGAGCCCTGATAAGCCAGCTCCAAGACGAGGTGGATTTCTTAAGAAGACTGTTAGGGACCAAACCCGCACATAGGATGTAGAACAATATATTCAAATGTAATAAAGGTCAATATTAATAAGGCCTTGCAATAAAGTAGAATAAGTCGAATGTAAGAAGACCTAATAGAATCTTCCACTTCTAGAAGGATCTTCCTCTATATGGTTCTTTTGATAGACATATTTAGTATAAATAGGATTCGAGGGTATGAGAACCCTAGCTTGGATATTATTTTAATATAGCTCTGCTCGACTAGAGGTTTCCCCCTCGAAGAGGCCCGTGAACATTTCTCTCAGAATCAAAGTGCTCTTTCTAGTGTTATTTTGATATCATTTCAGTGTTATTGTGGTGTTTTTCTAGTTATATTGTTGTTTATCTTCCATTTCTAGCATTTTATTTTTGTTCTGCATACTTTTTATATCTGGAATATTACAAGTGGTATCAGAGCACTTTCCTCGGCAGAAATTGTGGGTTAATTTTTTTTCAGGGTAGAGACGTATTCCAACGTCTTTAAGCCACAAACATTTGTCATTACGTGCATAAACCCATGGTTGAGGGATTCATACACGCAGGAAATACAAGTGGTACTTAAGTGCACCTCTGTTGGCCACCCTTGTAACCCCTGTTGGTACCCCTTCGAGTGGTAGCGCATCAGACAACACCTGTGTACAGATCGGCCTAGATTACCTGAAGCCCTTTTTAGATAAATCGATTGACCGCCTGACTGTTATAGTGCCACCAAGAACAACACTCGGGAAGATACTCTCTAGTACTTGGGTAGTCAGGTAGTACGACTAAGGGCACGGTCTAGCCTCCTTAGTTGGTGCCCTGAGATATTGGGACGAGTACTACTGTTGGACCCCTCATGTATATAAGAGAGCTATAGCATAAGGAAAACCCTTGTCTGTAAAACCCTTGAATACCTAACCCTTGGGGATAAAAACAAAAAAATTAAAACAGACAAGATCTATTGTCATGCAACTATGTTCGGGTTGCCAAATCACTACACATTTCTTCCTGGTTAAGCATTTGGGCATTTCATCAGGAGTATAACTCCGCAGGTGTTAAAAAAAAGTCTGGAAATTTTTGTATCATTATTTGAGACCTATTCCATTGGATTTATCTCTTCGCCCTCATCACATTCATACATATCGTTTTTCAAAAAAAAAAATTGACTCCACCCACCCCATTTCGGTTCCCTTTTCATCATGGCCCATACCCGTAGCCAAGACTTGGAAGCTCGTTTCAATACATTGAATTCTAATTTCACAGAGACCCAATAAGAAGTGAAACAACTCAATGTCAATGTTGTCACCATCAATACAACCATGCAGTCCTCCATCGTCGCCTCAATCGTGGAACTCAAACAAGATATGACTACCCAGCTTGAATCTATCGTTTCGATGATTTTCACCAAGATGCATATCCCTGCAAATAACCCTTTATCTAACCCACCTCCACATAATGACGTTGAAACTTCCTCTCGTTCCCATAATTTTCAGCCCCATCACTTTCAACGTGACCTACGCCTTCTGCGGGTGGATGTGACCAAATTTGATGGCTCGGATCCCACTAGTTGTGTAACCCAAATGGAATAGTATTTCTCTTTATACGGCATTACACGTGACTTGGCCAAACTCCGGTATGGTGTTCTCCATCTAGATCAAGAACTTTGGCAATGGTGGCAATGGAGAAAAACTTCTCATCAAGGGTATATTTCTTGGACACACTTTGTGGAAGAGCTTTATGAATGTTTTGACACTGACACCAACCATTTAGGTTGTTTGACAAAGTTGAAACAATCTGGAATAGTGGAAGACTTTATAGCTACTTTTGAGCGCCTGGCTTTTCGGACAGAGGGCATGTCTAATGCCTTTTTCCGAGAAATTTTTATCAGTGGCCTCAAGGATGCGATTCATTCCCATGTCCTCATGGCTTGGCCTCAGAGTTGGGTGGAGGCTACTAAAAGAGATAAAGAAGCACAACAGGTTGTATCTTCTCAAAACCGTAAACCCCCCTTTATCCCTCGCACTAAACCAATAAATCCCATTACTCCCTCTGCTCCACTAAAGATCCAAAAATTGACCAGCGCTGAAATGTTTGAACGCCAACTCAAAGGAATTTTTTATAATTGTGATGACAAATATTTTTCAGGCCACGATGTAATTTTCCTGACTTGGATAGTCTAGGAAACACTGCTAATGTGTATGTAGGATCAATGGTTTACAACATATAAATGATCATACAAATAATAAACGCGACAAATGACTACAAAGTTTGTATTATGATATCTTTGTGGATTACAAAATGGTTGAATGTGGCTGAATAAACTAACAATACTCGACTAGATCAACAGACAAAGGATATTAGTCAGAATACAAATAAGCAACTAAAAGATAATATGAAATATGGGAGCACAGCGGAATCAATGGATGCGTTGGGACTATGGCAACTCTGATGGTAACTACTGGAAGTCTAAAAAGTTCGCCCTGGGAGATATACTTCTCGGAATGGCCTGGAAACTCTCCCAAATGATGCACCCTACTCTAGTCCTCAGTATTGGTATCTTTCAGACCCCTTTGCTGATGAATCTAGGCCCCAGATGGATACCCCTGGGGGAATGCGCCCCTCTTCTTCTGGAAAAATGCATCCTAGTGATTCCACCATCGGAATCGGATGAGATATGTATCAAAACGATCTCCTTGGTCTATTGGGAAATGGGTCAGAAGGGTTTCCCTGAATCTAGCCTGATGCTCGCTCTGAAACCCCAAATGTGACCACCAAAAGTGTCGCACGTCCAAGTCTGGAAAATGCGTCCGAGTTGATTCCTCCGTCGGAATATGATGAGGAACTAGGAAAAATATGTTCCTTTCCCTCCTCTCAAATGGGTCAGAGGGAAATCTCAAAATTCTCCCTGGATGGGATAAATCGACTAAAAATCCTCTCAGAAGTTGCACCCTCACTCTAGATGAATGCGCCCTGGCTGTTGAACACTGTGTAACTGCTGCTAAAGAATGATGGAATACCTTAATGATATTCCTGGTGACTAGGGTGTGTCTCTCAACACCGAAATCAACCAACTAGTGTCTTCCTCTTGGAATCCACTGAACTATCTCTCCTAAGATGCGCCTCTTCTCCTCAATGACAAGTCATAATCTGCATAATGATGAATTAGGTCGCTAACCCTTATTTTATAGCTTTCCAAAACCCTAAATCATGTTGAAATCCTAATTCACTATTGACTTCCAAAACCCTAAATCATTGTTGAAACCCTAATTCACTATTGACTTCTATTTTTAAATCATAATGACTTAAAAGCGCTTTTAACCCTTTTTAGCTCAATGTCACTTTTCGAATATAACACCTGTGACTAGAGTGACCTCTAGTAACCCTGTTTACCCCACTTTGGCCCTAGATATAGTCTAATGGGGTGGTTTAGACCATTAATCCTCTTCTCTGGAGCTCCTATTTGGAAAGGGACATTACAGTCCTCCCTTCCCGAAATTGCTTTTCCTCAAGCAATACCAGTCCAGGGTGCTACAAAACCTGCTCACTCTCCCAAGTAGCGTCCTCTACTAGAAGCCCTCTCCATCTGATCAAACACTCTCTGATGACCCTGCTCCTCATTTTCCGCTCCCGAAACTACAAAACCTCCTCCGGAACTAACTCCAACTGTCCCTCCTCGTCCAATGGGGGAAGCTCCTCGGATGTGCTAATGAATTGTCCCACTGCCTTTTTGAGGCAAGACACGTGGGATACGTTATGAATCTTTCTCCCCTCTAGAAGATCTATCTCGTAAGAAACCTCGCCTACTCGACGCATGATTCTGTAAGGACCATAAAATATAGGCTTGAGATTCTCGACCCCACTCTTCTTCATAGATGACTGTCTGTAGGGTTGGAGTCTCAAGAAAACCAAATCTCCAAACTCAAAGTTGCGCTCTATCCTATGCCTATCCACACTTATCTTCTGTCGGTTTTGCATCATCTGCAGGTTCTCTTTCAACAACTTGAGAATCTCTTGACTCTCTATGATCTAATCCTTGGCCTTGGGAGCTCTGCTCTCCCCAAATACCAAGTCTACCAAAGTGGAAGCATCATATCCATACAATGCTCAAAAGGGTGTCATACCAATGGACATGTGGAAGGTGGTGTTGTAGCAATGTTCTCCTAAATGTAACCACTTTACCCACGTTCTCTAATGTCCTCCTACATAGTTCCTCAATTACCCTTCAACCCACTTGTTGACAATCTCGGTCTGCCCATCTGTCTAAGGGTGATAGTCGGTGCTAGGTGTCAACTCTGTCCCCACCAACCGAAACAACTCTCTCCAAAATGTCCCTATAAACCGAATGTCCCTGTCACTGACGATGTTCTTTGGCAACCCATGAAATCTAAAGACCTCCCTGAAGAAAATCTCTGCTACCTGAACTGCGTTGTACTTTGTCGGTATGGCATAGAAGTGAGAAAACTTGGTCAATCTGTCAACCACTACATAGATACAGTCCTTACCCTGGACCTTGGGTAGACCTGTGATGAAGTCCATAGATATACTCTCCCATTTCTGTTATGGAATGGGGAGTGGCTGAAGTAGCCCTGCTGGAAGAGCATGCTCTAAATTGTTCTGATGGAAAGTCACACACTCACTTACATGTCTCATAACATCATGTTTGAGGCCCTTACATGAGAACCTCTCTCTGATCTGTCTATAGGTTTTGAAAAACCCCTTATGGCCTGCTAGAAGTGAATCATGAACTACGGTGAGGATCTTCTTCTTGAGCCCTGAATCTGGCACCAAGTAGACTCTATCCTTGTAAAATATGACATCGTCAATGACCCTATACCGATCATCCTGTATCTGCCCATCCATCACCTCACAAGTGAAATTGTTCTTGGAATATTCCACTAACAAGTGGGATTTCCAATCTGTTGAAATCTCCATCAAAGAACATGTTGTAGGTCTCCTCGATAGTGCATCAACCACAATGTTCTTCTTCCCCTTGACATACTCTATGTCAAAGTCAAATGCTTGTACCTTCGTCACCCATTTCTATTGGTGCTCACTAAGGTCCTTCTGCTCAAGGAAATACTTCAAACTGTTGTGATCGGTCTTGACCACGAATTTGCTGCCCACCAAATATTGTCTGAACTTGGTCAAGGCATGCATGATTGCCAACATTTCCTTGTCATAAATCGATTACATCCTCTCAGGTTGACTAAGATTTCGTCTTTCGAATACAATGGGGTGTCCTCCCTACATCAAAACTGCATCGATCCCTTCATCGGATGCATCACACTCTAGTACAAATGGCAAGGTGAAGTCTAGTAGTGCCGACACTGGACAAGTGCCCATGACTTCCTTCATGTGATCAAAGGCTTCCTATGATTTCTCGGTCCATATGAAGGCCCCATGCTTGGTAATATCTGTTAGCGATGCTCCAAGATGAGAGAAAACTCGGACGAATCGCCTGTAATTGCTACACAGCCTGAAGAAGCTCCTCAATTTTGTCACGTTCCTAGGCGTCGACCAATCCAGAATGGCCCTGATCTTCTCTTGGTGCACCTATACCCCTTGTGCACTGATGATGTGGCATAAGTAAAGCAACTCTATCATGCCAAACCCGTACTTGGACTCTCTGGCATATAATGATTGTGCCTCCATGATGCTCAATACCTCATCCAGGTGCCTCATATGCTCTTTCCATGACCATCTATAGATCAAGATGTCATCGAAGAAAACCAAGACTGATTTTCTTAACTGATCCCTGAATATATGGTTCATGCAAGACTGGAATGTAGCAGGTGCATTGGTTATCCCAAATGGCATAACCAGGAACTCGAAGTGTCCAAAACGACATTGAAATGTCGTCTTCTCTATGTCCTACTCTCGTATGTTGATCTGATGATATCCAGAGCGTAGATCAATTTTTGAGAAGAAAACTGCCCCATGCAGTTCATCCATCAACTCGTTAATGTGTGGGATAGGGTACCGGTTCTTGATGGTTTTCTTGTTAAAGGCTCGGTAATCAATGCACATCCTCATGGTGTCATCCTTCTTCAAAACTAAGACAAATGAAGAAGCAAATGGGCTATTGCTCGGTCTGAAGTGTCCCATTGCCAACAATTCCTTGATTTCCTTCTCTATATCATCCTTGAACCTCATAGGATGAAGATAGCGGGGGGGTGATCATAGGTTTGGCCCCCTCCTCCAACTCAATGGTGTGCTCAAACCCCCTGTCAAGTGGTCTCCCTGGTGGAATTGCCTCAAAGACCTGTCGATGTCGTCCCAATAAATTCTTGATCTTGGTATGGTACTATTGTCGACCTTCTGAATCCTTCTGAGTAGTGATCAAGCATTTTGCGGCATATGCTACTTCCCCATGTCTGAATATCCTCTCCATCCTCTTGTTTGAAACTGTCCCAGGTGCTCCTGTCGACATATCTCTTAGAACAACCTTCTTCCCATCCTGATCTCCGAATCCCATTTCCAAGGTTTGGTAGTTGGTAATGATTTTTCCCAAGGTAATCATCCACTAAAATCCTAACACCACATCTGTGTCCAATAGGTCAACCACATAAAATGTGTCTCTCACTGTGTAGTTTCCTAACTTCATCTCTAAGTTTTGAACTCTATCTAGACACTCCACTGTGTGGCCATCTACTACCGCAACATCAAACCCCTCAAACTCCTCTGTCTAAAGTGTCTGTCTTGATACTAGTGAAGCGTCGATGAAGTTGTGGGTGGCCCCACCATCTATCAGGGCGATTACTCATTGCCCCTGAATAATCCCTCTGATACGGAGGGTATCATACTTGGGAACACCAAAAAGGGTCACTATGACTCCTCCCTTTGCTAGTTTCCTCATGTTAGCCTGCTTTAGCGGTTGTGGGACTACTGGAGGATGGGCTCCTGTTGGTGTCGGTGGTCTACGGGGAGGTTGTTCCTCTGTTGGTGTTGACTCCTCCTCTAAACTAGTGGATCCACTATCCTGCTCCTCCTCCTCGCTGTCCACATTGTCTGTTGCTACCTCAATATAATGAATCTCTCCCTTTCCCATGCACCTGTGGCATGGGACCCAAGGATCTCTGCAGCTGAAGAAAAGATTCTTCGTCATAAGATCTCACCTAGTCTCATCATCCAACTTCTCCTTGCCCTTCCATTCTCTCTGGAATGGCTTCCTGTCTCGATCCCTCTGGGGCACAAATGGTTTGGATAAAGTTTTAATCTTTGGCACTGAGTCTGCCAGATCTTGAGTGTGAAGGATGGAATCCTGCAAAGTGGGAGGCGTGTATGCCTAAACCCATCCTCTCAAAGGCTTTTTGAGTCCTTCTGTGAATAACATGATCATCCTGAGCTCTGATATATCTATCACTACCATGGCTACCCGTTGAAACTCTGTGATGAATGCCTTTGTGCCAGTTTGTCTCAACTAGGCTAGATCCCTGAAGTGTATCTCAGGATCCTTCCTTTCAAACCTGTCCATGAGCCTATCTGTAAACTCCCGATAGGAGGTGATCTGACTGTGATCCAATGTCACCATTCCATGATACCACCACTCGTGTGCCTCACCCTCCAAGTGTAAGGTCGTTAAACTGATGGCCTCTGTCTCGGTCATCTGGTTGAGTTTGTAATATGTGTCTATCTTATGTACCCAAGCTCTGGCGGTGTATTTGGACGATCCGTCGAAAGAAGGGATGGTGAGTTTCCCAAATTTTCGGATGAAATTGACATTATGCCCCTGCTGTTGTTGTGGTCCTCCCCTCTGCAGCTCTCTGGGGAGATTCTTGAGTCTGATTCCATAGTACTCGACTAAGGTCATGCCCTAATGGAATTCATAACCCAATGTTGTGTACTCCCTCCTATACTCTGCAATGTCGTCTGCATGAGTGGGTGGCCTCTGTTCTATCGGTGGCGGTGCTGCTATCGAGGGTTCCCTCTGGAAAATGGGAAACAAGGGTATGGTAATCCTACTTGCATAGGTGTATGTGCGAGAGGGTGACTGGGGTCTACTGCCTACTCCTGAGTTCCCCTGTGCTGAATGCGGGACTTGTGTGTCTGGGGTGCCCAGTCTAGCCAATATATCAACCACCTATGCCAAGGACTAAGACATGGTCCATTGACTAGCTAACATATCGTTGATAACTTGCATGAAAGTTGTCTCTTGATCTACAGGGGCCTTGCCACTGCCCTCTGGTCACTCATATATTTCTCCTAGCATCTTCTCTGCCTCATGCTCAACCTCACGCTCTACCCTTCTCTATGCTTGTTTGTGTGCCTCTTCCTCTTCGTCTGAGCTAGGAGGAAAAGGGGGAAAATCAGGCCTATGTGCCTCTTCTCCTTAATGACAAGTCATAATCTGCATAATGATGAATCAGGTCACTGACCCTTCTTTTATAGATTTTCAAAACCCTAAATCATGATGAAACCCTAATTAACTATTGACCTCCAAAACCCTAATTCACTGTTGAAACCCTAATTCACTGTTGACTTCTATTTTTAGCTCATTATGACTTAAAATCGCTTTTAACCCTTTTTAGCTCAATGTCACTTTCCGAATATAACACCTGTGACTGGAGTGACCTCTAGTAACCCTGTTTACCCCTCTTTGGCCCTGGCTATAGTCTAATTGGGCGGTTTAGACCATTAAGCCTCTTCTCTGGAACTCCTATTTGGAAAGGGACATTACACACGAGTGTAAGGAACAAAAGATTTTTATGGCTATCTCGGAGGATATTTTAGAAGAGGATGTTGAAACTCCCCTTGTGTCTAAGTCACCTGAAACCACTAACATAACCCCTCCCTCAGACCCTCCCAAAGTAGAACCGGTCATTTCCCTAAATTCTCTCACTGGATTTTCTGCTCCCCAAACCCTCAAGCTAATTGGTTACATCAAGCATAGGAAGGGCATCATTCTTGTTGAAAGTGGAAGCACCCATAATTTTAGTCATCGTTGCATTTCCCAAGAATCTCATTGCTATATCCATGCAGTCAATAATTTCCAAATAATGATTGTCAATGGTGGCTCCATGAAATGTGGAGGGTGTTTTGAAAATGTGTGTCTCCAAATTGGTGACTACCACCTAAAATCTCATATGCTTTCTATCGACATGGGCGGTTGCGACATTGTGTTGGGTGTAGACTGGCTAAGTAATTTGGGTCCCATTCTCATGGATTTCAAGGAATTAACCATGCAATTTGACCAGGAGGGCCACCAATATAGGTTCCAAGGCATCACTGTCGGTTCACCTGAGCTCATTAGTTCCCATCGCATGGAAAAGCTGCTCAAAAAAGTTTAATATGGCATTATTTCCCAACTCCATGCCATACAAGAAACAGAGACGCCCTCGGTGATGCAAGACCTCCAATCCATCCTCTCTAAACATCAAGTGGTCTTTTCCACTCCCTAGGGACTCCCTCCTACCCGTGGTGTTCATGATCATTCCATTCCCTTTGTACCAAGAAACATTCCTCCCAATATACGTTTGTATCGTCACCCTTTTTCCCAAAAAAATGAAATTGAGAAAATGGTTCAGGAACTCCTTAACTCAGGCATTATCCACCCTAGTACGAGCCCCTACTCTTCTCCTGTGGTCATGGTCCTGAAGAAAGAAGGTTCTTGGTGAATGTGTCCTGACTTCCGTGCCCTCAACAAACTTACCATTAAAGACAAATTTCCCATTCCTATCATTGATGACCTCTTGGATGAATTGAGTGGCGCCCAGTTCTTTACTAAACTCGATCTTCATTCTGGCTACCACCAGATACATATGAAAGAGGAAGACATTCCTAAGACTGCCTTTAGAACTCATGAGGGCCACTATGAGTTTTTGGTCATGCCCTTTGGCTTGTGTAATTCACCCTCCACCTTCCAAAGCCTCATGAATCATGTCTTCAATCCTTTTCTCCATCATTTTATCTTAGTTTTCTTTGATGATATCCTCATATATAAAAAAAACTGGACAGACCATCTTTCTCATGTGGATCGAGTTCTCCATCTACTCTCTCAGCACCAACTTTTCCTGAAACAGTCTAAATGTGTTTTTGGTGCCTCAGAAGTCAAGTACTTGGGTCATCTGGTTGGTAAGGACGGCGTTAGGGTGAATCCTAAAAATATTGAAGCTATGCAATACTAGCCTCACCCAAAGGCTCTCAAAATATTGTGTGGATTTCTGGGCTTAACAGGTTATTATCGCAAGTTTGTTAAGATTTATGGAAATATTGCATCACCTCTCATTGCACTCCTAAAAAATAACTCTTTCACATGGACTCCAACAGTTGCTCAAGCTTTTCAAACCTTGAAGATGGCCATGTGCACCACTCCAGTCCTAGCCCTTTCTAATTTCACAAAGACCTTTGTCCTGGAATGTGATGCTTCAAAGAAGGGAATTGGTGTTGTCCTTATGCAAGAGGGTTGGCCTTTGGCCTTTACCAGCAAGCAATTGTCTGAACGAAATCTAGGAAAATAAATCTATGAAAAGGAAATGTTGGCTCTTCTGCATGTTGTTGATCTGTGGTGCACTTATCTATTGGGGAAACACTTCCAATTTAAGACAGACCATCAAAGCCTCAAGTACTCTCTGGAACAACGCATTTCCTCTCCAGAGCAACAAAAATGGGTGACTAAGCTCTTTGTATATGATTATGAGATCATTTACAAGAAAGGCAAAGACAATGTGGTTGCAAATGCACTTTCCTGAAAATATGATGATGAAGGATCCCTTTTTTTCTCTCTCCTTCATTGTACCATATTGGCTCCAAGTCGTTCACCGGGAATGGCTACACGATCCCAAAATTTCACATTTGATACAACAATTGCAATCCAATGCTCTAGTTTCCCCAGGGTACTCTTGGCTCCATGATGAGATTTGATACAAAGGCCATTTGTATTTAAGTAAACAATCAAAACTTAAATCCACGGTACTTTCTGAGCTTCATGCTACACCCACAGTTGGGCACTCCGGGTTTACCAAAACCTATGACAGGGTCAAACATTTTTTTTGGGGGGATGGTATGAAACAAKACATTCATAATTTTGTCATTGAATGTGATGTGTGTCAATGCAACAAGGGAAAAACAGTCAAATCTTCTGGCACACTACAACTGCTTATGATTCCACCTGCTATTTGGAGGGATATCTCTATGGATTTTATTACAGGCTTACCAAATCAGGAAATAAATCAGTCATCATGGTGGTTGTTGATTGCCTTTCCAAGTATGCTCATTTTTGTGCTCTTCAACACCCATTTACAACATCCATTGTGGCTCAAATTTTCATGGATTAGGTCTTCAAGCTTCATGGCATGCCACATTCTATTGTTTCTTATCACAACCCAACTTTTACTAGCAATTTTTGGCAAGAATTGTTCAAGCTACAAGGCACCCAATTGCATCTCAGCATAGCTTATCATCCCCAGACTGATGGCCAAACTGAAGTTGTCAAAAAGTGTTTGGAAACATATTTGCGGTGTTTTGCCTTGGAAAATCAAAATCAGTGGGCTCAATGGTTACCCCTAGCTGAATGGTGGTACAACACTTCATACCATACAGCTACATGCATGACTCCTTTTGAAGTGGTATATGGACAAAATCCACCTTTAGTTCTCTCATACTTATCTGGTGTCTCTAAGGTCCAGGCGGTGGACCAAATGCTTACAGTTCGAGAGGCTATTCTCCATACCCTTAAAGAGAATTTGGTCATGGCATAGAATTGTATGAAGCAACAAGCATATCAAGGTCTCTCTAAACATCAATTTGCAGAAGGGGATCGGGTGTTTCTTTGACTACAACCTTACAAGCCAAATTCCCTCCAGGCCGAGCATTGTCATAAGTTGGCGCCAAAATTTGATGGTCCTTATATCGTTCTCAAGCATGTGGGATAGGTGACCTATCAGTTAGATTTGCCCAGTCATTCTAAGCTACATCATGTTTTTCATGTTTCTTGCTTAAAGAAGGTGATTGGAACTAAGTGCCAAATTCAAACCAACCTTCCCAAGTTAGATGAAGAAGGATCCATTTGTCTACAACCACAAACATTTTTGGACCAGCGTGAGCATTGCCTGCATCAAAGAACCATCAAAGAAGTGTTAGTCTAGTGGAAAGATACAACTCCAGCAGATGCCACTTGGGAACCAGCTACCATTTTGCTGCAATTTCCACATCTCAAGCCTTGAGGACAAGGTTTTTTTTAAGGGGGAGGACATGTTAGGGACCTAACCCGCACATAGGTAGAAAAATATATTCGGATGTAATAAAGGTCAATATTAATAAGGCCTTGAAATAAAGTAGAATAAGTCAAATTTAAGAAGACCTAATAGAAGCATCCGCTTCTAGAAGGATATTCCTCTAGATGGTTATTTTGATAGACATATTTAGTATAAATAGGAGTCGAGGGTATGAGAACCCTAGCTTGGATATTATTGTAATAGATCTCTTCTCGACTGGAGGTTTCCCCCTCGAAGAGGCCCGTGAACATTTCTCTCAGAATCAAAGTGCTCTTTCTGGTGTTATTTTGATATCATTTCAGTGTTATTGTGGTGTTTTTCTGGTTATATTGTTGTTTATCTTCCATTTCTATCATTGTATTTCTGTTCTGCATACTTTTTATATCCAGAATATTACAAATACAGGGTGAAACACTCAAAGAATTGCATAGAACCAGAGCCCGGGATGTAGCAGGACAAAGCCAAAGTGAAGAATGCGGGAGCAGAGACGTCTCAGTCCTACCAGACCTGAATGTCACCCTGGACATGCCTCCAGAAGAAGCTCAAGCTCCAGAGTAAAAGAAGCAGTAAGATTGGCCAACAGTCCCAAAATTTTGTAACTATGGCTATGTCTAAGTAATCATAGACTGTAAGCAATAGCTAGACTAGTTATTTTTTATTAATTATCAGTAGCAGTTTTTTGGAACATGCCCATGTAGTAAGTTATCTGAAATACTAGTAGTTGGGTCATTGATCCAACACCCCTCTTTGTAATTAGTGACTCTGGTCTTGCCTTTTTATATATAAAAAATATCTTTTAGTTTCTGTTAAAAAAACAAAACTATATACATAATGCATCAAAGGGAAACTAATGCACTACCCATCATAGGTAAAGCGTGATAGTGTCGTGATAATAAAACACATGCATTTAACCTCCTCTCTATGAAGTGAACTGATCTTCATCTGACCACCAGAAACCTGGAATTCTGAAGCGGAAAGAATGTCTAGAATGACATATCTTTGCACATATGCTAGTTGTGTCTCTCCTACAACACCAGGCAGTAGATAAGGGAAATGGGGCCAAAAGTCCCCCCTCCTATACAACCAAGTGATGAAATAAAAATCCTCCTCTATGAGTTGATACCATTGATCGAGATCGGCTCTAAATGCATGTCGACCATGATCCCAAAGACGCATCAACTATTGTAACAATGGAGAGTTCCCCCTGAGGGATGTATCCTTCTCATAAAACTTGAGGAGGATAACATCCATCAAAAGGGCACGTGTCTGTGGTGTAATAGGGTGAATGAACAACTCCCTCTCCCTCTCTCGAGCGTCCCACTCATGTACAGAGTTGTACGTTTCAACCCACTATTGTTGCTTCTCCCCCTTTCATCATCATCATCTTTGATTCACATACAAATAATTTGAGGCATATATATAGATAAAATGAATTGAATTTATAAAACACACACACATATAAATAATGTGTATTAACAAAAACTAAAATTAATTTATGTTTACAAAAAAATGTAGAAAAGTAATCGATGTGCCTAAAACACTTAGTATGCATCATTGTCAATGCTCTATATCAAACAAATAGTATCGCCAAGCTGTGTTGTTACTATCATGCATTGTGTATTATCCCCAGCTAGGTTGGGCTAGGATTTTAAGATCTTTTATGCAATTATATTGTTCATGGTTGTCATTTTTCTACAAATACTTTGCATTCATTATACTAAAGACATTTCATCAAACATATTGCAGTCAATATAGATACACATTGAGTAGAAGATAATCATGGAGTATTTTATTATGAATGAAGATTTGAATACAACAATCCAATGATTGTTATGGCAACTGCAATACATCAATGAAAAACACACAATACAAGTCAAAAACCTAGAATCATGCCATGGCCTATTCCATATATGAGATGAAAACTTTCAAGTGCCACAACCTCTCCAAGCAAATCGCTACAACCCAAAACTGAAGTCAAATCACCAGATGAATCTCCAATGAAGATATTGGACATATCCTCCTCCTTATCTAGCTAGAGTGTATATTGCACCATCGAAACTAAACTATAATGGAAGGGTTTTTCCAAAATCCTAACGAAAACCTTAGCTCCAAGAGCACTCCAAAGATATCAATCCAAAACATAATGCAAAGTGAAGAGCTACCCCTCCTTTTATTCTTTCTCCACGACCTTCTAGAACATTCCCCTTTTGACTAAATCAAACATGACCCTTATTCCCCTTTTACCTTTTTACTTAAAGATTAAAAGTCACTTTATGTCCTTTTTACTTAATGTCTCTTTAAAAACATAACATCTCCTAACTAAGTGACATTAAATAACCCTTGACTTTCTTTTTCTTCACTGAAAAACCTCGAAAGTCATTTACAATTGTTGAACAAGGGTAACCAAAAATGGGGGCATGACAAATCCTCCCTTGCCAAAGATTGATTGTCTTCAAACAATGCCATCACACCAATAGGAACAACAAATTGAACCAAATTGAAACTAATGATGATCCTCGGGTCCCAAACCAATATGAAAGATGTGGAGAACCTACCATCCACAATATTGTCCTGCAATGTGCTAACATCAGGGAACCAAACTAACATGTATGATGTGAATCACCCTCTACTCATAGCCCTTATCTAGGAGGTGATAACATAAGAATCCACATGACTGCCTTTGATTATTCATGCAATCAAAAGCTACACAAACTCGGTCAACTCCTCATAATACCACTCCTCCAAGCAATTAAACCTAAGAATCCCAAGAGTAAACTTCGAAAAGTGAAATTTGACCATCTCATCTATATCGGTCATCGAGATGTCAAATAATGCAGTCACATGGTCCCAAGATAATCTCCAAGAGGAACCACCATATCGACGTTCTACCCCTCCGATCATAACCCTCTGACCACCATGCTCAGAATGTGCTCTCCTCTCTTGAACTCCCAAGTTGAAATCCCTGAAAGCACTAAACTCACTATCCTAGATCTTGTCTCACCAAGGCATCTTAGTGATGTTGAATCCTACCAATCCATGGATAGACTCAATTCTAGGTATCGTGAGGGAAAATATACATTTCCATATAGAACAAGGCTCAACAACTCCTATCAAAACATCCCCACAATGCCACAAACCAATCACTGACACGACCATGTCAAACACTCTCATCATCTGAAGCAATCTATCACTCTAATAAATGTCAGGATCTCACCAGAAAATTGGAAGTCCAACACTCCCAATGTCTGCTAAAATCTCCATGAACTTATACAATAGAGTCTGGATCTCCTCTTGTTCACTTTGTGCACAGATCAAATGGTCCAAATGAAAGACCTCTGACATGGGTGCAATGCCACATGTTTAATCCAACTGACTCAAGTGAAACTCCCATGTCCTATTGTATATAATGAGAGCATCAAATAACAACAATAGATGCCTATGCCACTGCCTGCAAGACTAGAGTGTTGGTCAACCCCAAGGGTATGACCAAGATATCATAATGAAGTATGGAAGTAGACCTGTGACTATCTTGCACCCTAGCCCTCATATGATGATATCCCAAATGAAAATTGATCATCGATGAATATTTTACTCCAAAGGCTCATCATCCACTCATCGATCCTAGGAAGCCTCAACTCAATGGTATGCTTGAGGACTCTGTCGAGATCTCTTCATGGTGAAAACACCCCCCAATTCCACTATACACTATCATGTTCCAATTAATATCTCTGCGTATTGTTTCCTATCACTGAGTCATCCTGTACCATCTTGTATCCTATAAGAACTATTGTATCCATCACTCTACTGATGTCGCTTGAACCTATATCCTAGAGCATTCTCATGTCTATCATATACTTGTCCACCCAATCCATGGATGCATATACTTCCTTGCAGGTTGGTCCCCAGTGAATGTTATCAATTATCTCCTATGTAGCTAAGCCTTAAGCCTTTAGTGGGATCTCAAATAGAAGAAACTCATGATCCCCACAATGCAAAATAGGAGCATGGTCAAAACCCTCTGTGTCATACCTCTCCTCAAGCACCGACAACTCTAAATGCTCCTTGTGCGAGATCATCACAAGAGGCTTCTCCCTCAAATCATGAGTGCCACTTATGCCCTCATGTGTCAAGACTGCCAAATATGATGGAGTCTCCACTATAAGTGATGAAGAGCTTGCTAAACTCAATTGGTAACAAAGCTCCTCAACCTCCCTTTCCTTGTCTTTAGATAACTTAAGAGCAAGGTCCCTATCTATGAACAACTGCAAGTAATTGGATTTTATCTTCTCTAATGATTTTTTTATGATGCATAATTGGGTGCTAGTGAGTCCACCTGCAGCTCCCTTTTGTCTCTCCTCCAACTAGGTTTTCCACATAAGATCTTTAATAAACTTATGAGCACCATCTTCCCTCATCAACACTTGCACAATTTTCTCCTCTGTGACCAATAATATGTTCTCCAAATCACAAAAGGGACTAAATAAATCACTAGATGATATTGTGCAATGATGGGACTCGCGTGAAATATCCTCCTCATACACCAAATCAATCCCTTCATTGTCATCCTCCACGCATGCATGATCATACATGTCATAACTAGGATGAGGTGTTGAACCCACGTCATATTTATGTTCTAGCATGCTTGAAACACCCTCATCATCAGCATCACACACAAGGAAAGATGATGGATCCTCAACATCAGTTGCTTGGAACATATCCTCATAGTCATCATGAGTACGACAAGATATTTCATCCTCATCTTTCCCATCCAACACACTAGTGTCACCAGCCTCATCGGTTAGATCTGATGGTGTATCACAGGTTGTTGTTTGTTCTTCCTCTATGCACACATCCTCAACATGGATAGATGCACATTCCTCTACTTGTCATTCCTTCTCATCTCTCATCCATTTCTGCCATGTGTGTTTCAAGGAAGTCTCGTCCAAATTCTTAGGCCAGCATCCATACTTGAGGGTGTAATAGCCTCAAAAGAAAAAAGTTGCACAATTATCCTCACCCGACGCTAGATACTCCCAGTAGTAAGGCATGTACGTAATTGTCGATAGTTGTCTCCTAAGTTCCAGATTGGTCCTCAACTTCTTAAGCCACTGCATCATTGTTATTGAAGGGTATAAGTTCTGGTCACTTAATGGAAACAATGTCCCCAGCTACTATTGTCCAAATTTCCTTTATGTTGTATCAATTTAAGTGTGTTCCCAAGTGGTGACTTTTGTCAAATAATTAGGCTATAGATATACTCCCAAACCCAATGTCAAACCCCCAAACTACTGCAATTATTTTTATTGTTTGGTTTTGGTTTTTTCTTCATGAGATTTTGAAAGATGATCTAGGTGTCGATGCTCAAATTGGTGTTCATTTCACGTGTTAAATAGTACATCCATACACCAAGATAAATACCATAACAAAAATAATCTAACAACAATGAAATAACACCCAAAATATCTTATATAGTTCTAACCTGTTACAGCTGGGAACTATTTGGGTCTCAAATCGAATCCTCCTTAATGAAAATGGCTTCTTAAATGGATGAATGGGTTACACAGAGATACAACTATGATCAACACAGAAAATCACCCCCCACCACCACTACTAATGATATCAACCTATTCAGGATATTGGCATCCCAACAAAGAAGATCAACCCCTCTACTCGATAATCTCATCCCAATCATGTAAAGACTCGACCCCAACCATCAAATATCATCTAGCAGATAAGAATGTGCCCAGTAAAGTAAAAAATTCATCCTAACAATTGAAAGTTTGAACCAATGCCGAATAACTCGACCCACAATAGTGAATCGACCCTTCCTCAACACGATTCATTCTCCTCACACCAGCAAACTCGACCCACAATGAGAAAAAATCGGTCACCAATTGAGAACTCAGTCATAAGAAAATAACTCAGCCCTACAATCCAATTCAACCTACGTAGGAGAGAGATACACGTCTTTATAAATAACTTTGACCTTTATTGACTAGATCTTGGTTCCATCTATCAACTCCAGCTGCAAATAACATAATCACGGCCTATTAATAGAAATATCGGCCTTGCTTCAATTAAAATCATACCACATCAATGGAATATGACCTTGGGATTGTAACTCGACCCTAGTACATCAAAAGCGGCTTTTGTTCCAAAAACAACTCGCCCATAAATGGAACATTGCCATTCTACAGTCATAACTTGCCCCTAGTGGTTCTGAAATTCTCCCAACAGTGTAGTTTGGTCCTCCAATAATCATATCTTAGCTCATTGAAGGAGATTTGACCCCTTCTCTAACAAAACTTGGCTATGGTATCATTGTTTCCCCTCAAACTGGAAAGATCTCCAACTCTGATGCCATTGTATTATCTCCAGCTAGGATGGGATAGGATATTAATATCTTTTATGCAATTATATTATTTATGGCTATCATTTTTCTACAAATACTTTGCATTCATTATACTAAAGACATTTCGCCAAACATATTGCAAGCAATCTAGATACACATGGAGTAGAAGAGAATCAAGGAGCAGGGATGATTTTAGGGGCTAAATTTCGCTCATGGGCTAATTTTCCATGGTTTTTCCAAAAAAGAGATTCG